>SJYQ01002620.1:1100171-1235861 GCA_006410935.1 Redunca redunca | reverse complement strand
CCTCCCACCTCCCTCCCCATTCTTTTATTTTTTAAACTTTAAACTTTTTATTTTGTTTTGGGGTATAGCCGATTAACAATGTTGTAGTAATTTCAGGTAAACAATGAAGGGACTCAGCCATACATATACATGTATCGATTCTCTCCCAAGCTCCCCTCCTATCCAGGCTGGCCCATAACACTGAGTAGAGTTCCATGTGCTATACAACAGGTCCTTGTTGGCTATTCATTTTGAATATAGGAGTGTGTATATGACCTTCCCAAACTCCTTAACTATCCCTTCCCCCAGCAACCATAAGTTTGTTTTCTAAGTCTCTGAGTTTCTTTCTGTTTTGTAATAAGAGTTTAACTTTTTAAAAAAACATTTTAATAGCCAGTGAATTCCCTCTAACTGCCCACACTGATCTAGTCAACCTCCCTGGATTCAACACTGAGGTGGCGCAGGGAGGTGAGGTGACGTGTGAAGTCACATATGTGGAAATGATGGAACTTGAGCCCCTGGCTCTGGCCATCAGCCCCACATTCATTTCACTGCTGCGACATCCCCCCCAAACCCCAAGATGAACTGACAGCAAAGGGCCAAACCTCACTTGGAACAAGGGTGCTGCTTTGAGCTCTGGTTGGTTCTGGCACAAGTGTCTCAAGTCCTAATTGAAGGGTTGAAAACACCAAGCACACTTGAGTGTGGTCTTTGAGGAAAAACAAGTTTGGAGAAAGTTGGACCCAATGGGGCCACAGTGCTTTGTTCAAGAACTATTTTTGTCAGCCCCCTGGCTTTAAGTGATGTCTCACCAAGCAAAGAGTGAACACAACAAGGTTTCCCTCCTATATTTTAGAACTGAAATTGTAAGAAGGGTGGCAACACTTCAGAAAAATAGACAGGAAATGAAACCTTCCTGGTCTTAGGATAAATAAATGAAAAAATGGGTTTTCCTTGGTTGACAACATTCGCATTTTCTAAGCAGATTTTTTTTTGTACTGTGGAACAAAGAAATGTGCAGTCAGCTTGAATGCATTAACCATTGATCATTCCAAATACTGACCTTCAGCACAAGACAATGTGCTGCTATTAGATGCAGAAGAGGTCAAATGAACAATATTATAACTTAATCTAGAATGGAATCTCTTCTTGTCTTCACTATTGAGCTTAGAAGAGAGGGAGGGGAAACTCATTTACAGTACCAATGGGACCCTATCATAATAATATTCCCTTGGCATTAAACTGATTTATCGCCTATTAGAGGAAAAGATTTGCAGTTAGACCCTTGGTATTATTTCATAAACATCCAAAAGAGCCACCAAGCTTCCTCAAAGCTGAAAGCTGCTCTGTGCTATTGCCGGAAAGCACACTGATGTCAAATTTCTCATATACTGAGTGGGCAGAGATTTCTACAACAGAAAGTCTATTAGTGGTCAACTAACTCATTTCCTTGGTAGAACACATGATTAGTCAGTCATTGATTCAAAGACATTAATTCAAAGACTGGGAATCAGCCCCCTCAGTGTGAGTCATTTTAGAATTCTGCTGTCTGAATATAAAAAGCAAGTCTTCATAGTCAACAAATTTTCAACAAACACTTAATATAATGCACCATGCCAAAAATGATGTGGGAAAGAAATAAACAATGCAGGATGGTGACATTTTTTAGCTAAAATTAACAAGAAGGCACATGGATGTATACACATGTCTTGTTGTTTAGTCCACCAGGGAAGCCCATACATATGTCTATATGTGATCAAACTGGTTCATTAAAAATGTATGTTAAATATATTAGGTTAATAGGAGCAAACCTTATATGGTGGGATTCCAAGGGATTTTAGTGTTCTCCTTTCTAGTTAACTGCATTTTGTAATCATGTTAAATGAACATTTATTGCTTTAAAGTGGTTTTTAAACTTTACTTTTTAAAAGCTAAGTAAAGGACACAATCCCTGTTCTTACGGAATTTCTAGTGTTTTAGGGGTAAATGACCATACAGGGGAAAAGCAAGTCTGTCTGGGTTGATAATGGACTGCTGCTGATAACCATTTTTTTCTTTTCTAACCCAGCTGATCAAAAACCATGTCTACATAAATAATCAGCCCATGTTCTAAGAACATTCCAATAAATAATGAGTTCAACTACATTCATTAGAAATTTAGCCTTTTATGGGCTTGTCAATAAACCAATCCTCCCTTTAAAAGTTTCTATGGTAAAATGCATCTGAATCCAAAAAGCAACTTTATAATTGAGTTTTGGAACATAATTCAGAAATATGAGAGAACTTATACACTTGCCTTAATGTATGATAATAATAACTAACACTAACCATATATTTACTGCATTTGTTATTTCATTTCACCCTAAACAGCCTCATGTAGGAGTTTTTATCATCACTTCCATTTTACAGGTCCGGAAATCAAGGAACACAGATCACAAAACTTGTATAAGATCACCAAGCTCATGCAGATTAAGGCTCAAAACCAGGCTGTCCAGATTCATCCCAACTCTTTCTGGTCCATCATCGGCCAGTTTCCATGGGTCTTGCACACAAAAGTTATTAAAACCTTTTAATGATAAGCCTAGATAAAGTGAGCATATTTCAACTTTTTTGCCAAATAAAATGAAAACTTACAACTGCACACAACTGCTTCCACACGATTAAAGGAAGCTCTGCACAGGTATCTAGGAGTCAGCAAATGTTCCCTGTAAAGGATCAGAGGTTAATTAGTTCAGCTTTGTTGATCACAGGGTCTGTTGCAAATACTCAAGTCTGCCACTGTAGCATAAAAGCAGTGGCAGACAATAAGTAAAACAACCAGCAGAGCTGCATTCCAATAAAATCCTGTGATGGGTGGGGTTTTGTCTGTAGGCAGTGGGCTTCCACACCTGATCAAGATGCTATTATAATGTGCTTAATGAATCCAAATATATCTATTAATACTTAAAAGCAGGGGTTTAAGGATTTAACTACCCAGATAATTGGTAAAATTTCCTATGGTAAACAAGAAACAGCACCATATTGGTTAGAAACATACAAGTACCTTGGAATAATGTTTATTAGCATAAATACCGGAGAAGGCAGTGGCAACCCACTCCAGTACTCTTGCCTGGAAAACCCCATGGGCAGAGGAGCCTGGTAGGCTGCAGTCCATGGGGTCTCGAAGAGTTGGACATGACTGAGCGCCTTCACTTTCACTTTTCACTTTCCTGCATTGGAAAAGGAAATGGCAACCCACTCCAGTGTTCTTTCCTGGAGAATCCCAGGGACAGAGGAGCCTGGTGGGCTGCCATCTATGGGGTCGCACAGAGTTGGACACGACTGAAGCGACTTAGCAGCAGCAGCAGCAGCATAAATACCTGGTAAGTTGAGCTCCTTCCTCATCAATGACGGAAATGATGCAAAGCTACTGCTGCATATTTACGGGTGCTGTTATCTAAGAGTAAGAGGAGCAGTGTAAATAATACCCAGAAGCTACGGATGTGAAGACTCTACCTCCCCGAGGTTTAAAACTAGAAGTGTATGTTACAATGGTTGCAAAGACTCCACCTTTAATGGCCATCCAGAACACCACACCCTCAGAAGCCACCAACAGCATCACCACCAAGAGCCACCAAGAGATAAACTTTCTGGTACTACTCTACAGATTTTCACAGACCCCTGCTTGTCTATGACCAACCCTACAATAATTATACTAAAATAACTTTACATAGTTTCACCAAACAGAACTCCTGAATCCTGTAGGAACGTAAGCAACTATCATAGCTCTCTATGAAGTTTATAATGAAGTCAACACATTTGAATCAAATTTCCGTTCTGAATGCTTTCCAGTCCTACCCAAAATGGCATCTGGCAAGCCAAGACTGAAACATATAGCACGACTCAAGAATGTCAGACATTGTCAGTAATTGATCTTCGCGTCTCTTATTTCTTTTAGTAAAACATAAGAATGCAGAAAAGAAGGCAAAATGGCATATTTTTTGCATGAGGCAATCTTTTTTAAACCTTTTAAGTCTGGACTTATCGGTCTCTGCTTTGCAATTAGGGAAGATTACCGAGAGAATTCTGCAGATCAGGACATTCTTTAGGAAGAGCACAGGTTTTAGACACCACGTGCCTGGCTAGAGCACATCAAAGGTACAGAGCCACGGACTGAAACAGAGAATAGTGGCTTCACCTTTTTGTTTTCCCCACACAGTGTGGCATTTGGGGTCTGAGTTCCCTGACCAAGGACTGAACCTGTGCTCCCTGCGGGGGAAGCCTAGAGTCGTAACCACTGGATCTCCCGGGAAGTCCTTGGCTGCATCATGATTTTGATGCAGGAAAAAACTTTAAACTAAAAGCACTAGGAAAATCTTTAGCCCCATAGCACTGAAACATATAATCACCATATGTAAAACAGACAGCTAGTGGGAAGTTGCTATAAAACACAGGGAACTCAACCCAGTGCTCTGTGACAAGCTAGAAGGATGGAATGGGGGGAGGGGGAGAGGGCGGTCTAAGAGGGAGGTGTGTTAGTCACTCAGTCGTGTCCCGCTCTTTGTGACTCCATGGACTGTAGCCCACCAGGCCCCTCTGTCCATCGAATTCTCCAGGCAAGAATACTGGAGTCGGTTGCCATTCCCTTCTCCAGGGGATCTTCCCACCTGAGGGACTGAACCTGGTCTCCTGCACTGCAGGCAGATTCTTTATCATCTGAGCCATGAGGGAACCCAAGAGGGAGGGGATATATGTACACCTCTGGCTGATTCAGGTTGTTGTATGGTAGAAACCAACACAAAATTATAAAGCAAATGTCCTCTAAAAATAAATTAAAAAAAGAAAAACAACTTTAGCACCATCTTTGGCCTTCCCGTAACCTGAATCAAGAAACAAAAAGTACAAAGCCACATTCTGAAACAGTGAAAATGACTTGAATACATAAGCATCAGTTTGGAATTTCAGGTGGTCTCTTACTTAGATGTCATCTTACTAAGATGACACGTCCGGGGAAACCAATAAAGGATACAAAAATGTAGTCATCCATGTATCTCTTCTTCAGATTCTCCACGATGGCATTCTCTGTGATCTTGGAGAGCAACACCATGTCATCCACACCACTGTGCTTGACATTGTGGCTCTGCCAGTGGTACCGGTAGGCTCCTTTGCTTCCCTGCAAACGGAAAACACACAATTATGAGGATGGTTTATTTCTCTCCTGGAGGAAAAAAAAATTATCACTAAGTTCCCAAATATTCCTTATATTAAAGAAGAACACCCAAGGCAAACAAATATCTTGCTATCTAGATTCAGATTTCAGCTTTGCCACCTAAATGAAGTGGGGAAAAGTGATCTAAGCTTTTGTGTCACTTAAGCTTTTCTCTTTAAAAAAAAAAAAAAAATGGGAAAAATAAGACCCAGTTCACAGAGTTGCTGTAAGGATTAAATAAAACAACATGTAAAGCACCTTGCAATATCCAGAGTATGGCACAGTAAGTGATCAACAGGCTTGGATGATTCCTTCAAGCTTACTGTTTTGTAGAAGTGACTGGCAAATAAGCAATGAAATAGAAACGTTCCAGACTTGTTTTGCAAATTCTGAGTTCTGACAGAACTCAGAGGTGGAAAGAATACACATCCCACAATAGTTATGTCATTTGATCATAATTCCTCAGGCCATCTGAATGGCTTTCCATCCGTAAACTTATCACTGTTGAGGCAATATTAACTTTCCACATTCAAAGATTGGCCTTCCCAGGTAGCTCAGTGGATGAAGAATCTGCCTGCCATGCAGGAGACACAAGAGATGGAGGTTCGATCCCTGGGTCAGGAAGATCTCCTGAAGAAGGGCATGGCAAACCATTCCAATACTCTTGCCTGGAGAATCCCATGGACAGAGGAGCCTGGTGGGCTACAGTCCATAGGGTTGCAAAGAGTCGGACACAACTGAAGTAACTGAGCATACACACACACATTCAAAAGATAAGCTACATTTTGATGACTGATCATACATGGAAATGGACCAGATGGCCTAAACATGAACACAGAATGGTCATGTTATATCCCACGCTATGGACAGAAGAACCTCATCTGATCCCATGGCCTCCTTGGCTAGGTAGAGCTCTTGTCTGCTTACTGGATTTACAACTTAACACCAGCGGTGGCTCTGAGCACCAGATAGGATTTCCTATCACTTGGCATTTCTGCCATGGGATCCCCATGTGTTGGGCTATGTGCCATGCCCTGGGGTTAAGGGCTGATGGGTACACCATGGTGGCTGCACTCGGACCCTAGATATCCACCAAATTATTCAAAATTTGTGCGTCAGCAACAGTCAATATGTGAACATGTGTAAAATGGGTGTTCCGGGAGTGGGTGGAGAGTCCTTTGCCCCAGGAGAGACAGAAACCACTTCCTGGAGAAGGTGCCATGAGAAATGAATCTATAATATTTTGAATTTGCCAGACAAGACTAGACAAAGAAGGATGTTCATTATAATCTACACTCACAGGCAATTTAAAAAGCCAATGCCTATGAAATGATGAAAAATAACACATGACAAGCTATTGGAAGGCTCTTTCTTCCCTTGGAGTTCTCCGCACTCTCTACTGGACAAGTCACACAGTGGACCAGGGTGGTGGGCACTGAACTGAACAAGACCAGCTCTTCTCCCTCCTCAGGAATTCACTTTTGGTGGGTAGTTTACTTTTGTGGGAGGGAGTCTGAATAAAGAAGAAAAAAACTTCTGAACGAGGGTGTCTAGAAAGGCCACCTGTCAAATGTCAAAACTAGGATGAGAAAAGGCAATAGGCTCTTTGAGAGAAAGGGAAGGTGGAAAGAAACAAGATAGGTAACATTTTAAATTTCCCTTTAAAAAACTGCATAATGTTTTCTCTGCTGGAGATATGGGCCCTTTGATAACAGCAAATTCTAAGAGTTTCTGGGAAAGCAATTATTATAAATCCAGCCAAGGAAGGGGCCATCATGGGAAAAGCATAGTGCCATGGGTTCAAGCTCCAAAAAGGGGTTCAGGAAGGCTTGCCACCACCCATGCTGCTTGCAGAGGGAAACCATTACATGATATATTTGACTTTCTCAGAATCATATGCAGCATCAGTTCTACAGAATTACCTCAAACCTCACCACTCTCCTTCCTCTTGTGGCAAAACAGAAAGCACTGGCCGCAGGATGACTCACTGGATCTCAACTGAAGGTCCACAGTCTATTTCCAACCAGATAAAGATTCCTGGAGACTCCACTGCCCTCCCTCCTTTTCCAGCTTGAATATTCTTTCTGCACACCTGCAAAAGGTACTACGCAGAGAAAACTAAGCTCCTGGAGTAACTAACCAGTATGTATGTTTCTTTTCAACACCAACAAATATCCATCTACTTAAAAGATGGCCAAAATGTTATTTTCTCTCTAAAAATAGAAGCACAGTTGAACAAAACAAAACAGGAGGGCTACTAATAAGTTGTGGATGTTAAATAACGTCTACAAAGGGCAAGAAATGGAGGAGCTCTATGTCCCAGTGTATGTGTTTGTACTGATCCACAGAAATGCCTTCTCAATGTGACCCAAGTCCGTCTTGGTGTCCAATCTGTCTTTTCTCTCTCTCATTGCAGAGTGACCCATTACTGTCTGTCTCATCTCAAAGGCAGTGTCCTCTTTCTACTGGCAGTTACTTCCCAGTACAACAGAACTCCTTGTATGGAGTTTCAAATATTCCTCCACACACAAAAAAGTTCCCCTGGCTGGTTCTCCAAAATTCTATCTACAAGAGGATAAGGAACCAATAGAATGACTGACAGTTACTATTAGCAAGGCGGTGAGTCATTTGATTTGAGAGCAACACTAAGAGTGAGAGGGAGCAATCGGAGCTTTCAGGGGGGAAGGCTGACCTGCCCAGAGTGCCAAGGGCAAGGTCAGAGCCCACACATGGGTAAACAAAAGCTGGGAGAGGGCTGGGCTAGGCAGTTCTAGCAGAGGGTGAGAACTGGATCAGGGAGCCTGGAAACCAAACAGGGATCCACAGGCTTCCAGTCCAGCCCAGGGAAGCTTAAATGTTCCCCACAGCGAAAAAGAACAACAGCTTTCTGTTTTCCTGTAGGGGACCATAGAGTTTGATCACACGGTGACTTTCCCAGAGGTGTTCCTTGGAACACAGTCACTGACAGCGAGTAAGTGGGGAACAGAGTGGGAAGTGGTTGTCATCTTACAACCCTGGACAATATCTTCAGAAGCAGAAGCTGAAAGTTGCCATCAGATCACAAACTATGGTCCTCGAATTATGTGGATAGGAACGGCGCTCCTGGAGGCACAGAACCTCAACCCCTTTGCTTCTTTCTCCTGCCCCTGACTGGGAGGGGAGGGGCAGGACAGGCAGCCACGCCTGCTGGGGAAGGACCTGAGGGACGCCCCCATCTGGGTGAGGAGAGACATTTTTCCTCATGGCCAAGGTCCAGGCTACCAGGCCAGCACCTGACTCCGCTTCCTTCTCTTCCTTGGGCTTTCTGGGTGGGTAACACCTTTTTGTTTCCCAACCAGAAAAGGAAATATTTGAATAAGTAGGGGCACTCAGCAAGGTATTTCATTTCCTAACAGTTCTTGGTGAGTGAAGCACTGCTGTACAAAGGACAGGAAAGTGGCTGCTGATGCCCGAGCTAAGAAATGATAATAAAGATAATAACAATGATAATGATGATAAAAGGTTACTCCTAACCCTGACAACAATTACAAGTTCTGAAAGAGAAGGACTTCCCTGGCAGTCCTGTGGTTAAGTCTCCACACTTCCAAAGTAAGGGGCATGGATTTGCTTCCTGGTGTGGGAACAAGGATTCCACACTATACAGTGTGGCCAAGAAGGAAAAAAATATATATATGAACGAGATACTTCCCACTAGGTAAAGATTGAGTGCAGATTTTCTCAGGTCCATAGTTACTTTCTAATTACGAATCAGCTGATTAAAAAGCATGGATTCATACTCAAGTTTTAAAATGTGGGGTTCGCCCACATCCTCATAATGGCCTGGTTTGCTCCTCACATTTAAGAGGCGGCACCAAGACACAGAAGTACCTCATGAGGAAGAAGAAGCCAGGGCACTGATTTGAAAAGGCAGAGTGCCATGAACTGGTGTGTGTTCAGCAGGGTGGGGACCGGGATGAGCAAAGATGAGTCAGTGTACAAAGGCAGGTACTGTCCTGAAAGGCAACCTCCACTCCCACAAAGAGGCCCCGGGGCAGCCCTGCCCACAGCGGGGGCGCTGCCACACTCTCACTAGTGTCTCTGAGCACTTCCCTTCTTTGGTTCATCCCGAAGGGAGGAGATGATCACATAATGGGTAACTTTACTTCTTCAAGTGCCCTTAAGATGCCCAGGAAAGGGAGGCCATCAAACATGCTGAGTAAACACAAGAGGCTCAGTGTTGGGCAGGGTCTAGGGGAGGGGTGGCCACACACACGCTTGCTCTCCTGTAGGGAGAGTATTTGCTGTTTTCCAGTCACTTGTGACCCCATGTTCTTCACTATCTCTTGGAGTTTGCTCAGACTCATGTCCATTGAGTCAGTGATGCCATCCAACCATCTCATCCTCTGTCATCCCCTTCTGCCCTCAATCTTTCCCAGCACTGGGTCTTTTCCAGTAAGTCAGTTCTTTGCATCAGGTGGCCAAAGTATTAGAGTTTCAGCTTCAGCAACAGGCCTTTGAATGAATATTTAGGGCTGATTTCCTTTAGCATTGACTGGTTTGACCTCCTTGCAGTTCAAGGGACTCTCAAGAGTCCTCTCTAGCACCACAGTTCAAAAGCATCAATTCTTCAGCACTCAGCCTTCTTTATGGTCCAACTCTCACATCCATACACAACTACAGGAAAAAGCATAGCTTTGACTATATGGATCTTTGTCAGTAAAATGATGTCTCTGCTTGTTAATACACTGTTTAGGTTGGTCATAGCTTTTCTACTAAGGAGCAAGTGTCTTTTAAATGGCTGCAGTCACTGTCTACAGTGATTGTGGAGCCCAAGAAAATAAAGTCTGTTACTGTTTCAACTGTTTCCCCATGTATTTGCCATGAAGTGATGGGACCAGATGCCATGATCTTAGTCTTTTGAATGTTGAGTTTTAAGCCAGCTTTTTCACTCTCCTCTTTCACCTTCATCAAAAGGCTCTTTAGTTTCTCTTTGCTTTCTGCCATTAGAGTGGTGTCACCTGCGCATCTGAGGTTATTGATATTTCTCCTGGCAGTCTTGATTCCAGCTTGTTCATTCAGCCCGACATTCTGCAGGATGTACTCTGCATGAAAGGTAAATAAGCAGGTTGACAATATACAGACTTGACGTAATCCTTTCCCAATGTTGAACCAGTCCGTTGACCATGTCTAGTTCTAACTGTTGCCTCTTGATCCACATACAGATTTCTCAGGAGGCAGGTAAGGTGGTCTGGTATCCCTATCTCTGTAAGAATTTTCCAGTTTGTTTTGATCCATAGTCAGAGGTTTTAGGGACTTTCAAGAGGCCTCTCCAGCACCACAGTGTGAAAACATCGATTCTTTGAAAGTGAAAGAGGAGAGCGAAAAAGTTGGCTTAAAGCTCAACATTCAGAAAACGAAGATCATGGCATCCGGTCCCATTACTTCATGGGAAATAGATGGGGAAACGGTAGAAACAGTGTCAGACTTTATTTTTTGGGGCTCCAAAATCACTGCAGATGGTGACTGCAGCCATGAAATTTAAAGACGCTTACTCCTTGGAAGAAAAGTTATGACCAACCTAGATAGAATATTCAAAAGCAGAGACATTACTTTGCCGACTAAGGTCTGTCTAGTCAAGGCTATGGTTTTTCCTGTGGTCGTGTATGGATGTGAGAGTTGGACTGTGAAGAAGGCAGAGTGCCAAAGAATTGATGCGTTTGAACTGTGGTGTTGGAGAAGACTCTTGAGAGTCCCTTGGACTGCAAGGAGATCCAACCAGTCCATTCTGAAGATCAATCCTGGGATTTCTTTGGAAGGAATGATGCTGAAGCTGAAACTCCCGTACTTTGGCCACCTGATGTGAAGAGTTGACTCATTGGAAAAGACTCTGATGCTGGGAGGGATTGGGGGCAGGAGGAGAAGGGGACGACCCAGGATGAGATGGCTGGATGGCATCACGGACACGATGGACATGAGTCTGAGTGAACTCCGGGAGATGGTGATGGACAGGGAGGCCTGGCGTGCTGCTATTCATGGGGTCGCAAAGAGTCAGACACGACTGAGCGACTGAACTGAACTGAACTTGGCACAGTATCATTAAGACAGTTGTGTAGGACTAGGGATAGAAACTAAAGTCACACAGACCAATATAAACACTGTTAACTAAACAGAAAGAACGGGCATAGTCTCTTTGATCCGGCACCTTTATTTTAAAGAATTTACCTTAAAATCTACCAATGATGCCAAGATGTATATACAGGGTTCTTCACTGCAGCAAAGTGTGTAATGGAGAAAAGTGGACACCGGGTTTGAAGACCCATCAGATCATGGCGCCTTCTGAGAGGAGTTCCATGTGGTCACAGGAAGGAATCTGTCTGTGCTGACTTGGAAAGTTCTTCAAGACCCACAGATGTGTAAAAATAGCAATCAGTATGTCAATTAAGTATTGAATGACTGCAGTTAAGTATTGAATGACACATTAAAAGACATGTGTTGTAATTGTTTTCTTGAAAGATACACAAGGTTCCATCAGGGAGAAGGTCTGGGGAAAAAAGGTGACATTTACTCTTCATTTTAAACTTGGCAGCACAGTGTAATTTTTTATTGCTATTTTGAACCATATGCATGTGTAAGTAAGATTTAAAAATAAACAAGTGTTGGGGACTTCCATGCTGGTACAGTGGATAAGAATCCACCTGCCAATGTAGGGGACAAAGTTTCGATCCCTGGTCAGGGAAGATTCCACATGTTGTGGTGCAACTAAGCCCATGAGCCACAACTACTGAGCATGCGTGTGCAACCACTGAAGCCTGTGTGTGCAGAGCCCGTGCTCCACAATAAGAAAAGCCAGTGCAATGAGAAGCCAGTGCACCGCAGCTAGAGAGTAGCCCCTGTTCACTGCAGCTAGAGAAATGCCCCCACACAGCAACAAAGACCAGTGCAACCTAAGATAAGGAAATTAATTATTAATACAAAATAAAAGTGTTGAATATGATGCCAGTGAAACCAGGCATTTTCTGGGGATGGTGATTTCCAAAAAGCCTAGGACTAGAATGCCCCCAATGTTATAAGCAAATCACCCCCAAAGAGAGAGAAACCATATTCTTATCGTCAACAACGGACAATGGGTAATGCCCTGGCCTGCGGATGAGCTGAACTTGTTTTTTAATGGGATTTTCTGACCCAGTGACTCATAACAGGAAAGGCATGGACATCTAATTCTCTGGTAGATGTTCCAATCTTTTTAATTGACAGTCTGGGTATTCTACTTTTTGCAGTTCTGCTGTTTGGCTGGAATAAAACACTTCCATTGCAAATGATGGAAAAATCAACCATAAATATTTGTTTGTCTATGTACCGGGCGCAGTCAGCCAGCATTGTGTTTTAACTTCATGAAACGTAGATCACTGCCTGCTCCCCTGCCTCCACACACACATGCACTATTTTGGTGGTATGAAGACAGATGTCTGAAACAAGCATGTATCAGTGCTGAGCTGCAATGAACAAAGCACAAGGAAGAGGTGTTTCTGGAAGAGCGAGGGCTAGGGGTGAGAACAGGCAGTCAGGAGCCCACAAAACTCCTAATCCCCTCTGTCCTTAATGTAACAGGGACTGACTCTTACTGAACCCATAAATATATGCCAAAGCTTTATGGTATCTCAATGGATTCTCACAATACCCATAAGACGTGAATATTACAATCATGCCACCACTATTTTACAAATGGGTAAAGTGAGGCCTGGGATTATAACATACCAAGTTGCCTCTGCTTGGAGAGGCGGAAGATGGGAAAGTCCATGGGAGGTTAGCACACAGAGGAGGAGGCCCAGGGAAGGTAGAAGATGTGATCATTAGTTTCACTCATGTAGGTACATGTGAGCTGATCAAAAGCTGAATATTTGTGCAGCATTTCCACATACATGGCCTCAGTTAACGCCTATGACAAAGGACCAGGGTTGAGACCTCTCATGGGGATTTCTGACTTCCTTTTCTTCACTCTTTCTGCTATACCACAGCTCACTTCCAATACCACTATCAAGGCCAAGTTTGGACACTGGCTCCAGGATCATTAGCTCCAGCGGTTTCTAAGCCAGGGTTGGCCAGAGTCACCCTTCCTCACTAGAGCAAACCAAGACACTGAGTGCAGAAGGGGATGCTGTTAGTAATAAAGCTGGAACAAGAGGCATCAACTGGGACCGCCTCAGGCTGCATGGCTGTATCTGTGACCAACCTGATACCAGAAAAATCACAGGCAACTCTCAGAGACCAGCCCTCCCAGCAAGATCCTCAGGGTCTCCCACAGATCACTAAGCCTCTCTGAGGCTCTCAGGGCCTCTCAGCGGTCTGCTCAGGAGAAAGCGGTTCCTGACACTGCACTGCCCCCAGAGGATAATCACACCAACCTCAAGTCCTTCTTGGGGCAGAGTTGGTTTTACATGATGACATGACTGGGGCAAAGTGTGAATGGTACAGACCAGTCTGGCAACAGTGTCTGGGCTAATCGAGTAGGAGAGAGAAAAAAAGGTTTGGAGGGAAAAAAAAAAGAAGAGAGAGAGATGGTAAGGTGCCCAAATTTGGTTTTAATTATAATCATCATGTTACTAATACAGAATGATATCTGTGTACGGCAAAACAGTTGTTAAAATGATGTGGTTATTTACCTAAGTGTAGTTTCTGTACGGTTTTACTTCTCTACTGAGTACACAATTTATAAAATGTATACACACATATACAGTTCTTTTCAGTGAAATAATTAGATAAGATACAAATAAGGGATAAATACTTTGTACAATGAAATGAAATCTATGTATAAATGACACTTTTCCCATCTTCTCTTGTTATTCTGTGTTAGGTTGTTCATCCCAGCTTGCAGCTATAGGAAACTCTTCTTTAAATAACACTGGGCTCCCATCAGGAAAAGAAACACCCTTTCTTTCACTTACTCTAACTGAAATGTGGCTCCCCAAAGGATCATTTTTTATATCAGTGAATAGTTCAAACCTAACATGGTATAAAGGAACAGTTAACATATTCCATCAATTCTATCAATAAGATGCATTTTTTTCATATTCTTACAATGTGACATTAGGATGTGTCCTACAACCAATGCTGTATCACAGCTTAACTCTTATAATCAGGAGCATCCTAGGTTTGATGGATTATGGCACAAGACACTTCTGAGAAGTCAGGCCCCATTCTATGCCCTTTACAAATGTGAGGTCACTGTTTAAATCATCAAAGAGATTATGAAGCTTCGGTTATTCTGGAAGCATCGTACCATGTACTAATGTCATGTCAGGAACTGTGCAGTGGTTTTACTGGTGAGGCTGATCAATTGCCCAGTTCTAAAGGGTTTGCTGTGACAATTTTTGTAGCTGTTTTCTCCACCCCCATTCCAAACAGGATACGGGTGAGTGTCCTGGCTGACAAGCAGCTCATATTAAACTGCCCACATCAGGTCGCAAGTTTTGCAAAGCAAGGTAACCTCCTCTTCAGTTTGTAAATGTATGTTAGTCACTCAGTGGTGTCCGTCCAACTCTTTGTGACCCCATGGACAGCAGCCCACCAGGCTCCCCTGTCCATGGAATTTTCCAAGCAAGAATACTGGAGTGGGTAGCCATTACCTTCTCTATCAGTTTGTAAAAGGCATGTTCAACTTGGACCTCTTCCAATCTAAAAATCCCTTCAGTATTTTTTTAAAAAAGTGAAAGTGAAAGCTTCCCCGATAACTCAGTTGGTAAAGAATCCGCCTGTAATGCAGGAAACCCCAGTTCGATTTCTATGTTGGGAAGATTCCCTAGAGAAGGGAAAGGCTACCCAGTGCAGTATTCTGGCCTGGAGAATTCCATGGACTGTATAGTCCATGGGGTCGCAAAGAGTCGGACACGACTGAACAACTTTTACTTCACTTTCATTAAGATCATTGAAGCAGGAATCCTGCTTCCCTCACCACTGCCCACAAGTGGTATGTCTACCCCAGGGGGTTACAATGAGCTCTGGCCTTCATTCATATACACTCTACTCCAGTGTTTCCTGAACTTCATTTTCAACCCCTTTAACAACTTTCCTACATCTGCTGCTGCTGCTAAGTCGCTTCAGTCGTGTCCGACTCTGTGCGACCCCATAGATGGCAGCCCACCAGACTCTGCTGTCCCTGGGATTCTCCAGGCAAGAACACTGGAGTGGGTTACCATTTCCTTCTCCAATACATAAAAGTGAAAACTGCAGGGGCTACCAGTTCCATCCCTGGTTGAAGAACAAAGATCCTGCATGCTGAGTGATGTGGCCAAAAAATAATGAAAATTAAGAAAAAAAGTACACACATAGACATGGGGCCCTTACGGTACACCTTGCTGCCGTGTCCCTCGCATGCGGGTCTCACTGCCATTCTCTGCTGAGCTTATTCCCACCAATTTCAAATCTAGCCATAAAGAATTAAAATGACTTCTATTTCCTTCTATTTTTCTCTGCTGTGAACAATCTCCCGTGGCAAGGCCAGATCCCCCTTTTGACAGCAGATGAGAGGCAAGGTTTCATTTTTACAAGTAGAAACTGTTTTGTATTCATGTTCCAAATCCCCTGCATTTTCCATCAGGGCTCCCCAGAATGCTCCTCTAGTCCTCTCATCTGCGAAAACAACCACACATGGGACATTTGATCGGTCCCCTGGAGTAATGGCTTGTCCTGAGCCAGACAAGGAAGTTCTCTCTTGGGCACCTACGATTTACTCTTTCTCTCTTGGGAAGTGCTTCCTGCAAGGATTACCAGCACTGTTCCATCCTTTTCCCCTTCTGTCTCTAGGGTAAGCTAGGATAGTGGCTCTCTCCTCTGGGAAAAATACTCTTCTCACATAACAGCTAATTCTCATTACATACTAGCACGGTTCTAAATATTTCATACATGATCATTTTTTTCCCCAAGCATGTATTTTTTAATTGAGGGAAAATTACTTCACAATATTGTGTTGGCCTCTGCTATAGATCAACATAAGTCAGCCCCATGTATACATATACATGATAATTTATTTAATCCTCACAGCCTTATCAGGCAGGAGACTGAGGCACGGAGAAGTTAACTGTTAATAACTTGCCCAACCGCAGCAGCTGGGCTTCAAACCCAGGCCAACCAGCTTTCTTTGCACTTAATCATTATACCTACTGCGTCTTATAATAAGGTAAGTGACTGTTGGAAACGGCAATAATCCTAGTGTCCATAGTAACTGTTTTATTGAATGTTTACTGCTTGCCACATATCAACTTTTTTTTCCTCCACAGAACAAACAGCATGAAGTGGATATTTTTATTATTGGTACACAGGGTACCCTGTGCAAAGCTCAGCACCTGGGAGTCCACAGAGGAAGTAGCCTGGTCATTGGCCTTGAGAGCACATCTACTCCTGGCCATGTCCCCAGCCTGCAGATCAGTGCCTGGCAGCTTTGGTTCATCTCAGAACTAAACAGTGTCTCTGCTGTATAGCACAGGGAACTCTGCTCAATGTTAGGTGGCAACCTGGATGGAAGGGGAGTTTGGAGAGAATGGACACATGCATATGTATGGCTGAGTCCCTCTCTTATCTCTTGAAACTGTATAACATTGCTTCCCCCACCCCAAACTACAACAATGACAGTCTTTTTGGGGTTGGGGTATGGATTCTCCTTCACTCTTTTTTTGAATTTTATCTTTATTTATTTTTTAACACTAAAAACATTCTGTATCGGGGTCATAGCTGATTAACAATGTTGTGATAATTTCAGGTGAACAACATGGCTATACTCCAATTCAAAATAAAACATTTTTAAAAAATAAAAATGAACCATAATGCAAAAAAAAAAAAAGTAATAAAGAAGTGTCAGCCAAGGAGGACAAATCCAAAAATAAATAAATAAAGAACTAAATATCTCACCATGGCAGCGNGAAGTGAAGTGAAGTCGCTCAGTCATGTCTGACTCTTTGTGACACCATGAACTGTAGCCTACCAGGATCCTCCGTCCATGGGATTTTTCCAGGCAAGAGTACTGGCGTGGGGTGCCAGTTCCTTCTCCGGAAGTTGCCTCTAAAGATAATTCTCTCTTAACTGTCCACTGTCATCCAGGTAAGGAAAACAGGCTACTTTTGACCACAGGGTGAGGACATTTCAAGCTACAAAATAAATCAAATGGTTGAAATTCCATTATGTGACAAATGCTCATTTTACTTCTGTCTCTGTTTATATTTTAATCCAACAACCAAAGAGTCACATTGATCTCAGTCTCTGTCTTTTCAGCTGCAGCTCTGCTGGTTTGACAACAGGACAAGCATTTATCAGTCCCTTCAGGGACCTACCTGTCATTACTCGTGTTTTCAAGGAGTTGATTACAATGAACACACTTGGGTTCAAGTATAGGCTCTACCTCTGTGACCTTTGGCGAGGTCAACTTCATGGAATTTAATTCTTCACAATTCAGGTAGTCTATTAAATACACATGTTAATGTGATTTAGTTTTTACACCTCTACTGACAGGATTTTATTTTCTTGGTTAATGAATCTATGACCACAAGTCCTATCAGACAATGTATCCTAATTTTTGGTTTGAAAATGGTGGTCCCTGTAGTAATGGTAGCTGTTCAGTAAATTTCTTAAACTGAATTAAGAAGTCAAAGTAATGATGCAGGCAGACCAGCTAGAAATACTGGCATTGACGGCTCTTGTTCATACTATTAATTGAAATGGAAATAAAAACAGGAAGATAATTGAGCAATTCCTTGTCACTTAGAAATGAACTATTACTCTGTACTATGAAATAAATTCTAATTCAAATCCTGTTTTGAGGAAAAAGAAAAAAATGCAAAGATTTAAAAGACTTCAGTAGAACTGATATTGACCTGATTAAAAACAGTCTTCCAGGACTCACTATCATTCACAGCACCTTTCTGCCTGATTACAAAACATGTATTATTTATGTCATGCAAAATGGTAGAGGCATGACAACACAAGAAAATCAACTCATTTGGTGTTTTTTTGTTTTTTAAAAAGTATAATTTACTTTTTCTGAAAAATGAACTGTTTGGGCATATATAAGTGAGAAAACCCAGGATGAGTATTTCAGAATGTGGTAGACAGAGGGAAGGGCTTGGAGTGTGATCAAAGGTATCTTGCGGGCACTGGACAGTCTTTGTCATGGATTAGCCATGCGGGAGACTGAGGCCAGGATAGAAGCCAAGTTCAGGGATGAGAGGTGTCCCCCAAGCACCACAGTCACTAGCCAACAATGAAGAAAGAAATACAGAATTGAGAAATGCCTTCAGCATCTTCTCCAGGTTGTGGCAAGGGCATATCTAGACTCCTTGCTTGATCTGGCCTGACCTGCTGCACAGAGATGTCATGATCCTCCAGGGGCAAAATGCAGCCATAAAGTGTTGGTCTAGGGTACAAACCAGACAGGCTTCCCTGATGGCTCAGCAGTAAAGAATCTACCTGCAATGCAAGAGACATGGGTTTGACCCCTGGGTTGAGAAGATCCCCTGGAGAAGAAAACGGTAAACCATTCCAGGACTCTTGCCTGGGAAAACCCATGGACAGAGGAGCCCGGTGGACTGTAGTCCATGGGGTCACAAAGAGTCGGACATGATTGAGCAACTAAGCATGCATGCACAAATGTGTAAAATAAATAACGAATGAGAACCTACTGTGTAGCACAGGGAACTCTACTCAGTGCTCTGTGGTGACCTAATGTGAAGGAAATCCAAAAAAGGGGATATATCTATACATATATAGACTTCCCTGGTGTCTCAGACAGTAAAGCGTCTGCCTACAATGTGGGAGACATGGGTTTGATTCCTGGGTCAGGAAGATTCCCTGGAGAAGGAAATGGCAACCCATTCCAATACTCCTGCCTGGAAAGGCTCATGGATGGAGGAGCCTGGTAGGCTACAGTCCATGAGGTCACAAAGAGTAGGACACGACTGAGCTACTTCACTTTCACCTTTCATCTGTACACATAGCTGATTCACTCTGATGTACAGCAGAAACTAAACAACACTGTAAGGCAACTATATTCCAATAAAAAATTAATTAAAAAACTGGATGGCTTGAGTCATGAACAGATGGCTTACAGGTAAAAAAGTGAAGGGGTTGAAACAAACTACAAATGAAGAGGCATAAGGATGGGACACAATACCTCTACATTAACATTCTGACCTGAACATTTTATAGCTGGAAGGGGCCTTGCCTATCCATCAACCAGTCCAAAGCTCTTACTGTGCAGATAAGGAGGCTGAGGCCAGAGAGGAGGTACCTGTCTGTGGTGCTAGTTACTTAGTGAGAGAACCAGGGCTAGAATTCAGGCCTTCTAGCTCCCAGTCAGTGGTTGGCTCTCAACCACCAGCCCCTCCCCAGCAAACCTATATGTAGCAAAGGTTTTCATCACCCACAGAAGTTCCAGGAAAAACAATCAAATGAGTCTAGGTATTTAAATATTTTAAAGCTCTCAACTAATAAACATGATCGTTTGTGAACCATGACCTTTGAGCAATCAGACTGCATCAGGCCACTGATATCCATCCAGATGGTAAATATTTAAAGAGCTTAATTTCTTCTTAGTTTTAATATTAAGGTAAATGTGAATCAAAGTTTAAAACCTTCTCTCCAGTGAGTTATATTGCAGGCAAAGGTGCACAGACCTCACACTTTGGGGACCACTTTCCTAGAACCCCTTGCCTTCCACCCAAGATATGGGGGGAAAAAAGTCAAAGCATTGGCTTAAAAAACTGAAACAAGTAGGTAAAGGAGAAAGGCAATCTCCAGAAAATGGGGGGAAATGACCCCAGAAATTGGAAAGCTGTAATCTAACTAGAGATCCCTGGAGAATTCCATGGCACTCCTTCCAATAGTAATTTTCTTCTGCCAGAACAACTAAAATTGAAATCAAAACACAAGTTAACCATATCTGACTTGATTATGAGGTCAGGGGGAATCATACCAGCTTAAAATTTACAACTCCATAGAAAATCCAAGAAAGTTTCTGTGATCGCTACCCATTGCTCATTGTATTCCATGAAATACACTACAGCATCAAAAAGGCAACCCACCTCATTAAGAGGTGAGGTCCACAGTGTTCAGGAGCAGGGAATCAGTGAGACTTTTCTTAACAACCTACTATGTGCTAAACACTGTTAGGTGCTTCATTTCATCTGGTTTCAAAAGAACTGTAGAATTGGGGATGGGGAGTACTATGATCTCTGTGTAAGAGATGAAAAAATTGGCCAGAGACAGTCATGGAGTCCAGATCTGTACTGGTGGGTTTACAAACTCAGAGCAGCTTCCATGGAGGCCCTGAAAGTCAAACGAAATGTATTCCCCACTGTGTGAAAGTGTGTCAAGGAAGCTGTTCTCTGATGACAAGATTTCAGAAGTAGCACCGGAAACTGCCTGTTAGGTCCCCCTGGCAAGATGGATGAAGGAACAGAGATCCCACTCTCAAATGGGGCATTTTAGGCATGAATAGGGTTGACTCCCTGACTTCTCCGGTGGTTCAGATGGTATAAAGAACCTGCTTGCAATGCAGAAGGCCCAGGTTTGATCCCTGGATTGGGAAGATCCCCTGGAGAAGGAAATGGTAACCAACTCCAGTACTCTTGCCTGGAGAAGTCCACAGATAGAGGAATCCGGCAGGCTTCCTGGGGCTGTAAAGTCCATGGGGCTGCCAACACTTTCACTTCACTTTCACAGGATTGATGGCTACAAAGATAACAGGTGTTGTGAGAGGCCAAAGGGCTGGAGCCATCCTGCAACACTGTGCCTCTGCCTCTGCCTTCAAAGGACTTCCTATAGCCAATTCCAAGGCCAGAGCCCCACACCTTCAGTAAGTCTGCAGGCTTCTCGTTCAAAATCCTTTGGGGAGTAGACAGATGAGGCATGGTTTCCTTGTGTGACAAAGGTGCCTCTCAGCATAGTAAGGACACTCAGGTTAAAAATAACCTCACAGAAGTCCTCACTCTGACAAAATAGGCAAGATAGACATGAACTGCCAAAACGGCCCCAGCTAGGGATCCGCAGGGGAACCTGCTCCAGAGCTTCTGAAGCAAGGCGGCAGCCGCTCCCAGCCCTGCAAAGTTCTTCCTTGTCGCAGGGATGGGAATGAGGGTTTAAGGGGGGCTGGAGCTGACACGTAAGTGATTCCAAAGCAGGAGTAACCAAATTAACTCTGTGCAAGAATTCAGGCAAAGCTAGGCTGGCGGCTCTCTGTTTTAGGTAGAGACGAGTATGCCCACCCGGTTACAGAGAAAACAGTGTGCTCACTTTGGGGCAGGACAGTGAATAGAAAATAGAAAACATCACTGCCTCACAAAGAGGGCTATGCTCAACAACTGCCAGCAAGACCACAAGTGGATTTGCAAAAACATTTGCCTGGTTTCTGGTTGCAGAAATGGAGAAAGGATTTGTACTATGCTTTGCTCCCAAGTGCACAAAAGTCCCTTTCTACCTGAACCCTGAGACCCCAAAAATGAGGAAATGTAGTGCCAGCGTTCTAAGGGTCTCGCTGGCTGTGACCCCTTCTCTTCCTGGGAGCTGGGCCAAAAGCACATATTACTTACTGATCAAATAACCAACACCCAGAGACACCTGGAGTGACCACACATCAGTGAAGGTTCACTGGAATCAAAAGCAACATGGAATCACCATTTGCTTGATGGAGGTTGGCTGGGTTGAAGATACAGAAGTATCTTAGCTTTGCACTTAGGAAAAAAAAATCTCATTTCTTTCTTTCTTTCTTTTTTTTTTAATTCAGTGTAGCAAGAAGAGTACAAAGGTTAGAAAAGAGAGAAAGAGCTTGCAACCCGGAGAAAGATAAAAGGCAAATGATTTAAATTAAACATACGGGAAACATTAAAGAAGGCATGAACATAAAACAACCCTAGAGATATAAACATACAACAAAGAAAAGTTGTTTGATCAGAGGGCAAGCCGTGTGAATAAATAAAATACCATAAATGCTCTAAAGGAAAAAAAAAAAAGAAAGAGAAGAGTTTTCTTTCAACTTCCATCCTAAGAAAACCACAATTCTTTTTCTTGGTCCAACTATAGCTCACATGCTTAATATATAAATTCAGCTTTGAAAATACCTCTGAAACATTCTCTAGTTTTTGCTTTTTAAAAAAGTGTAAGTGAACCAATCATTTTCTATTGCTGGGTAAATTCTATTTGGTGGGTGGGTTTGTTTTGAGTAGCTGTGAATAAAGGCAAGGGTGATTTGATTTTCTGTCATTTAAATTTTTCTCCCTTAAAAAAATTCTACAGGAGTCCACGGCAAAAGAATCCGTTTTGAAGAGTAGTTTGAGTATTTTTAAACAAACCCACTTTGTGTTTCCTTTGTCTCTAAATCAAAAGCCTGTATCACCTTTTCTCAAAGATATTTCCACAGCACTTCCTGGCCGAGTTTGTACACCCCTATAGCATTGTTACTATTATTTAAACTTCCATGAAATGCACTTCAACTGGCAGGCATGTGCATTGTGAAATTAAAAGTGTATTGTTACAGAAGAAACAAAACTGAAGTTGGATGCAAGGATGGACAACAATATGCAATGCCACAGATGGCAGCGGGAGCCTAAGACACTGTGTGGTTCCTTTCTATTCTGTTTTGCCCCATTGTGTTCTGAATAGACAGAATCACTGCCCGGCTTCAGGGCCCAGCCACTGAAAGGCCCCATTGTAAGTGATATGCTTTCCAGAGCAGAGTGAAGGTTGCTGTAGTAACCTTCACCGAGAATTTCCTGACCAGGGTGATGAAAATCTCAACTGAATTGTGACAGGACTACAGTTACAAACGAGACTGCAACATGAACAGGGGCCTCCCCTAGAAGGGGGTCTTCTCTTATCTGAACATAACCCACCAGCTGCTGCCTAAAGCATGTCCACATAGCCAAAGAAGGGACTGGATTTCTAGCAGTCAGAGCTTGAGGAGTCAACCTGTACCTATCCTCCCAGGGCTGGGGTGAGGGCAGCGGAGGAGGGGAGGGAATGGGAGTTTGCAGATCCAGGCGGGCTACACAGTCCATGAATGCTTTAGCTGCCGTGTTTGCTGGATGGAGAATGCACTTTTCTAGTGCTGAGCAGAGAGGCATGGGTACCCATAGTCCAAATACCACAAGCAAAGAAGAAATCTGCACTTGGTTGGGAGAAAACAGTACAGGATTCAGTACATAGAGAGAGCCCCCCTTTATATGAAAAAAAAAAACCAATGACCCCAAATTTCCCAGATGGAGCACTAAACAAGAATGGAAACCCCAGTGAGCTCTACCGATGGCTCATTATATACCAAGCAACGTTCTAAGCTCTTTCACACACACTGCACGTGTGCGTGCTGAGTTGCTTCGTTCGTGTCTGACTCTTTGAGACCCTATGGGCTGTGTAGCCCACCAGGCTCCTCTATCCATGGGATTCTCCAGACAAGAATACTGGAGTGGGTTGCCATGCTCTCCTCCAGGGTATCTTCCCAACCCAGGGATCTTTTGTCTCCTGCATTGGCAGGTGGGTCTTTACCACTAGGACCACCTGGGAAGCCCTTACATGCATGAAATCATTTAATTGTCTCAGCAAACTTAAAAGGTCGGCATTATTATTAACCCTCATTTTAAGGATGAAGAAGCACAAAGAAGTTACAACCTTTGCCCCAGATCAATACCAGTGAACAAATATTCTGCTTCCAGAGTCTACACTCATAACCCCTTTTTGACTCAGCTGTTTTACATAGGCACTGGGCATTTGGATCTGGAGTTTTGGAGCTCAGGAGCAAGAAATGGGCCAGGAGTCCACCACTGGCTACTATGAGTTCTCATCACAGGTGTGCGCAGGATTGAGCAGAACAGGGAGCCAACAAGAGATAAGAAAACAGAGGATGAGAAGCATTTTACCCATGGGTTCATTCATTCATTCCTCCCAATAGTTATGTGCCTACCAGGAGCTAAGCACCATTCTAAGCACTGGGGTAGCACCTGCAGACCATTCAGACAAGACTCCAGCTTTTATCAAGCTTCCTTTCTCATTAATGAGGCAGAAAACCAACAGATAGAACAGAGCGATAGGAAAAACAAGAGGTGGCCGAGGGAAGGCCAGAAGGGCAGGCACTTGGCACTGGAGACAGGAAACCGGCAGTCAAATGGGACTGCCCATCAGAGGGTGCAGCCCAGGTCACACAGGAAAACTGTCTTCCTTCCAAAGGGAATGAGCCCAGACTACTTTAGTCAGATCCCCATCCAGTAAGAGAAATAACACCGCCTCTTATTTGTAGGTTGCTTTCAGAGTCTTGCTACCTCTCTGCTCATCATCCCGTGTGAGTTCTAAAGCAGTTCAGCCAGGCAGGCAGGCAGGGAGCAGGAATAATTATCTCCATTTTACAGCTTGGACAGTCTGCAACATTTCCCTGATACTTTAGAAAACCCCAAAGGAGTGGTAGAGACACGGGGAGGACCGAAAAGTAAATTTCAGGTTGGGCTCCCCAGCTTTGGGGACTGTCCCTCTGTTTATCCGTCTAGCATGATAATGGCTATGTCATTTATTGCTGGGTTATTATTAAGCTGGGCTGTGAGTCGTTCTGTGTGCTGGATCTCGCCTACTTAAGAAAGAAAGAGGGGGCAGGAGGAGGGAACCAGAAGCAGAGGCAGAGCCAGGCTGCTTTTAACTGAGAGACGGAGAAAAACAAACAGCTCTTTAAAAACACAATCTCTCAGCATACTTAAAGGTAGCAATTCCAGCCTAAAAGCCTCTCTACTTGGTAATGCACCACCCTTAAGAAAGGGCAAAATTATCAAGGCGTGGAAGCTCAGGAGATGTCAGGCTCTGGATGAAGGCCATTCCATGCCAACTTCTAAGTAAGACGAGGAATTACAGTCATTCAGCCCACAGCCATTTCCCATTTTAACTGATGTTTCCTGTTTTCTACGCTGGGCATCATAAGAATATTCAGAACCAGATCGAGAGTTCACAGGCCGTCCCTTCACTGGGGTACATTCTTTTCTGTTCACTCATCACATTATGTGCAACATTACAACCCAAAACAGATCTGTTTTCATACTGACCTCAATCTGCATCCACCATTATTGTGGCTGAGACAGTTCTTGGCTCTTTGGGGCCGTGATGCCAAGAAGAACAATCTCGCCTAGCAGTTCCCTGGACTTGCTGCCTTTCTGGACCTGCAGGTTGGTGTCTCAGCAGGAATTGTCCACATGTACCCATACGATTTAGGAGTATGGATGGGGTACAGGCAGGGGCTGGAAGTCGCATTCCAGCCCTTTCAGCTGATTGCTAAGCCATCCCAGGGTAAATGAGACAACTGGGCATTTTGTTCAGTTTGTTTTTGATGGCAGGATCACAAAAGTATAGTTTTTAAAAACTCTTTATTTTGAAATAATCTCAACATTTCAGAAAATATTTTTTAAAAAAGAATTCTTACACTCTATATCAATCTATAACATTTTGCCAATTTGTTTCCTCTCTATATATATAGTTTTTTTTTAATCTACACTATTTAAAAATAGATTGTATGCATCATGCCCTTTTACTCCTTAACGCTTCAGTATGTATTTCTTAATAAGGGAATTTTCTTACATAATCAGAGTAAACAACTTCCAGAAATGTCACATTAATGCAATACTTTTTATCCACGTCAATATCCTAATTTCATCAATTATCCCAATAATGTCCTTTGACAAGATTTTCTTTTTCCTGGTGCAGGATCATGTATTGTATTTAGTTTTCCTATTTGTTTAGTTTCCTTTAATTTCCAACAGCTTTTCGGCTTTCCTTTGTGTTTTATGATGTTGACATTTTAAAGAATTCTTATTTTATAGGATGGCCCTCAGTTTGGTCTGTGTGATGTTTCCTCATAATTAGATTCAGCTTTTGTATGCTGGAATTAGAGTCCTGTGCTGTTGCGTCCTTCTCGGGATATCACGTCTGGATTGACATCATGTTTGTGGGCGGCATTCATTTATATCACTTCATTAAGTACTGTCCCACTTCTCCACCAATTTCTATTTTTCCCCCCTCTGGTAACTACTAAGGGATTTGTGGGGAGATACTTTGATACTATGTAAATATTCTGTTCCTAATCAAATTGTGACAACCAGCTTTGACAAAATTAAAATTTCAAGCCCAGTTATTTGGCACTCAGAGAGAATGCATTGCTCTCGGAAGCTGTGTGTCTCAGACAGACCAGGGCTACCGAGTATCTCTGTGGGTTTCTCAGAGACAGGGTAGCTGGCTTCCTCCCACCTGCTAGGTTCCAGACAGGCTGAGGTGGCTGACTTCCTCCACCTGTGACACCCAGTTCCACCCCCGCAAGGTGTGAAATAATGCCTTTCTACAAGCTGAACTGAAAACCAGAAGTGTGAGTCGAGGTGATTCTTATTGGCCCAGACAGCCCCATGGAAAGATGCATACGAAGAAATCAGGCCTGTCCATATGCAAAGCTGCTACACGTGGGACGTGTGTCCCTGGTTCCCGCCATCAAGGTGTCCGTGCGTCTCATCCTCACCCTAATCCTGCCCCTCCTCTCATTAGCTTCAGTGCCACTGAACAAATTACTGTTTAAACGGTGGAAGTGGGGTCAGTCCTTTTGGACCAGAGAGCTTAAAGCAAGGTGGGGATGAGGGAGTCAAGGGCAAAGAATGTGTGTAAAAAGGATGAAGTCCAACCAGACAGTTCAAAGAGGTGGCCAGCAATTGTTCTTGAGCCACAACGAGGGCAGACCTTCTTTTAGGCCTGACCTCCCATTCCAGACATGCTCGTTCCCGTGACAGAGCCTGCTACCACCCGAGGCAGCCAACATTTTCTTTTTGCTAAAAATCACCGTGTGGAAATAATTACCCCCAGAAGGCTTCCCAGGTGGTGCCCTTGGTAAAGAATCCGCCTGCCAATGCAGGAGACTCAGGAGGCTTGGGTTCGATTCTTGAGTCAGGAAGATCCTTTGGGAGTAGGAAATGGCAACCCACTCCAGTATTCTTGCTTTGAAAATTTCATGGACAAGGGGAGCCTGGTGGGCTATAGCCCATGGGGTCGTAAAGAGTCAGATAGGACTGAGTACACACATGCTCACGATTACCTCAGAGGGCTTTATTATACAAGAGCCACCAGCAGATGGCCGCTTCCACAGCTGGAGTGACTGGGACAGAACCTTGGGGAGGAGCCCGAACCGTCTCTACAGCAAATTAGCTTAGAAAGGAAGACCAGGGAGCTTATTTGGTGACCAAAGATTCTCCTCATCCTATCAATACTACACAACTCATACCTGAAATGCACATATAGGCTAGTGATTTTTAACAATGACCGCTGAAACACCTGGAGAAGGAAATGGCAACCCACTCCAGTGGGCTGCCGTCTATGGGGTCGCACAGAGTCGGACACGACTGAAGCGACTTAGCAGCAGCAGCTGAAATACCACTAGAAAAATAGAAGTTCTACACCTTTTAGGTAAAAAGTTTACATTTAAGAATTTGCTTCTTCCAACTAGAGTAATGAGCTATAAAGTATTGATAGATACGTTAAAATTTCTAAAAGATTCATAAACATAAATGAGATTTGGCATCGATAATAGTAATTTCAGAGATGGCATTCTTTAGAAAACAACTGCTGTGTGATCTTTTCCTTGAACCTGATCCTACATTTTTTACTTATTCAGTCATTCACTGATTGAACCATTTTAACTCCATCTATAATAGCTGTGCCAGGTAATGTGTCAAGCCCTTGGGATACATTAATTTTTTAATATAGAAAGGTTTACAAATTAATTACCTAAGTATGCAGCAGTAGTTCCAGTGTGAAAAATGGATTTTGTTGACACAACGTTGTTCTTTCATTGCATAAAAATACAAAACGGGCACGTGACTACCAGAGAAAAGAATGTGAATGCACAGCACACCTAAGTGTGAAATAGGACCCCTGGCTGCCAGGTAAGCTGAGAAAGGCACACAAATCATTTACCTTTGTGGACAACTGAATTCTAACCTGATGACCTCATTTCAAGAACTCTGTAGTTAATTTCATTTCAGAAACACCAACCCAAGCCTTGTCAAACAACAATCAGCTCTAATCTATTCCATTAAGTGAAGGTGACCAGGTTTTTTGTAAAAAATTGCTCTCTTTCACCTCAAATATTGCTTAAAAAAACCCTCAATGCTCAGCTGTAAGACTCAGCAATTTGGTGTGAGGTATGTGATACTGTCTCTTGCCTGGCACGAGGTTTTAAATATCCTAACTGGAATCCCTAAATCTTTAATGTAAGAGCTTTGTCACAGTTATTTTGTTGCCACTGAGAAGCTGAACAGGCCTTTGGGCAACTGTTTCCTACAGACCAGTTAGCTGCTTTATAATTTATCCCCAGGTAAAGCACTAAATTAAATACCTGAGCTTTGGGTCCCCTTGAATGTCTCCTGTATAATGGAGGGCAGTTCTTTCCAACCAGTAGGTCTGGCAAGACCAGTCCTTGGAGGGAGGCTCTGCCCACGCTGAAAGCTGTCCCTTTTCCTATGTCTTTATGGGCAGAAGACTATACCAAAAGTTTAAAGCATCCATGTCTTTACCACCACTCTCACCCACCCATCCTTCCCACCCACCCCTTTCTCTGACTTAATCACAGGAGGAAGTGAATCTACCCCGATGCTGTCAGTTTTTGAAATCTGGAAGTGGGTCACATGATGTAAAAGGAAGTTGATGCTGGCTGAAGACAATAAGCTAGCTGGCACATCTAGAAACCCGTGTTGGCTTACCAGCTATAAATCTTCCAGGGTTCTAATTTTAAAAGAAATTCCAAAAAAGCTCATCTTGGGTTGGAGGTATGGTTTTCAAGAACTGGGGCAGACTTTTTTTTGAAGTGCTCATAGACCAACTTTAAAGGAATATTCAAATGACAAACTCATAATCATAATAAGAGTAATAGAAATAAACCCTTTGAGAGGGCTTATTTTATACCCTTTCCCCCCCCATCTCTTTTCATTTTAGCAGTGACAGCATATAAATCCTTGGGATTTCTTTAGAATTTCTCCTTGAGGCTTCCTTGGTGGTCCAGTGATTAAGACTGCACTTCCCAGTGCAGGGGGTGCAGGTCAGAACCCTGGTCGAGGAATAAGACCCCACATGCCATGGCGCACAACCCTCCTACTTACCCCTCAATATATATCCTTAATTAAGGACCTACATCAGTTGATGTACACAACAGTCTAGGAAGCATTCTCTTTGGAGGAAAATGTGGCCTCCAAATTACTATGTATATTGACACTTGAGTACTTAAAAGTAGGTCAGCACCCCATTTATATTATGGCAACCTGGCAGTCACTAGAGTTTACCTTTTCATTTCTCTGAAATGCCCTTGTTCCTAGGAAATCTGGCTGCAGTCTTGAAAAGCCACCCTTCATTTGTGATGCATTCATGATCCTCAGAGATTTAACAGGAGCCTGGAAGTGGGGGAAGGCACTTAGGATTCTTAGGCAGTGTTTTCAGGGCTCAAGTTGGAGGCTGTCATTTATAATTGAGAAGATTCTCTTGGATGCTGGAAGGAATAAAGTAAGTAACAACCACTCTCAGCGCTTGAGCCTACTCTACGGTCACTACGTCCATGTTTTGCTATGACCTGGCAGAGAGGGAAAGCCCAGGACTGGGAGCCTCAAGAATGGACTCAGACTCTTCTTCTGCCATTTTCTGGCTGGGTGGCCTGGGGACTTACTTAAAACTGTCTTGTTCCCACCATCTCAGGGTTGTTAGTGAGGGATCAGTGAGATAGAAGACAGGAAGTCCTTTGTAAACTGGTGGTGCCTTATAAATGAGTTATTGTGATAACACCAAGAGAGAATGGGGATACCATTTAATTCATTAATTTCTCCTATTTATGCCCTCACACTATAAATACTTTGCAAAATGTACCTTCCCTCCTCCTCAAACCTGTTTCTAAAAAATCACAGAGAACACCTAAAAGAAGGGTAAACTTGTCCACTGCTCGGCAAAGATAAAACTTCCATTGGAGGGAACGGGGATGGGATCTGGCTCACCCCTCAGGCAGATCCTGGGCAGAATGAGCATCTATGCCAGGAAAGGTTAGAAACGGAACACCTTGAAGTGAACAGAACATCAGCCAACGAAGAGGTCTGTTTGCTAGTGAAATAAGACTTAGGACGTGTCCAGACAACCAAGGCATTTCACTAAATGTCTGGAGAGAACAGTCAACCCCAAATCCAATTCCTGTATAACTGTCGTTCAGTCGCTGTGTTTGATTCTTTGCGACCCCGTGGACTATAGGCCACCAGGCTCCTCTGTCCATTAACAGAGACGTTGATCTGTCACCTTGCAATGGCAGCATGCTATGAAAGGACACTGACAAGAAAAGACTGACAGGGTAGTGTGTGGGGTAGTGACAGGGGGTGGGAGATGGTGGAAAAGGCCAACGTTTACAAGTTAGGTCACCTTCGCGAAAAGACCACAGCGGTCATGTACGATAACTCAATCTTGTTTTCCTCATTCATGAAAAGAGCCTCAAAACCAACCAACCAAAATGATGATAGGACCATTAATGTGCTCAGTCATTCAGTCATATCCAACACTCTTGTAACCCTATAGACTGAGCCTCACCAGGCTTCTCTGTCCATGGGATTATCCCAGGCAAGAATACTGGCATGGGTTATCATGTCCTCCCCCAGGGGATCTTCCCAACCCAAGGACTGAACACACATCTCCTGCACGGGCAGGTAGATTCTTTACCACTGAGCCATCTGGGAATCCCAGGGCCATGAAGAGAAGTGTGCAAAACCCAGGACCCATCTCAATGGCTGGGTTGGACTTGCTGTCTCAATGTTTGGTTTTTGTTCAGTTGCTCAGCCATGTCTGTCTCTTTGCAATCCCATGGATTGCAGGACACCAGGCTTCCCTGTCCCTCACCACCTCCCAAAGATTGCTCAAACTCATGTCCATTGAGTCAGCGATGCCATCCAACCATCTCTTACTCTGTCGTCCCCTTTTCCTCCTGCCTTCAATCTTTCCCAGCATCAGGGTATTTTCCAGTGAGGCAACACTTCGCATCAGGTGGACAAAGTATTGGAGCTTCAGCATCAGTCCTTCCAATGAATATTCAGGGTTGATTCTTTTTTTTTCTTTAGGATTGACTGGTTTGATCTCCTTGTTGTCCAAGGGACTCTCAAGAGTCTTCTTCAGCACCACAGTTCTAAGGCATCAGTTCTTTGGCGCTTAGCCTTTTTTATTGTTCAGCTCTCACTGATTCTCTGACTCAACTCTGAGTCCTATGTGGACAGGGAAATCTGTCACTTTTTCTTTGAACTTCCAGAATCTACCAAGCACAGTGCTTAGCACTCCTCGGTTCTTGATTGATCTTATTAAATTTATAATTGACCGATTCAGTTTATAATGTACAGTGCATTATAAACTGAATACACAAGGTCTATGTATGTAAAGGTACGATATTGAAGGCAAATAAAAGATGTTTGCTACCCTAAAATATAAAATGATGTTGGAAGTTAAGAACACTCTACTTCTGCCCGTGAGAGAATGTTTGTGGTAGGGGCACTTGTAACTTTAGTCTGTCACCCTAGGGCATCTCTAAAGTGGATAAAGGACACACTCTCACTGTTGTCTGGTGAGACTAGTCCTTAGCATCATTCCAAGCTACATACCATAGTAACTGATCCTCACATAAAAGAAAATCCTGGTTGGTTTTTCTAGAAACCAGTTTAACAGGTAAACTCTTTGCTGCAAAGAAAGCCTTCAAGACTTTCAGACTCCAGTCAAGTCTACCTCTGACTGGTAGAATCAGCTGCCAACTTGATGACATCTATTGTCTGATACATAAGCGAGAGGCTAGGGCGCCTTCTAGGCTTCTATCTGGAGTAAGTACTGTACTCACAGCTAGGTTATGACTCCAAGTACTGCCACTGAGGCACAAACATCTCCTTTAATTGGCTTCTGTAGGTGGCTCGCAAGAGTGGTGGTACAATTTATCACACATGTGAATGGCACAAAATCAGCACTCAAATACAGCTTGCTATACTGAAGCAGTCCTTTGGGCCCGCTCCCAACAAAATAACACAACCAGGAATATAATTGTTTCTTTCCTGAATATATGGCATTTCACAGCTAAGAGTTTTCACATGCTCCTATTGGAGTGGTGGCTCAGGTCCAGTCAGTCCTCCATACCCACAGATTCAACCAGCTGCAAGCCAAAATTGTTGGGGAAAAAACAATTCTAGAAAGTTCCAAAAAGCAAACTTGAATTTGCAACATACTGGCAACTATTTACATAGCATACACTGTACACGGTATTATAAGCAATCCAGAGATGGTTCAAAGTACATGGGAGGATGTGCTAGGTTACATGCAAATACAATGCCATTTAAATAAAGGAACTTGTTGAGGATATTAGTATCTGCAGAGGTCCTAGAACCAGTCCCCCAAGGAAACCCAAGACAACTGCAGTTGTAAGGCAAGCATCTCTATTTCCATTTTCTAAATGAGGGAAGTGATGGTCTTGTAGTTGGTCAAGGTCACACATAAAGCAAAAGACAGAGTGGATTCTTAACTCCATTGCTTCAGGTAACCTCTTTTCATCTCTTCACAAATCTGGGGTGATAGTGAGCCTGAGAAATAACAAGCTGAAATATGTCTTGGTTCCAGAGATTTCCTTTATGCTTCAGAAGCTCAATGAAAATTTTATAAAGGTTATTAAGAAAAAGTATTGTCTTCTAATTACTTAGGTATGACACAAAATATATCATAATTTGCCTTTTGCCTTTTTCATTTTCCCTATTCAAATGACTGTTGTTATCTTCTTTTCAGAAAAACTTTCCTTTCAAGAGGGCTCTGTTGAAACTGCCCTGGTTTGGATAGGGATGCCAAGGGATCTGCCTCTTAGTTAATTCCTTCCCACGTACAGATATAGGAGGACTATGAATGCAAAATTACTTACTGATATAATTAAGTTATAAACTGAGCTATTCATTGCCCCTGGCTCAAATCATACCTCAGAAAAAAAAGAATTTGTCATTATTTTCCATAATCAAAATTAAATGCCTTAGATTTGTAAAGTGCTTTGTAATTTTAAAAGCACTTACCCATATATTCTTTCACTTAACCTTCACAGCCTGGTCAAGTGGATATTACCATCCTCAATTTATAGATCAGGAAACCGAAGCTTTCAGAGGTTAAGAAACTGGCCTAAGGTTGCAGTCAGGTCTCCTTTAAATGAACACAGATTTTCTAAATGTACAGGACAGTATTACTCCTTCCACTATACAATATGTTGACACCTTGAAGTCAGAGGCCGCCAAGATTATACATGGTTGCACAAGATGGCTTATTATTCCTTGAGGGGAGGGAGAGTGGGCACCATAGGGAACGGAAGGACCTTCTCAGAAAGAAGGCACCAGAATCTCTTCCAGGATGGGCTTGTGTTGGGTGGTTTTTAGGGAGTCTAAGGAGGCAAGGGTTTGCTCTAGACTGGGTGCTGTCAGAAAATGTGGTGATTCTAGGATTGAGTATCTCCGTGAATGTTATTTACAGTGAGCAGTGATGAGATGACCAAGAGCATAAAATGGTAAAGTACCGTGGCTACCTCTATTAGTCGGGGGTGGAGGGGGCAGGGAGTTGGTGAGGATGCTTGGTGGGTATAGTGGGTTGTACAGGAACCGTATTTTGGTCTGTGCTTAGAGGAAATTGGGCAGTGACCTTGCTTGGCCTCACTTGAACATGGTTTCAGAGAAATCTTGTCTGAGGCTGGTGCTGTGGGAACTTGCTCCTGTCCAACAGGAGAACACAGCCTCTCCCTGAGTGCCGGGTTGGCTTCAGCAAGCAGCACAGAGGATGAGCTGTATCATGCCAGGAAGTCAGCACTTGCTTTTTCCTCTCTTAAACAACTGCCTCTGAGCAGCCTTCATATCAAACGGAAAGTCCAAAATCGCTCAATGATAATTTAATTCAAATCATACCTTTCCTGGTGAAACCAAAAATACAATCAGCACTAAACTACCCCAGGAACTCCCTAGCAGCCTGGGTAAGCACTGAGTCAGTTTCTTGCATCGACTGTCTCCTCCTCCCTGCAGATTTCTTCCCACCTGAGCCATCAGCTCCTGGGCAGACAGGAGGCTGAACTGTGTTGGCTCCTGTGAGTTGTTCCCCAACACTAGGCTTTCTTTTCTTGAGTAATACAGTCTCTGGCTTTTGGTTGGGCACACAGCTGCTCACAACAAAGAATTCATTCCCAGATTCTTGTGTGTCTAAGTGTGGGTAGGTGACGGAAGCGGAAGGGATGTGCGCAAGCCCTAGGACACATCATAAAGAAGGGAGCGGGTGTGGCCACCCTCACCCTCCCTCTCTTGCTCCAAATTGGCAGGTGGTGGCCAGAGTCCATAAAGATCAGTGCCACACCCTAGGGGTGACAGAGTGGAAAATGGGAGGGAGCCTGCACCCTAGACAGCCTGAGGGCTCCACGCCAACCCTGCACTGCCTACATCCCAGAATGTTAGGTGGGAGGGAAGCCAATACTCATACCTGTAACAATCAATAAAACCCACTGGTAATTGCATCTGCATATTCTTGGGCGGGGCATTCCACACCCCCGCCAACATTTAAATGTAATAAAATTAAATTTAACCCCAGAAGTTCTTCTAGAACACCAGGATACAGAAACTGTTTATAATAATGGTGTATATTGCTTTTTTTTCTTGCTATGCTTACTAATTGTTTTATGAGTGAACTTATGGTTTACCTTATTACACAATGTATTTCTAATTTTTACATTTTTGTCTCATTCTTTCTGAATAATCCAGAGCCCTTTGGTTGGGGCATAAAACATACTACACAAATATGTTTTAATGAGCCTTGAAAGACTCTGTAATGCAATCGTATTTTATAACCTCTACTACTTTATCTGTTCACTTCTCATCTTCCTGTGAGACAGTCACATTTATGGATGGATGAAAATATATACACCTCAGCTAAACTGCAAACTACTATGAGATTGCTCCCCAGATTGGCAAACCCTCAAATGGAAATTTGTGAGTGCCAAGAGTTTAAATATATAAAAATGCCTTTGTTTGTAAAAGGCCTCAAAGGACTCTTTTCACATCATATCCCCTCTCACATTTGTAAAACCGTCTGCAATTTAGAAAGTGCTTTCCTACTCATCATCTCAAAGTCCTTATAATCAGGCTGGATATTTGTAATCTACATATAACAAACAAGGTGTTAGAAGTTCTGAGGGTGAGTTACTTGCTCAAGAAGCCATCCATCTGAAAAGCCCTGTGGACGGCCCTTTGGGTTGTGAGCAATGCGGCAGTAAGCTTTCTGGTGCCTGCATCTGCACCTCGGGCTAACACCTCCATGGGAGGGACCCTGACGTGGACCTCCAATCAGGGGCCTGAGGATGGGCTGTGAGCAGGTGGAAGGGGCTCTGGGGAAGCACCGCTATTGGGGAAACGCAGGACAGCACAGAGACAGAAGGTGAAGGGGCGGGCCTCATTAAAGCATCATTCCCACTGCTTTCTAACTTCAGAGTGAAACTAAACCCAAGCGGATGTCGCTCAGGGGCCCTGCCGCAGGGACCTGAGCAGTGGCCACGCGCCAGTGTCTCGGGCAGTCCTGGAGTCCGGGTGAGCCAATGAGATCCGCAAGCAATTGCGTTAATACCTTGGGAAGATGAGGTTCTGCGAATCATTTTCTATTGGAAGGAGAACAAGCAGGGGTCCAGCTGACAGAGGACAGCAGCTGGGACAGGCCAGCGTGGGAAAGGGACAGAGCGAGCAGCAGCCACCGCCTCCTCAGTTTGATCTACATTCATCCCAATTATAATGCTGACATTTCCATTGCACCTTCACTCTCAAAGATTTGCTTCAAGCCCTCCCAAACCCCTCATCTAGCCTTCTGGATGAGTATGCAACTTATCATGGATTCCAGTGAGTTTAAAGCAAACCCTCCCAGGAATTCAGTTGTGATCTATCTTGGTTTTGGTTGGGCCACGCAGCATATGGGATCTTAGTAGCCCAACCAGGTATCAGAACCTGCCATGGGAGCCTGGAGTCCTAACCACTGGATCACTAGGGAATCCCATAACTTATCTCTTCTTTATTTATTTATGCTTTATTTACAGAGGAATAGAATGGCAAAGAGCTCTGGCCCCAAGACCAGAAAACCTGGAAGAAGGGAATCCCCTGATGGCTCGATGGTTAAGACTCCGCACTGCCAATGAACACTGTCTGATGTTCATCCTCACAATGATCTTACAAGAAGGGGGTTACTGGCCCACTGTTAATGAGAAAATGGAGCTTTGCAAAGTTGAGTCTTTCGTGTAAACACTAACCCCACTCCCGGGGGGGAAACCAGGAGGACTTAAATTCAGTTCTTCTGACCTGTCAAGGGATTTTCCACTGGCCAAGGTTGTGAAAACGAAATGAGATAGCAGATGCAAAAGTGTCTACTGAAGGGTGAAGAGAACATTATGAGGCTGATGTCAGGACCTGGCAACTTATGTTCACAAAACATCTGAGTCTCCCTGGTGGTTAGTCAGTGGCCCAGTCTCAGGCTGAAGAAAATGGCCGGGAATGGACTTGAATGAAGGCCCTTCAGGGCTGCGCCCATGTGACAGGTGAGTGGCTGCCATGCCCTGAGACAATCACTCCCTACAGACTTCCACAGTTGCTCTTCACTTTCTTCCACATCATTTCCAGTTTATTACTCTCCTTTCCAGCACAATAAAGCATCATTTGAGTTCATTGCAAAGAGACAAAGAAAGAGAAACTTTTGTTTCTAAGGCTTTGTTGATCTTTGACAAAAGAATACATATATAATATATAGATAGATATTGTATACTTACACACACATAAAGACACATTTTCCAACAGGCTAAGAACGACACTTGAGTCGTTCCTGCCCTGACACCCAATCCTATTGGCTCTACAATGGATCTGTTCCTCCAATCTACTCGCCCCCTCTCTATTCTCACGGCCATGGCGTACTTGACTTCATTATCTCTCACTTGCAGGAGCACCCTAACTGGCCTTTGTAATCAGTTCCTCATCTGCTGCTGCTTCGGTCCTGTGTACCCTCCCTGCATAAATACTTAAGTGAACTGTTGGCATTATTGGAGGTGGAGGCAACTTTTTAACCCTCCCCAGGAACACATTACACAGGTGAGTTGACTAGCTGGATACAGCAGCAAGCCCACTGCTTCCTTGAGCCCTAAAATAATAAGAGGTAGTGTCTGCCATGGGTTGAATCACGTCCCTCTCCAAGAAAAGATACGCCAAAGCCCTAACCCCCAGTACTTGTAATGTGACCTGACTTGGGAAAGGGTCTTTGTAGAGGTAATCAAGTTAAGAGGAGTTGTTGTTTTAGTCACTAAGTCGTGACTCACTCTTTGCAGCCCCATGGACTGTAGCCCACCAGGCTCCTCTGTCCATGAGATTTTCCAGCCAAGAATACTGGAGTGGGTTGCCATTTCCTCCTCCAGGGGATCTTCCTGACCCAAAGATCGAATCTGCATTTCATTGGCAGATGGATTCTTTACCACTGAGCCACCAGGGAAGCCCTACAAGGAGGTTATTAGGTGAACCTTAATCCAGGATGACTGATGTCCTTAAGGACAGACACAGTTGGGAGAAGGAGAAGGCCGTGCGATGACGGAGGCAGGGACTGCAGGCTCCCCTAGAGCCTTCAGAAAGGGCACAGTCCTATCGAGTTTGGATTCTAGCTTCTGAAGATGGGAGAGGGTAACTTTCTGTTGTCTTAGGCCACCTGGTTTTTGATAATCTGTCACAGCAGCCCTAGGAAACTAGAACAGTACCTAAAGAAAGGTGAGGAGAGTCGACTATCAAGAAAGCAGCCTTCAGGACTTCCTGGCGGTTCAGTGGTTAAGAATCCACCTGCCAATGCAGGGGACACAGGTTTGATCCCTTGTCCGGGAAGATTCCACATGCCATGGGGCAACTAAGCCTATGTACCGCAACTACTGAGCCTGCACGTCCAATAGCCCACGCACTGCAACGAGAGAAGAGCCTCTGCTCACCACAACTGGAGAAAGTTCAAGTGCACCAATGAAGTTCCAGCATAGTCATAAATAAAGAAAATCTTCAAACCAAAACAACTGTTCTTCACAAGTTCGCCTCTGCTAGTTTCTTGCTGTCTCCATAAGAAGCCAGGGGCCTCTACAATTATAATTCCAAAGGACAAATCTGATTACACCCTTCTTTAACAAAAAACAAACCTTTATTTTTTATAGGACAAACTCCAGGCCCCTAATACATCATACAAGGCCTTCATAGCCTGGTCCCAACCTACTTCTCCAGCACAATCGCCATCATTCCCCCTCCTCCTGACATTTCTTGCAGGCTGACCCCTCCAGCCATCACACCGCCCTGGGGTCCAGTGACCCCAGGGTCACTGTGTGTGATTCTCACACACAGCTGACAACAGGCGTGGTGATGAAAACCACCCAGCTGGCCTCAAGAGTGGTCCTGGGCATCCACCATCCTGAGCCAGGCCATAATGTCCTTCCTATAAAGACCTAAGTCTGGGCAATGCTGAATCAAGCAGAAGGATCTGGGGCTTTGAGCACAGAAGTCAAAGGGGTCACACCTCAGAAATGTAATCTGGTGGGTGTCTCAGGCTGTATCAGTTGGTGGTATTCTATTGCAACCTTTCTGAATGCACTTGGAACCTTCACCAGTCAATAAGTGGTTATCTACAGTGTCCTTAACCCTTGCAAGGTGCAGGGACACAGAGTATATAAGGCATGGTCATGTCCATTCATCAAATGGGTTCAGTCTCAATGGGGAAAGCACTAACAAGTAATGTGCTCATGACGCAGGCCAACAGGTTCAATCCTACAGCTAGAAGAGCTCAGAGAAGGGAAGTGACAAGTATGAGCTGCAGTGGTCAGGAAAGGGTAGGTGAAGGAATGGGAACTTAGGCTGGGCCTGCCAGATGCAGAGGGTTTGATTGGTCAGTGGGAGGAGGAGGACTTTCCAGGGACAACACAAGTGAAGGCACAGATGCAGAAGGAGCAAGTCAGCACTGCTGCTGGGGAAACCTAGTAATCAAAGCATCTTTCTTTTTTTTTCAAGGTACATTTTCCCTTTGGAATTATTCATTGATCTGTAGGCTGCCACTTTGACACCTTTTTTTAAAAGCTGCACCACACGGCTTGCAGAATCATAGTTCCCTGACCAGGGGTGAAACTCAGGCCCTTGGCAGTAAAAGTGCAGAGCTCTAACCACTGGACAGCCAGGGAATTCCCCAAAGCACCATTCGTGATTAGTCTAGTTCACAAAAGGGACCTCCAGACAGCAACACCAGCATCACCTAGAAACTTATTAAAAATACAAAGTTTTGGCCCCACCTGAGACCTACCAAATGAGAAGTTCTGAGGGTGAGAGTGGGACCAGCAATGAGGGTTTTTACAAATTCTCCAAGTGATTCTGATACAGGCTAAAGTTTTCTGAGAAGTTTTTTGCTCTAGGGAGAAGACATGTTACAAATAAGCTTATCATTATTTATTCCTGCAGAGGAAACTTTCAAATCATCTGGAACTGGAATTCATTTTATTTACTTCCTTCCTGACATAACCTAAATGGTGGTCCAGCAATGTGTAACAAGCACCAAGGCAGAGACGCTATGTGTGCACCCGAGTATGTGTGTACACAAAGACCAATCCGTTGTCTGTCGGCAAGTACTGTTAATATGCATCTGAGAAAGACCTAGAAAGATTATTTTAAGGAAGTGACACAGGACTGATGTCACAGTCCTGTGAGACAAGAAATTTTACATACTGAAGTTGAAGAATGTGACTTGATTGTGGTTACCTAGTAGCCAGGAAAATAATAGGAATATGCTAGACACAACTGCTTCCCTTGTCAGCCCATCGTTCTTTTGTGATCACATGGTCATCAGCTCTTCTATTTCCATACACTGGAGATGAGATCTGAACATTCTTTTGTGTTTTAACCTTCTGTACTTGAGGACCACCGGCAATTCCCTATTTTCACCACTCCTGCCAAATGGAGGTTGGGTTTATTTTTATTTGTGTTGGGTCTGAAGCTCCTCATTAAATAAACTAGGACCCCGTATCTGGCCAATGCATCCAAGAGAAAAATAGAAGGAGTCCAAGTGAATTGTAGGGAGGGAAGGAGGGGGACGTTCCCTGGAAGTCTAAAAGTAGGAAGCAAGGATGGTATTTTTGGCTTGGGACTTTCTGTACCACATGAAATTATGAGAATGACTTAATTGTTCCTGTGCATTTGAAGCCTGAGAGAGACCATCACGGCTGGGTTACACCCAGACGGACCGGAGAAGGACTTAGACAGGGTGGCCTCCTGCCAAAGAAACCTGCTCTGCAGACGGGAGTGACTGAGTCGTTCATGTTTTCAGGGCCGGGCTGTCTGGTGACGGCTGGTTTTGCTCTCTCTCTCAATCCCCCTTGAGCAGACAGGATGCTGCATTACCAGGGGCTGCCAGTTCAGGGGTAACTGGAAGGGCAGTGGGCTTCAGAAAGCCTGGGTTCTGGTCCTTCCTCTATCTAACGGCTTGTTTTTTAAAAAATTTATTTGTTTGGCTGTGCTGTGTCTTAGTTGTGGCAGGCCGGCTTTCCACTGCAGCGTGTAGGCTTCACTGTAACTGTGGCTCTACTTGGGCTTAGCTGCCCCATAGCACAGGGGATCGAATCCGAGGCCCCTGCATCAGAAGGCAGATTCTTAATTACTGGACCACCAGAGAAGTCCCTCTAGTCCCTCTAGTGCCCTGAGGTAGCAACCTTAACTTCTGCTTCCTCAACTGCTGAAAGAGAAGGACAAACTATGAGCCTAGGCTATTTCATAGAATGTCAAAGAGACAAATAAATGAGGGAACAGGTACAAAGAACATCCTTTGGAAAGTGAAGACTGTTATGCTATTGAGAGTTACACTTGGACTCTCTGGTTTCACATAGCATCTTTTGCATCCTTCTTCTTAAAATGGGCACCTATTGGTTTGCCTGACCTGCTCCCTTTCTGCAGGAGATGGCAGTCATGATGCTCAATGCCATCTTGCCACCTGACTCCAGGAGGAGACCCCTGAGCCAGGTAAGACCAATCAGATTCTCATATCCAGAAACTGATAACAGAGAGGCTTAGAGATGGAGCTGCCAGTGGCACGGGCTCATTATACAACCCCAGTGGCTCTCATGGGGCCATTTTACTCCACAGGGGGCACTGGGCACTCTGGGTTTATTTTTGGTTGTCACACTGAAGAAGGCATACTATTGGCATCTAATAGGTGGAGCCCAGGGATACTGCTAAACCCCCTCAACATGTAGGATAGCCCCTCCCAACAAAGAACTATCAGGACCAAAGTGTTAGCAATAGCAAGGATGAGAAACCATGCTCCAAAGAGGTGGTGGAGAGGCAAATGCCTATGGGGTCCAGGTAGATAATGAAAGAATGACTCTGGCAGTGAGGAAGCTATGCTGACTGCAGGGACAGGATCTGAAGAAGAGGGCAGCCACTATGCAGCTTCTATGTCACCCTAGGAAATGAAGACTCAAGGTTGCCAGATTCCATGTGTTTCTAGAGAAGCTGGAAATCTGGATTTTCACGTGAAATCTTTGATTTTTAAATTCTAGTTCTTTTTTTTTTTTAATGTATGGACCAAATGAATGCATCTCCAGGCCCAATGGAGGCTAGGGGCCAACAGTTTTCAACCTCTGACCTGGAAGAAGATCCAAAGTCTCCTTCACAACTCTGTGAAGCTAAACAGCTTCTCCCCTTACTTCCCTGGATGTTGTGAGGCAGCACAGGATGTTATATCTGTCTCCCAAAGATTTTTACTCGTACACACCCCTCACCTCTCTCTCCCTCTCTCACTTCCTCTGCTATATCTTTTCTAAAATGTTTGTTTATTTGGCTGTGCCAGCTCTTAGTTGTGGCATGTAGAATCTAGTTCCCTGACCGGGGGTCAAACCTGGGCCCCCTGCATTGGGAGTGTGGTGTCTTAGCCACTGAACCACAGGGAAGTCCCTTCTGCTACATCTTTGACCTGATGCGCCATCTCCACCCAAATAAGAATTTGAATCTCTCAGGGTTGAAAGGAACCTTAGGGAAAAAATCTAGTCCTGACCTTCCAAGAAAAACATTTCGCTAATTACTATACTTAATTTCTTCATGCCTCAGTTGCCTTATCGGTCAAATAATAATGGTACTTCACTGAGCTGTTAGCAAGGCTGAATGACTTCATACTATCACCTCAATCTCTCCTCGAATCCTTTGCCTTTGGAAATAATGCTCCAATGCTACTGCTGCTATTAATAAAAGTAATAAAATTAGCACACCTTAGGTCACCACTAGTGGTGAAGAACATGCCTGCCAACGCAGGTAGATGTAGAGATGCGAGTCCTACCTCTGGGTCAGGAAGATCCCCTGGAGGAAGGCATGGCAACCCACTCCAGGACTCTTGCCTGGAGAATCCCATAGACAGAGGAGCTGGTGGGCTATAGTCCATAGACTCGCAAAGAGTTAGACAGGACTGAAGAACTTAGTACACATGCACAGGTCAAGATTAATGTTAACACTTGTCTGACCCTTAGCATAAAAGCTCACAGAGGGTGGAACGTGAGCATGAAATCAGGCTTTCCCAGAACAAATAAGCCGTGTCTCATCAGCTTATTTGAGACACATTATGTTACTGAAACACATTTTGGAACACTGTGTGGATCTCATAGAATATTTTGTTATGTTGATGCCTGGAGGGACAAGTCTTAAGGTGATTTGGCTTAAGGTGATTCTAAGGAGGGGCATGAATAGCAAGAGGGAAAGTGAGCAAAGAGACAGCAGCAAGCTACCCAATCTGCACTTGCAAAAAACTAAAAACAAAAGCATACAAGAAAGTCTTGGGCCAGAGTGTAGCAATCTCTCACTGGCTAAAGAATTTAATGAACGCAGGGCTATGGCAAATCTAACCTGTCACAGGGCTGTGGCATTCTCTGCAGCAGCCAAGTCCTTCTGGCCTGAATCCTCGCCAAGGCTACTTGACCCTCGTAAAAATCCTTAACAGTGGAGTGGGCACCATTTTTTTCCCTCTGCCTTTGAAAAGTTTCCTTGACAGCACCCATTACAAAGAGAACAGGGTCTGCTCTCCAGACTGGAGGCCAAAATGTTAATTAACTTTTACCCTAGTCTGCCAAAAAAAAAATTTTGTGGGTAGTACTCTCTGTTTCCAGCAGTATAGAGAAGAGAAAGAAAGGAATGGAATGGAAGTGAATAAAATCCAGAAAGAATTCTGATATTAAGACCAAATGATTGCATACGCTTTTCTACCCTTGTCCTTCCTACTTTATTTCTGATCACTTTTTGCCAAATAAACTGGTCTTTCAATGACAAAGTTCATTTCATCACGTGTATATCAAACACTGGTTCTCTTGCTTTCTACTGCAGATTTCACAAAGGATTTATGTGAGTTCTTCTGAGTTCATTAGCAATTCTTTTTCATTATTTCTATGAAAGTACCATCCTAGGTAAGTAAGGTATCATATAAAGCAAATAATATACATTAAAAATTAAAACTATACTAGGAAAATAAATCTGAATTCGGTCCAAGTACTTGTTAAAGTTGATATGATTAAGATATCACTCATATATGCTAATAGTCAACTTCCCATGGCTTTATCAGTAGCAAAGCTCCCCAAATAATCTCAGGAACCCAAGAGTATTCTACAGCATTGGACTGCATTCTTGCTAGAAGTGGTTTCGTCCTAGGGAGAAAAGAAGCGCATCTGATATTTGCAACTTGGAAATGCCAAAATGCTCTCCATCCATCTTTTCGATAAATACGTATTGAGTACCTATTACATCCAGACAACTTGCTATGAGTTGGGAGATGGAGATGAATAAGACAGGTACTTCTCTCATTTCCCTTGGGGCTTACAGTCCAATGAGGCATAAAGACAGGCTAACAAACAATTCTAAGAGTTTGATAAGACTCCTGTACAGTAAAGCATGTTCTTCTCATCCTTTTCTCTAAAGAAACTTGGAAGAAGGGAGCTGAGATAATTTAATCTGATACGAATCATAGAAATAGTCCAGAGTCTTGGGGTGAACTCTAAACTCATCACTCCAAGGTAACCAACAGAGGAGATAATTTGTGAAGAAAGCAGCAATAGAAACCCTTAAGAGAAGGGGAGGCAGAAGTGAGAGACAGATTTGGGATAACAAATTATCTGGCTTACTAGGAGACTAAGAGTACAGAAGAGTCATGGGAAAGTGCCGGGAAAGAAAGCTGATGGGATATTGGGACGGGCTGGAGAGTATTGGCATCAGGGACCTTAACTCTGTGAGGCGGGGGGGGGGGCTTCCCTGGCGGCTCATGGTAAAGAATCTGCCTGCCAGTGCAGGAGATGTGGGTTCAATCCCTGAGTCGGGAAAAGCCCCTGGAGAAGGGAATGGCTACCCACTCCAGTATTCCTGCCTGAGAAATCCCCATGGACAGTAGAGAGTGGTGTTCATGAGGTCACAAAGAATTGTATATGACTCAGCAATTAAACAACAACATGAGGTAATAATGTCAATGGTAATAATTATCACTCCCATTCTACAAAAGAAAAAACTCTGAGGCAGAAGTCCCAAAACTTGTCCAAGGCTGTTTAGCAAGTCACGGAGCCAGTATTCAGGCACACCCAGCCTGGCTCGAGAACATCTGTTCCACATTCCATGCCTTAATAGGGAACAGGAAGTCACAGAGGGTTTTTAAGCAAGGTACTATGTAATTTAAACACTGATATCAGGAATTCACGTAGTCCCTGAATGTAGAATGAACCAGATAGGTTGGGGAGGGTGCCTGGCACTTAATGAATGCCTCAGGTGTGTCCAGACCACCTCAGATGTATCTTACTATTTTATCTCATTACCCAACAATCTTCACTCTGAAAGAAGCAGATTCCCATCTCACTGACACTGGACCTAAGTCTCAAAGTGTCCATTCATTGCTGTATGTGGTGGAATCAGATTATGAACTCAGGTGAGACTATCATGGAAGTCCCTACTGTTCCAACCACACTGTCGGAGGAAAGCTGGAGGCAGGGAAACCAGGTGGTAGATTCTTACAACTGTCAAGATGAGTGGTCCTGAGAATTAGAGGAAGGAGTGGGTAGAAGCCTTGATAACTGATCAGACACTGAAATCAAGGGAAGATTGAAGGAAAAAAAAGAAAATGACATCAGGATTTCAAACTCCAAGATTGGAACACTTGTGATGCCATTCATAGAAATTAAGAAGTTGAAAGTAAGATGTTTTTGTTGAATCTGGGAGGCAGAGAATAATAGGAGCCGACCAGAATAGTGACTAAGAATACTAACACTGAACACTTACTATTTGCCAGGTACTGTACATATACCAACTAATTTACTTCTCATAAAATGCTTCATTATTTCCATTTTAAAGAGAAAAATGAGTAAGCTACCCAAGATCACACAGTGAGTGAACTGTAGAGCTGAACTTGAAATTAACTTCATTTCTGATGGGAACTGGCCATTTCCTGCATTTCTTCTGTCTCAGAGGAGAAAGAGGACATGATAATGGATTAGAAAGACTTTCATGGCTGGGTAATTCTAGAGGAGCAGACCAGGATGAATGGATAAATGTCATCAAAAAGTAAATTTTAGCTTGAACACCAGGTTTCTGTAGTAACCTATTATTTATTTGAATTTAAAAAATGGATTATGTAAAATTCTTTTAAAAGAGAAAAACAAAAGAAACAGTCACCCTCATATTTCTAATAAATGTAGCTGTTCAAAAATAAATAGGCTCCCTTCTAAGACAATGAGTTCCTAATCACATATTTAAGAATGCTGTCAGAAATTGTCAGAAGGATTTCTGGACAAGGGAAAGCAGCGACAGAACAGCACACGGCAGATCTCCCTTAACTTCCTGCCTTTTCCCTTCACTGCTGGTCACTTCTCAGTCCCGCCCTTCTCCCTGGATGATGCTTACTGGTCTTTACTGAGAAAATGTGTCCTTTTGTCACCTTTGGGCTTTCCTAGTGGCTCAGACGGGAAAGAATCCACCTGCAATCTGGAAGACCTGGGTTCAGTCTCTGGGTTGAGAAGATCCCCTGGAGGAGGGCATGGAAACCCTCTCCAGTATTCTTGCCTGGAGAATCCCATGGACAGAGGAGCCTGGCAGGCTACAGTCCATGGGGTGGCAAAGAGTAGGAAACGACCGAATGACTAAGCATAGCTCACGTTACCTTTACAGCTTAAGAAACTGTTACAGTGAAGCTGTACCTATACCTACAAGTGGTTTTGACAAGGTCAAAGGTCATGTCAAACGTCAAGGTCACTTGACCTTGATGAACTGTTTTTTAGTTTTAAAAACTAAGTGAGCTATTTAGTTTAATGAGCTGTTTTTTAGTTTTAAAAGGTGAAATTAAAAGGAAAAAAAATCCACAGCACTTTGAGACATAAAAACCCAAACCTTTTGTGGTTAAATGGCTAAACAATCCAGACCAATCGAGAGAACAGTTAAGTGTTCTTCAAGTTCAAAGTACTTACAGAGCACAGTTGAGAAGGAAGTCAGAGAGCCTGTGATAGGCTGAAAGGAAATTGTCCTGCTTACCTGGCTATTTTAACAACCTAAGTAGTTCTGTCAGAGGGGAAAGTGAAATCTAATTGAGTCCTGACCCAGATTTTATTGATTCTAAGAAGCACATTGGTAGGGAGGGGAGAGGAGAAAAGCACACTGTTTTGTTTCTGCTTTTTAACATAGCTGAAATCAGACTGTATCTTAAAATTGATGACATATTTCTTTTAAGTCAATAGCATTTTTCTTTCCTAAATATACATCTTAAATGGTGCTTCTTAAAAATCAATGGCAACAGAAAATGGAAACAGTTGACAGAAAATAAACATCAGTTTCTTAAAAAAATAAACCAATGGAGACTTGGTTTTGATGAAATGTGGTCATTTCTGAACATGATATATGAACAATTTCAACATGAGAATTAAAATTCCCATTCAAGAATTAAGGGTGTTACACAGTAGAACCTTATTGTTTACCCACTCTCCGGAAACTGTATTCAATATCCTGTCATAAACCATAATGGAAAAGTTTGAAAAAGAATGTGTATAAATATATATATGTATAACTAAGTAACTTTGCTGTACAGCAGTAACTAACAAAACATTGTAAATAAACTACACTTCAATAAAATTACAAAAAAGCATTAAGGGTAGCTGTGTGCACTGCGACAGCTCTGGTGTGTGCTATGGGGGAGGGGGACTCAAGGTTAAGGGAAAGCAGCAGGGCTGTGATCTGGCTGGCCCACAAGAGTTTCTGGGAGGTTGTCACCTTCTATTTGTTGTTGTTTTAACTGGAGTATAGTTCTTTACAATGTTCTGTTAGTTTCTGCTGGACAGGGAAGTGAATCAGCCACATGTATACATATACCCCATTTTCCTTGGATTTTCTTCCCATTTAGGTCATCACAGAGCACTGAATAGAGTTCCCAGTGTGATGCAGTCGGTTCTCATTAGTTACCCATTTTATACATAGTTATATATGTATGTCAATCCCAATCTCCCAACTTATCCCACTCCCTTCCCTCCGTGGTGTCCATTCATTTGTTCTCTACATCTGTATTTCCATTTTTGCTCTGCAAATAAGTTTGCCCACACCATTTTTCTAGATTCCACATATATGTGTTAATATACGATATTTGTTTTTCCTTTTCTGACTGTATATGACAATCTTGAGATCCACTCGTCTCTGGAAAGGGCACAATTTTGTTCCTTTTTATGGCTGTGTAATATTCCAATGTATAATGTACCACATCTTCTTTATCTATTCCTCTGTTCATGAACATTCAGAGGAATAGATAAAGAAGATGTGATTGTCACCTTCTATTATTACTAAGCTTCTGGGGCTCTGGTGTTTTGAATTCAGAGCTACAAGCCCATCGTGTGCCCACTGTGACTTCTGACCCCAGGAGCCCCTGCTGGCTGCCTGGAGGCAGAGGAAGCTTCCAAAAACAGGATGAAAACAGAATCCTAGAGACATCTGAGGTTCAAGACGTAAAGGGGCAGGAGAGGGAATCTCCCCTTGTCCCACCTGCACATTTGAATGAACTGGGGCATCCTTCCCCGTGGCCTTGGTCCTAGAGGACAGGACCGACATTGGCTACAAATGATAGGAAAAGAAGTGTTAGATGGGAGAAGGTAAGGTAACTAGATTTTCTGAGGTCAAAGAACACAGCACAAAGCCAGACAAGTACATATATCTAGGGTTTCCCTGGTGGCTCAGTAAAAAATCTGCCTGTAATTAAGGAGACTCAGATTCAATCCCTGGGTCAGGAAGATCCCCTGGAGAAGGGAAGGCTACCCACTCCAGTATAATGTCAACCACCCTATTTTCTTCTTAGAGTTCATAGCTTGGCTTCAACGTCACCAAGTCTGACACACTGGCTGAGGTTATCAAAGTGGAAAAGACTTGAAAAGATAGTGGGAAAAGACAGGACCCATGCTGGCTACACATGATAAATGGGAAAAGAAGGCTTGGTTGGGAGAAGGTAGGGTAACTATATTTTCTGAGGTCAAAGAACAAAGTCAGATAAGTACATATATCTATGTAGACAATGAGGCAGAGTATATGACAACCAAACATTAGAAAACCCACACTAAACTCACTATGCAGTGTCCCTAGACTGTGAACACACAAAAACACAAGTACTGGTCAAATAAGTTAAATCCCAAATGGTGGGGGATTCCCTAGAGGCCTAGTAGGACTCAGCGCTTTCACAGCTTCGGGCCTGGGTTCAATCCCTGGTTAGGGAACTAAGATTCTGCAAGCCACGCAACATGGCCTAATAATAATAATAAAAGAACTGTGATAGAAGAGCTGAAAATTTTAAAAGGAAAAAAATGTTTAATTCTGAGTTGAGTAAGAGAGAATAATCTTAGAAAATCAGATGTCTTGTCTTGGGAATTTGGCAGGTTTAGGGAAGCGATCAGGAGAGTGGAAAATCTGGGTTGGTTCAAGGTGAGAAGTGGGGAAGAAGCATCTCAGAGATGCAGACACACAGAGTTCCCTAAACCGTGAGTGTTCTCCCTGAAGCCCAGGTAGATGAGGGCTGTGTCCTGACTGTTCATTCCTATCTGAGCAACTCACACAGAAGGCAACACAGGGCAGAGCCTCAGAATTATTGGTTGACGAATGCCCAAGTGTTGCACCTGCTTCAGCCTGACTGCTGAGTAAACTTTCAGACTGAGAAGGAGTCTTATATCCTAAAGATGTTAAAAGATTCCTAGGGCTTTACTTCTATCAGGGGGCAAGGAAGGTCTTGAGGAGAATTCAGGTTATTTCAACTGCAAGTCACAAGTTTAAAATAATCCTTGGATTTGCTTTTATTTTTAGCATTCTAAGACTTTTTACAAAGATATGACTTTAGCCTGGAGAATTATTAATATCTTCTACTTTCAGCAGGGTTTCACAATCTAAACTAATTCAGTTTTCCTTTTCTATTAGGGGGTGGAAAAAAAATCTCCAAATTACATAACTGGGGATTTTGTGGAAATGATCAAAGCTTGACTGAAGGCCTTAAATTCCTGTAGTGAGTCCCAGTCAGCAGGGTGTGAGATCAGCTGACCAGCACCCAGCATCCAGAGAAACCATGAGTGGAGACGATTTACCATTTCAACTCGGACTTCCTAGTGTCTGACAGTGCAATCTAGTAATACAGCCTTTAGAAAACAGGTACTAATATGTACATGTCCAATCACTTTGTAAACTTAACATGAAAGCATACTAATAGTCATTTTTAAAGCTAATCTATCATACCCTCCTTATTTTTTGGTAAATTAATAAAATTAGTTAAAATTAAACTGATCAAGGCTGGGGGAAAGCTGCTGAGTGAGGAAGCTTGGTGTCTGTTTTCACCACATCTGTCCTGACCCTGCATCAGCTTAGGCAAGTTTTTGAACTCCCGGTATCTGGCCTTGATCCTCTCTCCTGTCAAATGGGGGACAGGGCTGGACCCTCACAACCTTTTCCAGCTCTGACCTCTGTGACCTGTGACCAGGGCCATCCAGGAAATCAGAATGTGGAAGCATCAAGAATCTTCTCAAAGCAAAACAACTGGAACTTCCAAAGTAACAGGAAGAAATTTCACCACATGTTCTTCATGGTCTCAGATACATTAAACACCAAACTCTCATCAAACTCAAAGATCTCATTCCTCTTCTATTGGGTATACTTTTTTATTATCAGGTGCTTATATGGAAAAAAGAAAAGCCCAGACAGCTGTGTATTTCTCTCAGTACACAAATAATTCTCACTTCCTCTGGAAAATTGCACAGAATTAGTTGGGTGGTCAGACTGAACCCACCTTCCAACTTAAAGTCACAAGATGTTTTTCAACATCACATTAGCTGGTGATATCTGTTGGTTTTTAAATAATTCTCTAAGTCTAAATGATTCCTACACGATCTTACACAACAGATTTACATTTTTATGATTTTATCCTTCTGATTTTGTCTATGGACCTTGCTTTTGTGTTAAAATATGCATTGCTAGGAGTTTCCTGCTGGTCCAGTGATTAGGACTTGGTGTTTTCACTGCCAAGGGCCCAGGTTCAATCCCTGGACAGGGGAACTAAAATCCTGTAAGCCACACAGTGTGGCTACAAAAGAAAAAGAATCTAAAGTAAAATAAATAATAATAAAATATTCACTGCTACTTGTTTATTTTATATCTACGCTTTAATTAAAGATGTGATCACTGTATAAACTCCTCCCTTCAACAATATGCTACAAAAGACACTGGAAAAGGATTCAAAAGCATCCAGTTGAGAGTCTACCTCTTACTGGCTGAGTGGCTCAGATTCTGCCCACTTCCCATCGACGTAAAAAGGGTTTTAAGAACTCCTCAGAGAAGTAGAGAAGAGGACAGCAGGAAGGTTATAAGCACTGGGATTCAGCAATCATCTACACATACCATAGGGCTTCCTTGGTGACCCAGTGGTAAAGAACCCACCTGCCAATGCAGGAGACCCAGGTTCAGTCCCTGGGTCAGGAAGACCCCCTGCAGAAGGAAATGGCAACCCCACTCCAGTATTCTTGCCTGGGAAATCCCATGGCAGAGGAACCTGGCAGGCTACAATTTAGTGACTAAACAACAACCCTTAGGAACTGGAACCTGGTGTTGGGGAAGCTTACTGCACAGAGTCTCAGTAGGAAAAGGAACTACCACAGCCACGGTGGTATCATCTCCCTTTGCAGGGGAAGCTGTTTTTCCACTTCACTCTTTCATGGAGCATAGAGCTCTATGTGGGAGTCCCCAGTCTGGCCTTCATCTTGTGGGGGACAAGGGTCTGTCTCACATCCCCATGCACCCAATACAAGTGCAGCCCCGGGTCACTGCCCTGCACTGCCAAACTCAATGCCTGTTCACCTATGTCATTTTGTAAAATTTTTAAGGAAATCTAGTCCTAAGTATTTGGAGAAGGCAATGGCACCCCACTCCAGTACTCTTTCCTGGAAAATCCCATGGATGGAGGAGCCTGGTACGCTACAGTCCATGGGGTCGCTAAGAGTCGGACACGACTGATTGATTTCCCTTTCACTTTTCACCTTCCTGCATTGGAGAAGGAAATGGCAACCCACTCCAGTGTTCTTGCCTAGAGAATCCCAGGGACAGAGGAGCCTGATGGGCTTCCGTCTATGGGGTCGCACAGAGTCGGACACGACTGATGCAACTTAGCAGCAGCAGCAGTCCTAAGTATTACTCATATACTGCCACACCGTAAGCATTATATAAATACTTGCATTTATTTACTGTAAAGAGTATACTCTGGGAGCCTTCCTGGTGGCTCTGAGATATACAATCTATCTGCTAAGGCAGAAGACATGGGTTCGATCCCTGATCCAGGAGATTCCACATGCCGTGGAACAACTAAGTCTGTGCACCGAAACTATTGAGACTGTGCTCTAGAGCCCGGAAGCCGCAACCACTGAAGCCCCATACAGCCCATCTTCTACAACAAGAGTAGTCACCGCAGTGAGAAAGCTCATACACCACAACTAAAGAGAACATCCCTTATTGCAACTAGAGAAGAGCCATCACAGTAACGAAGACGCAGCACAGCCAAAAACAAATAAAATTATTAAAAAAAAAGAATACACTCTGGAAAATTCAGGAGGACAAGTATGGAGGCAGAAAGGCCAGTTAGAAACATCCCACACCATTCTAGCTGAGAAATGATGGTCTATGAATTGGGGTGGAAGCTATGGAGTGACAACAGAGCTGTCAGATTGGCGGTGTCTTTATAAGCAGAAGAAGGTGTGCTGAGGACAGGACATGACGAGCGCGGAAAGAGTGAAGTCAGGGAAGGCTGGGAGGGCTGCCATTTCTAGACACGTCCTGGGCCAGTGGGCAAAGGAATGTTAGCTACAGGCACATCCTCTTCCCTGCCCCTCCCCAGCACATGGGCGCTGTCTTGAGAGGGGACGGGGTGGGCCCAGCAGCTCGGGCACTTCAGACTAAGAGTGCGGGAGCTCACCTCCTGCTGAAAGGAGGCCGAGGAAGAGAGGGCAAAGCCTCCCGAAGGTTCCTACCTCTGAAGGGAAGGGAGCGCGGTGGCAGGACTGCGGGGTGATGGGCTGGTTCCAACAGGAGCAGCCGTGATGATGTCTGATTCTGTCACACTGTACCCAGCAGGCAAAGGTCCAGGTGACAGAGATGTCAACAAAGACGCTGAGAGAAGTTCACCCCTGGGTATTAATCAGGCACCAAAAGGCCTTGTGGAATTTGGCCTTTGCTCAAACCAAAGATCAGAGGTAGGAGCAGAGCCATGCATTTGCTAACACTGGCGAAGTGGCTTCAACTTGGACATAGGCTACCTCCCAGAGCGTGGCCTGGATGAAAGATTCTGTAGGAGGGAAGAGAACTTGATCCCATTCCCAGGCTCAAACTATCAAGACTTTAGGCTCTGGAAAGGAACCGACATGCACTGGGTCGATGATTGGTCAGACGTTGACCAGACGTTTTGGGAAGGGTGTGAGAAACTTAATTTTACAACCTCTGGGAACCCCTAGAGGTGGTGGTGTTTTTCGTATCTCTCCAACCCACAGAACGTGAAGTAGCACTATTGTCATTATCTTATGAACACAAATCATGGAAATTGAAAGGACATACACAATTTCAGCTGGCCAGAGAGGAGTCTGATCTAAACACAGGTATTTTGAGCCAGGTGGAGAGGCAAATCCCTGGCCACTTGAGACAAATCTCAACATGGCTTTTCCCGGGGAAAGGACTGCATTAGACCTCCATACATTGGGCAATCTACAGTGGGCTCCAGTGTGGAGTCTATAGGGCCTACAGGATTAAGCAGTAGGGCATGTGAACATCCAAGAAATGGAGTAAGTACTAGATTGTTTATGACCATATATTCAAGAAAACAAAGGCAGAGATATAGCACACACTTAAATTCTGTGAGAGGGCACCATTATCCCCATTTACAGATGTGAGAGTTGGACTATAAAGAAAGCTGAGCACCAAAGAATTGATGCTTTTGAACTGTGGTGTTGGAGAAGACTCTTCAGAGTCCCTTGGACTGCAAGGAGATCAAACCAGTCAATCCTAAAGGAAATCAGTCCTGAATGTTCATTGGAAGGGCTGATACTGAAGCCGAAACTCCAATACTTTGGCCACCTGACGCGAAGAACTGATTCACTGAAAAAGACCCTGATGCTGGGAAAGGTGGAAGGCAAGAGGAGAAGGGGACGACAGAGGATGAGATGGTTGGGTGCTATCACCACAATGGACATGAGTTTGAGCAAGCTCCAGGAGTTAGTGATGGACCCCATGGCGTGCTGCAGTCCATGGGGTCACAAAGAGTCAGACACGACTGAGCGATTGAACTGAACTGACAGAGGAAGAAACTAGCTCAGAAAGATTAAGCAACTTTGCACATAGGGCAGATCAGGATCCAAACCCAGCACTGTGCTAACACCACAGCTGCTTCATCAAGGTTCCTGTCATCAGCAGATGGTAAGGAGGGACTCAAAATGACATTTAAAGATGAAGCTAAGATAAGTAATAATAAGAATGAGAATATTATCAATAATGACTATAATAACTTTTACTGAGTGCTCAGTATTAATTTATTCAACAGATATTTACTGAACTCCTACTGTGTGCCAGGCACTGCTATAGGCATTGGAAATATGGCTTCCCCAAGGAGCTTACATTCTAGTGGAGGAAATCTCAGGCCAAATAACATGAGTTATTTCTTTTAACCTCAAACAACACTGTGATATACATACTGTCATAACCTCCTTCAGTGAGGAAAGACCCACCCACTGTGGCATAGTTAGAAAGTGGTGTGGAGCCAGAGGGAGAGCTCCCTGGAATCTTATTACCGGTCCAATTCATTAGATGCCCCAATAGCAACCCTACATATGCACAGTTAGAAGAAAATGGACCAAAGGATATAAATATCTGGGGTAGCTCCAAACCAAAAGAGATTTTGACATCTGTTCAAAAGAGCTGCAGAAACACTTTGAAGGACATTCTAGGACATCTGCAAATCAGAGGGAGGAGGAAGCCCACCCAAACTTTCCCACAATCTAGTGTTCCTTCCAAGTTCATGGCATCACATGACTCGATATGGAAACTGCCAGCTGTCAAGCGCTAGACAGGCCTCCTTCCTGTATAACCAAGGCCTTTTGATTCTATCTTAAGGTCTTTAAAAGAGCAAACCACAGTCATTCCTTCTCTTCCCAGAACACTCTTCTGATTAATGAGATCAAATGCAGCACAGACAGGCAGGACTGGTATTTCAAACATGTAACACTGGAATGCAGATTAATAATTTACTAATGATGCTAAACAAATATTGTTCATGGGGGGAACATACCCTCCCTTTCAAATGGGAAGTTGGTTAGAATACCTCCGTACTTTAAAAAGCACACTCCCCAAAATAACCGTCTTGAATTCAATATTTATTCATGCCAATGGTTCGTTTTTGAAGAACTAATCATTCCCAGCTTCAATATTCTGTTTCAGCAGAAAGTTCACTTTAGTTTGCATGTGGATTCCTGCACTCTTTGCCCAAATAAATTAATACATATTCCAGAGTCTGGGGCTCCAATCAATGAAAAACCACAGTAAATTCCTAGGCAGTAATAGAGATTCCACATGGCTTGAAATGGTTGCAGCAGAATTCTTTTCCTAAGGTTAAGAATCAAAGGACTGTAATTGAAGATCTTAAAGATCAAGCAGTGGTGGCTTCTCTCTCAAGTTATCTGATGCTGACTTCAAGGATCATTTAAGGTTAACTTTTCTCTCTCATCCCTTTTTCACTCTTCCTTTTACCAGATTCTGGCTGAATAGTATATAGCTGGCCTTAGGTCCATGGCCTTAATTTAAAATGACACTGCAGCATGAAAAATGCTAGGCGAAGCACATGGAAAAGTAAATACTTGAGAAAAGTAAATATTCCTAAAATCCATAGCCAGGCCTTACACACTCGGGGGTTAGGGGTGCTGACCCCTGCACAGTCAAAAAATCCACATACAACTTTTCACTCCCTCCGCCAACCCCATCAAATTAGCTGGGAGTAGCCTACTGTTGACTGGAAGCCTTACCTGTTACCCATAAACAGTGGATTAACATTGGCTACAAAATTATTACAATAGTACAGACTATGCTAGTTAATTTTATACAGTTATGATGAATATAGCATCTTTTTTATATTTCTCTCAAATGCAAATGGAACATGTATGGTAAGTGTGTGCATAAATTTTGATAAATTTTAACTTTTTATAATATATTCATGTATATTTTATAGTAGTAAATGATAAAATAGACTATTACCTATATTTTATGCCTTTATGACATACCTGACTTAAAAAAAATTTTTTTTTAAATTTATGGGCTAGGTGGTTCATCTGCAAACTTTTTCAAATTGTCACAAATCTCAATATAATGTTTCTAATATATATATTAATGGAAAATATATATACATTTCACATACTGTAAATGAACCCATGCAGTTCAAACCCATTTTGTTCAAGGGTCAAATGTATAGTGTATAATGTATAATGTATAGTGTAAAGAAATAATACTGTTATAGTCTTTTGCAGGTAAGTTCCTAAAAAAATTTTGAGTCAATGTTAGGATATTTACAAATTAATACCCAAATTAATAAATGAATTATAGTGTATAATGTATAATGTATAAAGAAATAATACTGTTATAGTCTTTTGCAGGTAAGTTCCTAAAAAAATTTTGAGTCAGTGTTAAGATATTTACAAATTAATACCCAAATTAATAAATGAATTATGTTTAATGTTATAAGTGCATCTGTTCTATCTTTATGGAAATGTACAGAACAGGGGTCAGCAAATTTCAAGATGTGAGTCAAATGGCTCACTGCTCATCTTTGTAATAAAGTTTTATTAGAACATAGTCACACTCATTCATGTATGTAGTCTCTATGTACAGTGGCAGATTTGAGAAGCTGTGACAGAGACCATGCTGCTGCTAAGCCGCTTCAGTCGTGTCCAACTCTGTGCAACCCCATAGACGGCAGCCCACCAGGCTCCCCCGTCGCTGGGATTCTCCAGGCAAGAACACTGGAGTGGGATGCCATTTCCTTCTCCAGTGCATGAAAGTGAAAAGTCAAAGTGAAGTCGCTCAGTCGTGTCCGACTCAGCAACCCCATGGACTGCAGCCTACCAGGCTCCTCCTGGCAAGGTGTATTGGAGTGGGGTGCCATTGCCTTCTCCGAAAGAGACCATATTGTTTACCAAAATATTTATTAGCTGACTCTTTAAAGAAGTTTGTTGGCTATCATAGAAGAACAAATTGAAATCCAAATCCCAAAAGGAAAATCCCAAAGGTATGAGTGTGGCCTTGCACAGTCCACCGTGGTGCTCAGCATGTTGTGGAAGCACTGTGGGGAGACAAATACCTGGAGAAGTGGCAAGCCTGTTATATCACAACCGCCTTTCATTTCAAACTCCAGTCCACAATTAATAGAAGCACATCCCTAAGCTAAGGGAAGAACTCTGAATGTGTAATTTGAGGTCAGCAACATGTCAGAAGAGGAGCCTTAGAACCCAGTGATCACGCCCGTATTTTAGGATGAGATGAAGGAGGGGGTACAGTTTATACAAATGGCAAGAAAAAGATGGGAGAGACTTCCTCTTGGATGAACTGCAATCTATTTGATTGTCAATATCAGCCCCAAATTGTTCCTTAATGGAAAACGGTATAGACACATCATTTCTTTATCCCCAAAAACACTGAGCTGGAAAGAAATTTGAGTCCCAAGTTATCAATACATCATATCCTCCACAATTAGAAATTTACTTAGAGAAACAGTCAAAAAAGTTTTAAATAATCCTGTTGGAGTTAGACCTGTTGGTCATTTTCAACTTGATGAGAGTTATGTTAATCCAATTGCTTTTCTCTTCACCCATAGCTAGCTAGTTCCAGCTTTACCAGTCTATAATTTCAGTCTCACTTCGCTACTGGCACCTCTATTTTATTATTGAGGATACAGAGATTCTCAAAAGAGGCAGAAGGAAACACAAAAACTAATTGTAAAGTAAGGATAACACTTCACTTTCATGCACTGGAGAAGGAAATGGCAACCCACTCCAGTGTTCTTGCCTGGAGAATCCCAGGGACGGCGGGGACACAACTAAAGTGACTTAGCAGCAGCAGCAGCCACACAGGGATAATTCACATGGAATGAAGCTAAGAGGTCTCTTTTATTAGCCTAGAATCTAAGCTCTCAGTAAAAAAATTAATTTAAATCAAAAAGTTCCTGTCAATTTTACAGTACTTTAACTTTTACCTCCTTTGCCGTTTTTAGCACGCAAATAACCCTGTGACTGGAAGTAGAAGTAGACATTATTTCCATTATGCAGATGAGGAACTGTGTTCTCAGAGGGGTTAAATCACCTGCCTCAAAGTCACGGGTAAAGAATTCAAAGTCTCCTAATTGCTGCTACTTCTCATGTGAGACAGAGTGTGTGATAGGATTACAATGTGCAAGAATTGAGCCAATGTAGTGGAAATGAGTTCTGGGTTTTTCTATAGCTCTAACAAACACTTTTACCTTCTGAAAATCAAAAGTAAACTCAATATTCCTATTATGACTCACAGACCCAAATGACTGAACACGCTGATCCAGGACTGCCATTATTGGGTTGTCACTGGGGTGGTGATGTTCATTCTCGTTAGAATAGAGATGAGCCTGAACGGGACCAGAAGTCTAGTCATAGGTACTTCTAGTTATGAGCTTCCCTGGTGGCTCAGAGGTTAAAGCATCTGCCTCCAATGCAGGAGACCTGGGTTCAATCCCTGGGTTGGGAAGATCCCCTGGAGAAGGAAATGCAACCCACTCCAGTATTCTTGCCTGGAGAATCCCATGGACAGAAGGGCCTGGTAGGCTACAGTCCACGGCGTCGCAAAGAGTCGGACACGACTGAGCGACTTCACCTCACCTCACCTCACCTCACCTCTAGTTATAGTAGTCCCTGTCCAGCAAATCCACAGCAGAACTGTCATTCCCCTAATGCTAAAGTCACATAGGCTAAACTTCCCCATCACTCATGTTACCACAGAACAGAAGAGATTTCAGGAACTGACTGTTGCATTCTACTGAATCCAGCCCATTTGATTGTCAAGAGTAGTGCCCTGTTGTCTTTTAATCAGGTATTTCCTGTTACGTAGACAAACCGAACCTTATCTGTCCACCCAGCCCCCACGGGCACGCGTGCCCAGTCTCTTCAGTGGTGTCCGACTCTCTGTGACCCCATGGACCGTGGCCCACCAGGTTTTTCTGTCCATGGGGTTCTCCAGGCAAGAATTCTGGAGTGAGTTGCCATGCCCTGCTCCAGAGGATCTTCCCAAATCAGGGATCGAACCCACATCTCCTGCGTCTCCTGTATTGCAGGTGGATTCTTTTCTGCTGAGCCACTGGGGAAGCTCCCCTCACAACTGTACCCCAAAAAGGAGCTAAAATGGGAAGACATATGAGTCCCCAGTTCTTTCCTTTCCATGATGACTCAGTGGTCTAATTCATCTGGACTGGCCATACATATATGGTAGCCTCAAAAACCGACGTACAACCTTCTAAGAAATGTCACATTTCTCTTAAATCTGAAATCACCTTTGCCTAGCCCACATCTTGCCTTATAAGTTTCTGCTTTACCTATCCAGCTGCATTACTATCTCCTTTCTAGTACATCCACTTACCAATTTTCTACACTAAGACTTCCTGCTACCAAACCCACACCACCCCACACACTAGACCAATTTCCCATTGGTGGCGTGTCCTTCCTTCTTCCTCTGAACAATCTGCTTTCCCACTTCCTTCTAGAGGTACTCTCTTCTTGCCTTAATGTCAGCCTTTAGTTTTCTTACTTTTTTTTTTTTCTTTATTCCTATAATGTTAGTATTTGAAAGCTGAACCACAAGAACAACTTTAATAAACACCTTTTAGCTTCCACCATGTATCTAAGCAAACACAGAAATCAGCATATCCTCATAGAAAAGGGCTACTTTTTCTTCCTCTGAAATCCCCTGGATATATGCCTGAGGTAATAGGGAAGAGGATAAAAGACTGACTCAAGAGATCAATGATAGGGACTTCCCTGGTGATCCACTGGCTAAGACTCCACACTCCCAATGCAGGGGGCCCAGGTTCAATCCCTATTCAGGGAATGAGATCCCATGTGTTGCAACTAAGAGTTCACATGTCACCACTCAGACCTGGCACAGCTAAATAAATAAATTTCTTTAAAAAAAAGAAAGATCAATTACACTCATCAGTTAACTGTATGGTAGAGAATATAAAATATAAAGAGCCTCTCGTCCTCAAAATTTTTGTGAGCTTACAAGTAGTTAGTTTTTAGTTACTTGAAACTCTGCTCCAATAATTTCAAAGTGTTACCTTATTTTAATAACTATTCACTTATGCCCATGGCAAGCATGTAAATAGGCAAAACCTTTCTGGAATACAATTATGAAACATCTTAAAAAAGTGCAACAGGCATGAACCAGCAAATCTTGCCTCACAAAATCTACTGAACAGTAATTTTTTAAAAAAAGGAGTATTAGCAGAAGCGTTTAACAAAAATGAAAATCATCTAAATGTCTGCCAATGCTGGGTATCTCCGAGCAGCAGAGAACAGCAGCAACAAGGGGACAAAGTGGGGACTGATGGTGACACTCAAGACCCAACATGAGAAGTGCTGGGATAAAAAATAAATGCAAGAAGTCAAAATTTAAAAAATTACTTAAAAACAGAAATGCTAGGATAGAGAAAGGATGCCCTCACTCCATCCACATCATACACAACAGCCACACGAAGACCAGAGTCTGGGGGCTCCCCTCATGGCTCAGTGCAGAGAACCTGCCTGCCAAAGCAGGAGACAGGGGTTCGAGCCCTGGTCAGGGAGGATCCCACAGGCCATGGAGCAACCAAGTCTGTGTGCCACAGCTGTGCTCTAGAGCCCCGGAGCCACAGCTACTGACCCCAGATGCTGCAACTACTAAAGCCCAAATACTCCAGAGACTGTACTCTGCAAGAGAAGCCAGCACCACAAGAAGCCTGTGCGCCACAGCAGAGTATCCCCTCCTTGCTACTTGCTACAAGTTCACATAGCAACAAAGACCCAGCCCAGCCAGAAATAAATAAATAAAAAGAAAACCAAAAGACTAGAGTCCGGTGAGCTTTTCCCTATACTTCTCAGCCTTTGAAAGTCAACCAACCAACCAACCAACAAAAAAACCCATAAAATGCAACTGAGTATGTGACTTGCTTATTCTTGCAGCTGCTCCCAGAATGTCTTTTCTATCTGGTGTTTTTCATTCACTCCATTCATTCATTCAACAAACTGAGCTCCTAATCTACACCAGGTGCTACACTAAGCTCTGGAGAAAAAGTGGTTAATAGAACAGACCATCTGTCTCCCTTGGATCCATAGAGTGGCAGAACCTTAAGACCCCAGTGGAAGTCGGGGTCAAAGGGACCTCCACATGCCTTCACTGCTCCCTTCTATTAGTTCCTCTTGCTCACTCTCATGATGGACAGTATCATTTCAACTAAGTAATCAATGCCTTGGAGCCAAGCAACATCAATAGAATGCTTTGCTCTTCAAAGTTATGACATTTTAGATGATTTCTGAGATAGGAAGCTGCTACTGAATGCCAACTTTTTCCATTACAGTAACAATCACTTCCATTTTTAAGTGGTCAAGATTGCTGGGAGAAATATCAATAACCTCAGATATGCAGATGACACCACCCTTATGGCAGAAAGTGAGGAACTAAAGAGCCTCTTGATGAAAATGAAAAAGGAGAGTGAAAAAGTTGGCTTAAAACTCAACATTCAGAAAACTAAGATCATGACATCTGGTCCCATCACTTCATGGCAAATAGATGGGGAAACAGTGGAAACAGTGACAGACTATTTTGGGGGGCTCCTTTTAAAATCACTGCAGATGGTGACTGAAGCCATGAAATTAAAGATGCTTGCTCCTTGGAAGAAAAGTTATGACCAACCTAGACAGCATGTTAAAAAGCAGAGACATTACTTTACCAACAAAGGTCTGTCTAGTCAAGGCTATGATTTTTCCAGTGGTCATGTATGGATGTGAGAGTTGGACTATAAAGAAAGCTGAGCGCCAAAGAATTGATGCTTTTGAACTGTGGTGTTGGAGAAGACTCTTCAGAGTCCCTTGGACTGCAAGGAGATCCAAGCAGTCCATCCTAAAGGAAACCAGCCATGAATATTCACTGGAAGGACTGATGCTGAAACTGAAACTCCAGTACTTTGGCCACCTGATGCAAAGAACTGACTCATGTGAAAAGATCCTGATGCTGGGAAAGATTGAAGGTGAGAGGAGAAGGGGCCGACAGAGGATGACATGGTTGGATGGCAGAACCGACTTAACGGACATGAGTTTAAGTAAACTCCGGGAGCTGATGATGGACAGGGAGGCCTGGCGTGCTGCAGTCCCTGGGGTCGCAGAGTCGGCCACGACTGAGCGACTGAACTGAATAACATTTTTTTCCTGTTGGTCACAAAGTGGCAGAAACTGCTTCAGGCCCAAAGCAGAATCAGATGGTAGCAATAAGACTGCTACCAACTTCATCCAAATATTCTCCAAAGCCTGTTAGGGCTCTGTAAGTTGACTAGACAAAAACACTTGGCAAAGGCAGCAGCCCTTTCTCCTCACACTGCCAGGTCTTTTCGGCCCAGCTGGCAAGGTCAAGAATAGTAGGGAATCTGACAGAAACTTGCCCACTCTTTAACCTTGCCTATTAGAATTATTGACTCATCAGGCTGGCACAAATAACTCCATCATCATTTTGCTCTAGCCACCCATACATGCCATCTATGGGTTATACTTTCAGAAAGCTGAAAATTACTAAGCAGACATAGGAAGCTTATTTGCAAAAAACACGTCTATCAACACCTCCCAGCTGTGAACACTGCTGAGGAAGTCTTAACACATCTACTAGTATAAAGGTTTAACCATCTTTAATATCTCTTATAAGAAAAATATAATACAAAGAGAATATTCACACCACAATGGCCAAACTACAAAAGAAAAAAAAAAGGCACTTATGTAGGACACAAGTCTACTCAGAATAACCTTTATTCATTCCTTGCCTGGTTCATGGCTTTCTACTTTTGTTATTAAGTAAAGTATTTCTTTTTTAAATTTGATGTTAAAATTAAAAAAGAAAGAACAAGATGTGGCACAACTTGGTAGACATAGGTACTATTCTTTCTTTGTAGTGAGCAGGTGGACTGTCAAAAGAGTTTGTTGAAATTACTTGAAATCATTTTCAGACACTTCACTGGCCAGCACGAACTGCTGCAGAGATGGGATCTGCCAAATACCATCAGAACACAAGATTTTAGGGATTGTGAAAGAAGCAAGTGATGATTCAGTGGCCACATCAGGAAAGCATGTTTTTTGCATCAATAGATCTGTGTTGAATATGAATAATAGAAAATCCACTTAGTTTTGAAAGTGGGCTGCTTTTTACTGCAGTCCCATCCACATGCCACATGATGATCAGGGCTGCAAAACTAGATGACACCCCATCAGGCTTGCTTTCAGATCTTTTTGAAGTCCAGCACCTGTTTTTCCTGGCTACTTGGAGGCTAGGATGGATTTGCACTTAAAACTATCACACTCCATGCCCCAGAGCACAGCCACAGGTCAACAGCCTGAGTATTTATTTACTAACAAACTTTGGCAAGTATAATGGGGGAGGGGGGCAGAGAAACTAATAAACGTGAATGACTTGAGAATGTGGCGGGGGTTGAGGGGGGGAGTTCATCATTTGAAATGATGTATGGCCCTACTTTATGTGGAGGGATGTTCCCAGTTGTCATCTAAAATATATGCAGTGCTCTCTGCACACAGGCTTGCAGTGTCTTCTCAGGCAAAAATCTGGTTCATCTCACTGATGACACAGAAGGATCAGTCCTGCAGTGACTTCTATTTGCTATTTCTCTTCCCAACTACATCCAGCAAATACCAAAAGAAAAAGCAAATCCTGAAGCTCTTTCCTGGATTTCAAAAAAAAAAAAAAAGTTCAATGTTTACTTATATCCTTTAAAATCTAGATCTGGGAATGCCATGACAAATGTCTTTTATTTTTAAAATATGTGTCTTAATAGGACTTGAATTTTGGACACATGCTGGACCATCTGGAAAATTCTCTGGTACCTTCAGTAATTCATATAGCATATTTCCTAAGAACACTCCTGTTTTAAAGCAAATCCATGCTTGTAAAATCCTTACAATTATTAAATTTTTTTACAGCTTACAATATACTTCCACATACTTTGATCTGACTTTTATAACAACTCTAGAAAATGATTTACTATTATGAATACTATGAACACTTCTACTTTACAGATGTGAAAACTGAGGAAATTGCTCTAAGATTACAAGAGCCAGGCTCCAAACTATAGATTTCCACCTAATAGTTTGTCTAACCAAATCTAGTTTACTAGAGATATGAAAAATAAGATACACAAAGGTAAGCAGTTATGATGAAACCAGCTTTATTCGGCAAAGAGTTGTGTTATCTGTTTCTACAGATGGTGATCTTGATGATGGTTTTTCTAAACATGAACATCCATCAGTACCATTTTTATAATGTAAAGCACATGGTTTCATTCTGCTCTTTCACATTTGGCAGAAAATAGAGCTTTAGCCTGCAGTACCAGACTTAAAGAACATCAACTACCATAATACAAAATACCTTGCTCATAAAGTTCTTAGAGAACAAGGTAAAACCTAAGCTTACAAACATCTTCACTCAAGTAGTAAAGCAAATAAATCACTTACTCTCCTTACATTTCTCCATCCATGATGTGGGTAATATGGTTAAATTACACTAGCTTTTCCCTTCCTACTCAACTGAGAAATGTCACCCAAGAGTGTAAATTAATCAAATTAAGTCCTTCTGAAGGAAGTACTGCTTTGTGATATTGCAGATTCAGTTACTAGGTGTAACTAAAGTGGCCTCTAGCAACAATTGCATTGTGAGGTGAAGCAAACAGAATAAAGTTTGGGGGAAAAAACTTAAGAGATGATTTAGGAATTTGTAGCCTTGTTTATTTACATCTGAGTTTCTATTTTCACTAACAGAATTTTCTTTTTTTAACAGTAGCCATGTAAACTAGGTCAGTGTGGAAACTTTCCTTTTGCTTCAAAGAGGAGTTGAAATGTACTCGGCACACAGTCCATTCCCGACTGCCAGATCGGTGCCCAGTAAACTTTCTTTTTCAACCTGTCGGTCAGTGAGAGGACTGACTATTAAATCTCAGATGGCGAAGGCACACCATCTGCTGAATTATGAAGTGGGAGTTGGGAAACGGAAAATTGTTCCCTCTCTATTTTCAGAACCCTCTCTCGAAGCACGTTCTTAAAGATGCTGGGCCAACTCTTCTCGAGTTGTGCTCCCACCGAGCCTGCTGACCAGAGAAAGGCAACAGGGGATCTTCAATCCCTCCTAACCTGTAGCCACGTCCCTCCAGTAGGAGGTCTATGTGTGTACACTCAGTCACATCCAGCTGTTTTCGGCCCCATGGGCTGTACCCCATCAGGCTCCTCTGTCCATGGGATTCCCCAGGCAGGAATACTGGAGTGGGTTGCCATGCCCTTCTCCAGGGGATCTTCCCAATCCGGGATTTGAACCCATGTCTCCTGCAGCTCTTGCACTGTAGGCAGATTCTTTACAGCTGAGCCACTGGGGAAGCCCAGTAGAAGGGGAAAGGTCCCCCAAAATCCTGTGGCTACAAACTTAGGATGCCAGGGAAAAGCCATGTAAGAGGACCAAAGCCAGGAGTGAAGCTATGAAAATCTCATCAGCATTTTTATTCCAGTTACTCTAAAGATTCCCCTAGAGAAGGAAATGGCACCCCACTCCAGTATTCTTGCCTGGAGAATCCCATGGACAAAGGAGCCTGGTGGGCTACAGTCCATGGGGTTGCAAAGAGTCGGACACGACTGAGCGACTCCACTTTCACTTTCTATTAATTCACCTGTGGTTCTCCTCTATATTGTGTCTGTTGACAATGTCACTGCGTTCATCCATTCTTCTCCTGGGCAATCATCTTTATGATCAGGACCTTGAACTCTTTATTGGGTAGACTGCTTAACTCCACTATAGTTCTCTTTCTGAACTTTTGTCTCAACCCACTGTTCGGAACATAACTACTCCATCTCCTCATAGTGCCTGGTTCTCAGTGTTTATCTCTCCGGGGCAGGTCAGTCAGCCGTGTCTGGATCTTGGAGGAGTGGCCAGATACAGAGGCCCAGCAGCACTCTCTCCTCTAGTCACCAAAGCCATATGCTTCTGGGGTGCTCCCTACATGGACTGGGTGGGCCCTTCTGTCGCGGTGGGGTAACTACTGTGGGTGTACTTTTGGCAGGCTGACCCCTGGCCAGTTGGCTCCTAGGCCTTGGGCTATAAAGGAGGGTGGGGGAGTTCTCAGGGCATGAACCACATTTTTTTGTATTTATTTGGTTGCACCAGATCTTAGTTGCAGCACGTGGACTCTTAGCTGTGGCAGGTGGGATCTAGTTCCCTAACTGGGGATCAAACGTGGGCTCTCTGCACTGGGAGTGCAGCATCTTAAGCACTGATCACCCAATAATAAGGACAACACCCTGTTTTTAAAATGCCAGTGGCATTTTATACATGTTGAACTAGTAATAGTGAGCACTACACTCCACTTCCATTTTATCACTCCTTGCTAGACCAAAATCTTCTGGGGTCTTCCCCTCCAGTGGGTCTAATGAGTGTTTGTGAATTCATTGTGCTCCAACGTAGATTTTATGTGTAATAAGAGACATTTGTTCCCCTGTGACTAATTCTCTAACCAAATGTTCAACTGACTTTCTGGTTCCCAAGTGCAGTCAGAGATAGAAAGTAACTTGGTTACTTGAGGTGGAAAATCTTTGACAAGGCCTATTCTGTGCTGCGGGCTTGCTCTCCAGTTGTAATGCTTTTCTTTGACCTCTAGGCCAACGCCTCTTCCAACAGACACTGTAGGGCGGGCCTAGGGACTTTAGGCTCCCTTCCCAGGCTTCCTTATTTTGATTCATCTATTTTTCTCTTTGCCTCTCCAGGCAACTTCCTGGTCAAGATCCAGGATTTTTTCCTCCCTTAAAATATGTTCACCTGGAGAAAGATGAAATTTGAATATAGAGCAACCAAAATAAAGATGTGCATAATGGAATTCAGTGTATGGTATTTACATTAGTTGAGTGGGAATAAATGTACTTGGACTTGCAGAGTATCTTTTTTCAAAAGGAAAAAGAGGTCATTGCTGTATACTTCAGAACAAGGAAAGCACCAAACTCAGTCCCAAGGACACACAGAGGTGAACACAAAAGCCTGAGGAGCAAGGAGGAAGGACAGGGAGAGGTGGACAGGGCTAAGCTGAAATATGAGAAGAGAGGGCTTTCCTTGCTTTCACATATCACTCAAAGGCCTTCTCTGTTAAGAATCTTAAAAATCTAGTCTAACATTGAAATTAAGGAATGCAAATCTTTCACATAAAACCTGTTTCATTGAGGTTTAGTTCTCTAAAATGTTGTGTCTTGTTGCATTTTCTCTGGATAGCCTACTTTCTGTGCACCATTGAAGGGAGGAGGAAAATTCCCAAGACAGGAAAAGGTCAGACTTTGGGTGGGTCTCTATGACCTCAACTCACTGCTTTTTTACTGTGTAGCATCAAATGAAAGGAGAAGATAATATATTTACAATCATCTTTGCAAATAATTGCCCTTTTCCTACTTCTTTCTTCTAATTTACTTGGATACTTTAAGCTAAAATTAAAGCTAATTTTATACTGTTTAATTTTTATTTGGGCATAAGAATCAAGGGAGTGTATGAGAAAAGTCTTAAAGGAACATAATATTTAGATTCAATAAATACTAGCGGCCCGAGAGTAGCCAGTTAACAGGCAAAAAGAATCACCAGGCATGAAAGAACCAAGAACACAAACTAGCATGTCATTTTTATTCATCAGTTCATCTGTTTTCATACAGAAGAGCTATGAACAGAGCCTGCAAAATAATTTGAAGCAATTTATTTGGAGGAAAAAAGAAATTTCTAAAATGTCTAACTTTTCATGAAGGACAATCAAGAAAAAAGAAAAAAGGAGCCCAGTCTATACTACCCAAGGCAATCTAGAGTCAATGCAATTATTATCAAATACTAATGACATTTTTCACAGAACTAGAATAATTTTGAAATCCGTATAGAAACACAAAATATTCTGAGTAGCCAGAGCAATCTTGAGAAAGAAGAACAGAGTTGGGGGTATCAAGCTCCCTGACTTCAGGCCATTACTATATGGTATATATGGTACTGGCACAAAAACAGACACATAGATCAATGGAACAGAATAGAAAGCCTAGAAGTAAACCTCTGCATTTATGGTTCATTAACCTAAGAAAAGGGAGGCAAGAATACACAAAAGGGAAAAACAGTCTTTTCAATAAGTGGTGCTGGGAAAACTGGACAGCTATGTGTAAAAGCATGTAATTAGAACATTTTCTCACATCATATACAAAAATAAACTCAAAATGGGTTTAAAGACCTAAACATAAGAACAGAAACCATTCAACTCCTAGAAGACATTATAGGCAGAACACCCTCTGACATATATCGTAGAAATATTTTGGGGGATCTGTCTCCTAGGGCAAAAGAAACAAAAGCAAGAATAAACAAATGGGACCTAATTAAACTTAAAAAGCTTTTGCATAGCAAAGGAAGCCATAAGCAAAACGAAAAGACAAAACTGCAGACTGAGAGAAAATATTTGCAAAATGAAATGACCAATAAGGGGTGAACATTCAAAACATAAACAGCTCATACAACTCAATATCGAAAAAGCAGACAACCTGATTTAAAAAATGGGCTGATCTGAATGGACATTTTTCCAAAGAAGATATACAGGTGGGCAACAGGCACATGAAAAGATGCTCAACATTGCTAATCAGAGAAATGCAAATTAAACCACAATGAACTATCACCTCACACCTATCAGAATGGCTATCATCAAAAAGACCACAAATAACAAATGTTGGAGAGGATGTGGAGAAAGAGGGAACTTAGTACTCTGTTGATGGGAATGTAAATTGGTGCAGCCACTATGGAAATCAGAACAGAGGTTCCTCAAAAGAACAAAAAACAGAACTACCACATGATCCAGTAATTCTACTCCTGGATATTTATCCCAAGAAAATGAAAGCATTAAATCAAAAAGCTACATGCACTTCAATGTTCACATAGCACTATGTACAGCAGCCAAGATATGGAAGCAGCCTGGGCATCCATCAGCAGATGAACAGATAAAGATGTGGTATATATATGGAATATTGCTCAGCCATAAAGAAAGAATAAATTTTGTTCTTTTGGCTACAACATAGATCGGCCTGGAGGAGATAATGCTTAGTGAAATAAATCAGATAGAGAAAGACAAATACTGTATGTCATCACTTATATGCAGAATCTAAAAAATAAAACAAACAAGAATACAACAAACAGATACACAGACACAGACATCGAACTAAGGGCTACCAAAGGAGAGGGACAAATCGGCGTAGGGGACTAAAAGGTACAAATTACTATGTATAAGATAAGCAAGTTATCAGCATACATTATACAACACAAGGAATATAGCCAATATTTTATCAGTTCAGTTCAGTCACACAGTCGTGTCCGACTCTTTGCGACCCCATGAATCGTGGTACACCAGGCCTCCCTGTCCAGCACCAACTCCTGGAGTTCACTCAGACTCACGTCCATCGAGTCGGTGATGCCATCCAGCCATCTCATCCTCTGTCGTCCCCTTCTCCTCCTGCCCCCAATCCCTCCCAGCTTCAGAGTCTTTTCCAATGAGTCAACTCTTCACATGAGGTGGCCAAAGTATTGGAGTTTCAGCTTTAGCATCATTCCTTCCAAAGAACACCCAGGACTGATCAACTTCAAATAGACTATAATCTATACAAATTTTGAATCACTACTTTGTACTCCTGAAACTAGTATTACACTGTAAATCAACGGTACCTCCATTACATTTTTTAAACATAAAAACTAAAAGTGAAAAAAATTCAAAAGAGGCTTAATTAAGTGGACTGAAGAGATACCTCTCCCCTATAGAGAGGCGAGTTTAGAAGCCACAGTGCATTATTAAATGTGTTTAGTCCATTGGAAGTCCTTTCCCTAAAGCAATCAGGGAATGGTACTCAAAAATGCAGTATTTGGATTTTAAAAAAACGTTAAGCAGGACACGTGTATATGTGTATGCTCAGTTGCCTCAGTTGCGTCTGACTCTGACTCTTTGCAACTCTATGGGTTGTAGTCCACCAGGCTCATCTGTCCATGGGATCCTTCAGGCAAGGATACTGGAGCGGGTTGACATGCCCTCCTCCAGGGGATGCTCCCTGACCCAAGGATCGGACCCAAGTCTCCTGGGTCTCCTGCACTGGCAGGCGGTTCTTTACCACTAGCCCACCTGGAAAGCCCAAGCAGAGCACAGAACTTTGCAAAAGAAGAGTAGCATTAAAAAAAGCAAAAATAAACAGAACTAGATCTGACTCTTAGCACAAACCATGCAATTTCCCTGGGCTACAGCTTTCTCTTCTGAACAACAGAGACAACAGAATATCCTTCAGTTGGCAAACGTGAGCTGTTTTTATTTATTTTATTGGATTATAGTTGATTTACAATGTTGTGTTACTTTCAGTTGTACAGGAAAGTGATAGTTATATACATATTCACTCTTTTTCAGATTCTTTTCTTGTATAAAATGAGAAGGTAATCCACACAGAGCCCATGGTGGGCAGAGGCACCCCCCACTTACCACTAATTCCCACCCTTCCTGAGGGGGCGCTATTCTGACTTTGCATAGTCAAGAAACAACCCTTCTTACAGGTGCAACCAAACTGACCTTAAATGAAAGCATTTGGCCACTCTAACCTGCTTTCTCACCTACAAAATGGTAGGTGTGACGTAGGTGTCTCCAAAGTATCTTCTACCTCAAAAATTCTAAAGTGGATGGCATTTATATTCACGAGTGAAACGCCTCTAGTTTTCTTTAGTGTCATCCTGGTGCAGTATTTTTAACTGAGATTCGTTAACCCCATAGGAAAAAATTCGAAATCATTTTCTCTGCTCTGAAACTGTTTTTTAAAAGACTGTGTATCCCTTAAAAGTGTTATAGAACTCACCAGTAAAACCATCTTGACATCTAAATTCACTTCAGTAGACATGCACAGTATAGAAGTCTACTCAAGGGTAGAATCAAAGATCCTAAATAAAATATAAGTTCCAGGAACTCTCAGTTGTCTCTGTTTTAGGAAGTCTCTAATGGTTACCTTCTCCTCCCCATAATTTTCCCAGTAATAATAAACAGGTTGTCAGTTTCCTAGACCAACTTCATTTAATGCATACATTGTTTCTGTAATGATTTCCTAAACTTTCCTTTTTTATTCTTAAATTTGTAAAATATATCCTAGCATTTAATCAATGATTTTTAAAATTTTTTGTTCCTTACAAATCTTTTTTTTAAAGTGAAGTACAGTTGACTTAAAATAAATACAATTAGTTTCAGATGTGCAACATAGCAATTCAATACTTTTATAGATTATTTTCTCCTAACCTTTTTTTAAAAAAGAAAATCAACATTCAAAAACAAAATCTGACATTACTTATTTCACAGCAGGTGAATATAATGTGAAAATATGAAGATGAAAAAAAGTACTTTCTTGTGTACACAGAATACTTACTACTTGCACACGAATGTCTTGATTCTACTAGTTGTTAGAGCCCAATTGGTTAAGCATTAATTTTCAGCATTTATCTTAATATCAGAAAACAGAATGGCCAAACTACTTTTTATTCCCTACAATACAAGATGGTTGAGGAAAAACAAGGGAAGGCAAAGAGAGGCACCAGGAATGGGACTAATTATTGATAATGGGACACTATTCTCCCATGCCCTCACTTGGCAATTGGAGGGGTATTTAATTTAGCCTGTGTGGATGCTAAGAACAGATAGCACATTCACCAATTACCAGAATCCCAAGGCTTCCTAAGTGTTATTCATGGTTCAGACAAATAGCTGGATTAAAGAGTTATATTGCAGTTTTCTCTGCTTTCACATAAAACTCCCTCTAAAACTAAGACAACAATTCTGGGGGAGATGGACCAGGCTTTTTCCAGTACTGGCTTGTTTATTTTCTGAAAGCCCCCACCCCCTCCTTTTTTTGGCCACACCCTGCAGCCTGCAGGATCTCAGTTTCCTTATCAGAGATCGAAGCCCGTGAAGCGAACTGTTTACAATAGCCAGGACACGGAAGCAACCTAGATGTCCATCAGCAGACAATGGATAAGAAAGCTAGGGTACATATACACAATGGATATTACTCAGCTATTAAAAAGAATGCATTTGAATCAGTTCTGATGAGGTGGATGAAACTGGAGCCTATTATACAGAGCGATGTAAGTCAGAAAGAAAAACACCATTACAGTATATTAACGAATATATATGGAATTTAGAAAGATGGTAACGATAACCCTATATGCGAGACAGCAAAAGAGACACAGATGTAAAGAACAGACTTTTGGACTCTGTGGGAGAAGGCAAGGGTGGGATGATTTGAACGAATAGCATTGAAACATGTATATTATCATATGTGAAATAGATTGCCAGTCTAGGTTCCATACATGAGGGTGCTCAGGGCTGGTGCACTGGGATGCCCCTGAGGGATGGGATGGGAGGGGCATTGGAACGGGGGATTGGAAGGGATTGGATGGGAACACATGTACACCTATGGCTGACTCATGTGAATATATGGCCAAAACCACAATATTGTAATTAGCCTCCAATTAAAATAAATAAATAAATTTTTAAAAAGAGAGAGAAAAAAAATTCTTAACCACTGGATCACCAGGAAAGTCTTTCAAATGTAGCTAAAAACACACGGTCTTAGTACTTCCTAACACATTTGAATATCACTTTATAGTATGCAAGACACTTTTACGTAATTAGAATTATTTGATTCCTGGAGTCTTTTTTCCTACTGAGATTCTTAGCAAAAGTTTGGCTCCTACTTCTAAATCCCTCATTCTGCTAAGCAGAATTGCAATATTTCTCTCCTCTTTTCACTTTTCACTGTGCTTTCTAGATCTTTAGGAAGAGGAAGTGCATCATTGAGCATCTGGCCACTATCAGGGATCTATTGAGAAGTACAACTGCAGGGTATGTCCTGCTACTGAAACATTTGGTCCAGCTTCTTCGGCCCCTTCTGGGTTATGAGTCTTCAGAATGATGACCCAATGGTCCAAGCCACTCTATTAATGAAAAAAATAGAACTAAGAAAAGAGTATACTTAAGACACTGGTGGCTGGTGTTTTCATTTTTTAACAACAACAACAAAAATACATTCATTAAAAACAGAATGAACCAAATGCTACAATTCCTACTTACTCAAGTAAATGAGATTATTTTAATTTTGTAGGTTGTAACATGATATCCATTAAATTATTTTTAAAAATGAAAAAAATTATTAGTATTTTTAAAAGACAATGTTATAGAAAAGATCCCATTCAAACTAGGAGCAAAAGTTATAAAATATTAATACTATGCTTAATAAAAATGTAAGGGACTTTTCTGGCAGTCCAGTTGGTAAGAATTGGTTCTTCCAATGCAGGGGATGCAGGTTCAATCCCTGCTCAGGGAACTAAAATCCCATGCAATATGGCCAGAAAAATTATATATTAAAAAAAGTGATAGAACCATGTATGAAAAAAAAAATAGGATTTACTGAAGGTCTTAAAAGAAAAAAACTGATGGAGATGTTCACTGTGTTTATAGATTTTAAAAGATGTGGCTATAAAAATGTTCACCTTTCCAAATTCCCTCCATAGTCTATAAAACTACAGTCTAAGTTCTAAAGAGATTTTCTTCTGGAACTTTGACATGTTGATCCTAAATTCTATCTGGAAGAGTAAATGAAGATGAATTGCAAAGAATTCATTTAAGAAGGAATATAATTAGGGAGGTCTTGCCCAAACATGAAAACATATTCTAAAACTAGAGTAATTACATAGTCTGGTATTGGTAACTGGTTCAAGAATAGAGAAAAGGGTCAAAGGAACAGAGATGCTAGAAATAAATTACATTTGTGAATTTAATATAGGATAAAGGTGGCAATTCAGAACAGAGCATGAAGACTGCATTATTTAAAAATTTATTTTTAGAACCATTAAATATCCATTGAAAAAAGTTATATGACCCCTCATGCCAGATAAGTAAATTTCAGATGACACAAGGAGTTCAACTTCAAAAATATAGAAACATTCTAGAGAAAATATGTACATGATTATCTAATTTGGGGGTAAGAAAGACAACAGGGTAAAGAACCACCACCACCACCTCCACAAAGGAAAAGACGCATTGCTTTAGAGAGTTGTAGATCAGCCACTGGGAAAGTGGAATCTTTTGGAACCCTTGTGAAAACTACATTCCTGAGCCTCATCCCAAACCTGCTGGATCACCTCCCCAGGTGAATGTGATACCCCACGGTATGTCAGAGGCCTCTGGTCCAGGGTACACCAGCAAAGTGAAGGGGAAAGAAAGATTCAGGTTACAAGGCATTCACCAGCTACCACAGCCTTGCCATCACTGAAGGCTCCCAGGTGTTGTACATACAATGGTTCCCCTTTTGTAAAGTCCCCTGGGAACTACTTTCCTTTTAAAGGAAGTCCGCTGTATTAAACAAATTTCTCCCCATCCCTCTCCTTTCTTCACACCAAAAAAAGCCGCCAAGCCTCTTAATTTCAGTCATTTGCTGCAGCATGGCAAAAATACAGCCTAGTCAGTTTGCTTAAGACATTGCATCAAATTATGGCACAGTCATCAATTCTTAAATATCTATTCACAGTGACTCTCACTACTGGCTTCTTTTAGAGTCACCCGGGAAGCTTGGAAAAGTCATACGGTGCACCTGAGTTCCATCCCCAGGGAACCTCGATTTCAACTGGTCTAGGATTGACAGTTTTTAAAAAGATCCGCAGGTGCTTCTTAACTGGACGGAGATCACTGGCCATGCCCAGAAACAACCCCTGCTCTCTGGAGTTCCACACCTTAATAAGACACAGAATCTTGACTGCTCTAATACAAGGTAAGCTTGCTGTATGAGACTAGAGCATTCCAGGCAACGTGCCATGGATATATGGGAGAGGAGTGTGCCCGGGAAGACTTCTTTAAGGGAATGGGATTTTGTGGAGCCTTGACCTAGAAAGTTGTCTGAGACTTGGGCATGGAGAGGCGGCACCCAGGCAAAGAAGTAAAAAAGGATCATCAGGAACCCTATTTGGTTAGTAACTACTTCATTGTCCCCTGTAACTCCTCAAATGAACATTTAAATATATCTATATATACACTTACTATACCACGCATGTGTGGATGCTAAGTCGCTTCAGTTGTGTCCAACTCTTTTCGACCCTATGCACTGTAGCACACCAGACTCTTCTGTCCATGAGACTCTCCAGGCAAGAATATTGGAGTGGGTTGCCATTTCTTTCTCCAGGGGATCACCCTGACCCAGGGATTGAACCCTCGTCTTTTACATCTCCTGCCTTGGCAGGTAAGTCCTTTACCACTAGTGCCACTTGGGAAACTCCCTTAGTATACTATAATACTATAGTAAATACTATATGTCATATATATATATACATATATATACACATACACACATACACTATATACATAGATATGCCTCCCTTATTTCTTGCAATTATTTTTGTCTTTTTTTAATCTATTTTTAATTTGAGGGTAATTACTTTACAATATTGTGTTGGGTTTCTACCGTACATCAACATGAGTCAGCCATAGGTATACATATATTTCCTCCCTCTTGAACTTCCCTCCCACCTTCCACCCCATCCCACCCCTCTACATTGTCACAGAACACTGGATTTGAGCTCATGTCAGACAGCAAATTCCCGCTATTTCTTGCAATTATAATCTTCCAACTTATAAGACTTTTGTCATGTGTATGAAATGGAAATAATCATGTGTTCATCATGCTTCTAGACAAGGCTGTGCTTCCTCCTCCCAGCCTGGGGATAAAGCAGAGAAGGATGTCTTTCTCCCCCCAGGTAATGCACTTCCAACAATCCATCATGTACAAAAGGGTGAACTGAACTTATACTCAGAAAATTCAAATACAATAAGCCTACTTTATACTACCCAGCCAATTAGAGAAGAAGGTGATGAGACATTTTGCCAAGAACTTTTCAAACAGCCAAGCTGACCTGTCCAAATTCAACAAATACATTACTAATAAACTTCATTCTGCGATCTCTCTTCCCTGCCATTCGTTCCTCTCCAAATCAGTAGATGTCAAAGTCTGAAGTTGGGCAGAGGAAGCTGAGATGTGTCTGTTTCCCTGAAACATTTCTAATCTTACTCAATTGATCCCAATTTGGATGTATTTCCTTAACAAACTGTCTTTGAGTTACATGTTGCCTATTAAGAGACTGGAGATAAGTGGTATGGTTTCCCTAAAGTCTAGTCAGCCAAGACTTGAAAAATACTAATGTACTAACTCTATTGGGGATAGTTGTCTCTGGCTTTGGGGGGAGGCAGGAAAGCCAGGAGGATGGGTATCTAGTATCAAGCTTCAGCCTTGATAGGGTTGTGAAACTTCACATACTCTCAGTGATCGGATTCGAAGCATGCTATAATATTCAGTTTTTTCGTAAGACAGTTCAAATTTGGGGCTTCCCAGGTGGCGCAATGGTAAGGAATCCACTTGCCAATACAGGAGACACAAGACACATGGGTTTGATACCTGGGTCAGGAAGATCCCCCAGGGGGAGGAAATGGCAACCCACTCCAGTATTTTTGCCTGGGAAATTCCATGGACAGTGGAGCCTGGCAGGCTACAGTCCACAGGGTCGCAAAAGGTCAGACACAATTCAGCAACTGAGCACACACACACGCATAGTTCATTTACAATATCGTGTTAATTTCAGATGTCATATCATACATATATACATAACACGTATGTATATATCTGTACTTTTTCTCGATTTTTCGATTATAGTTTATTACAAGATATTGAACATAGTTCCCTGCACTGTACAGAAAATCCTTGTACTGGTAAAATTGCTGTATTGGTAGCGTGCATCTGTTAATCTCATACTCCCAGTTCACCCTCCAGCAACGTTCTCATTCATACTCAATGTAGGCTTCTCTGGTGGCTCAGTGGTAAAGAATTTGCCAGGAGACATGATGGGTTCAGTCCCTGGGTCAGAAGAGCTCACATGCCTCGGAGCAACTAAGCTCCTGCGCAACAGCTGTTGAGCCTGTGCTCCAGAGTCCAGGAGCTGCGGCTCTGAAGGTCACACCCTAGAGCCGTGCAACAAGAGAAGCCACTGCAGTGAGCAACCACCACAACCAGCGAGGAGCCTGTAACAAAGACTCAGCAAAACCAAAAAGGAATACATGAAATTATGTTCTAAATAAGACTCAATGTATTACCACCAGAAAAGAGAATAAAAACTAACCTCATTTCCTTTTTTAAAATAAACTAACCTGAAGTAGTTGCTGTTCTGTTGCTAAGTTGTGTCCAACTCTTTGTGACCCCCAAGGACTGTAGCCCACCCTGCTCCTCTGTCCTCAGTGCCAGGCAACAATGAGGGGGGAAACACCTCTTTCCTGATCACCAGGCAGGCTCCTGCCCCTGGCTCAGGGTGGAACAAATCTACTGCAGTTGCCCGAGGTGGCTCCTGAGTCACCTCCTCCCCTGCTAGAGGACACACTGAGTCATGGTGGCGTGAACTGCTAGGAGCATACTTGAAGTATGAAAACTGGAGTTTTAAGAACTGAGCAGAAGAAAAAGAAGGGACATAAAAATCAAAAAGGACAAAGTTCATAGCATCCATCAGTCAAAAAACCATAGATGACAGAAAGAGAAACTAACTAGGTGATACCGTCTCTGCCCCAGGGATCACAGGCATTCCTTCATGGGAGACGTGCCTGATCCGCAAGCAACCATAATACTCCACTAAGTGCTACGGAAAAGCTGTGAATGACCAGGGAATGAGGAGGGCACACGGGAACACAAAAGACCAAAGGGAAAGATGGTAAATTCTGAGTGGTACTGTTGTTGTTTAGTTGCTAAGTCATGTCAAACTCTGCGACCCCATAGACTGTAGCCCACCAGCCTCCTCTGTCCATGGGATGGTTCAAGCAAGAATACAAGAGTTGCGATTTCCTTCTCCAGGAGACCTTCCTGATTTGGGGATCAAACCCACATCTCCTGCATCAGCAGGGGGATTCTTTACTACTCAGCCACCAGGGAAGCCCCTCTGAGGTGCATAAAGAAACATAAGTCATTTCTGATCTCAAGGGGCTTATAGTCTCTCTGGAGAGTATGACTCATATACACACAGATAGCAATGCAAGATAACATATTATTAAGTACCAAATAACTCCAAGACTTGGGCGAGGATGAGAAGAAGGAGTGATATTGGTGAGCCAAATCAAAGGTACTCCAGGAAATGAGACTTTATTTGGACCTCAAAGTTTTTGATAAATGACAAGAAAGGGAAAGGAGTCCAGTCATGGAAACTGGCCTGACCAAGGAGTATATTCCAGCCAGGCTATACAATATGGACATGAAAATCAGCTCATCATTCATTCATCCAATCAATTTTTGCTAATTGTAGCACCTACAGCATGCAGGCAGGCTTCCTAGGTGGTGCTAGTGGTCAAGAATCCACAGCAACGCAGAAGATGCAAGAGACTAGAGTTCGATCCCTGGCCTGGGAAGATCCCCTGGAGGGGGAAATGGCAACCCATTCCAGTATTTTCTCCTGGAAAATTTCATGGACAGAGGAGCCTGGCAGGCTATAGTTCATGGGGCTACAGAGAGTCAGACACAACTGAGTGACTGAATGTGGGCACTATGCTAAGAGCTAATGCTGCAGTCTATGCATTCGGGTGGCCCTTATCAAGTTTACACAGTCCAGAAGGACTACTGGAAAATAAGAGTTGGACAGAGACAGCCTGGAAGATTTGAGACAGAACTGCATGTTGGGCTAAAGCCTATTCTCAGTAAGAGCTGAGAATTTTTGAGTAAGAGTGACAGGTGCAAAGCTCTATTTACCAGGAAGATGATTCTGGCAATGCCGTTTCTGTGAATTACAGGGAGAAGAGTGAAGATCACTTAAGAAACTCTTGGACGGTCCCAGTGTAAGACAATGCAGATTCAAACTAGCACAACAGCTGTGAAGAGGAAGGCAGAGCCATGTGAAGACATACTCGTGGGGCTTAGGAACCAACAGGAATCTGGAAGGGAGAGGGACAACAGACAAGGACCCTGATGTCTCCAGGCTAGGTGTCTGAGGGAATTCTAAAAAAGAAACCACTTAGGAGGGGAAGGTTAGGTACACTTCCTCCAGCCTCAGGGCTGGAATGTTCTGGAGGCTGGGCACTCTAACCTGGAGCCCATCTATCTCCTGCCTCAGGCTCTCTTCAATGCGTTTCTCTCTTTTCACACTATTGATATTCCCCAGTCTGGATCTCAAGGCTATGGTTTTTCCAGTAGTCATGTATGGATGTGAGAGTTGGACTGTGAAGAAGGCTGAGTGCCGAAGAATTGATGCTTTTGAACTGTGGTGTTGGAGAAGACTCTTGAGAGTCCCTTGGACTGCAAGGAGATCCAACCAGTCCATTCTAAAGGAGATCAGCCCTGGGTGTTCATTGGCAGGACTGATGCTAAAGGTGAAATTCCAATACTTTGGCCACCTCATGCGACAAGTTGACTCATTGGGAAAGACTCTGATGCTGGGAGGGATTGGGGGCAGGAGGAGAAGGGGACGACAGAGGATGAGATGGCTGGATGGTATCATGGACTCTATGGACATGAGTCTGAGTAAACTCCAGGAGTTGGTGATGGACAGGGAGGCCTAGCGTGCTACGATTCATGGGGTCCCAAAGAGTCGGACACGACTGAGCAACTGAACTGAACTGAAGTCTGGATCTTTCTTCCTTCCCCAGCCTGATAAAATCTGCTCTCAGGCAGCTTTAGAAGATTAGACAGACTAGTTCACAGTGACATGTCATTAACTGACAAATGCAGTAGTCCTCAAAGGAATCAGTAAGAGCAGAAAGCTCAACATCAACAGCAGCCCTAGAGGAGACATCCCAGTTGGAAAGTTTTCCAGGCATTTTGCAGAGAACCACCATTCCCCTGTGTCTACTTCAGGACAGCCATCTCTGGAACTGCCTGGGAAAAACCTTTTCCCTCAGTCCCACCCCTGACATAATCTTGACATTTTTGCTTCAGCAGGATAATTAAAGACTACTGATTGCATTCCTGAAAGTTCAAGGTGTTCAACTGCATCCCTAACCTTGGGAGGTGATCTCCTGGAGGGCAGCCATCAGAATTTCCCGGGGGGCGAGGGGTGTTTACAATCATGTTACCTTGCTTGGGTTGCGATGCTCCAATGCAGTGCTTTGCAATCACCTAGAAATCTTACTAAAATACAGAATCAGTAGGTCTGGGGGGGTGGGAGGACAGAGTGGGCTGAAGTTCTGCAGTTCTAACATCCCAAGTGTTGCCCATGCTGCCTTGATGTACTTGAGTACGTGTCTAGGATAGACAGCTCCTCTCCAAAGCAGATCTTGGATTCAGGTGACCCTGAATTTAAATCCCTCCTCTGATACTTTTCAGATGGAGGACTTTGAGTAGGTTACTTCTCTCACATATTGTTTCCTCTTCTGTAAACCAAGAAAAATAACCTGTGTGTATGTATGTGCTCAGTTGTCTCTGACTCTTTTGCAACCCCGTGGACTGTAGCCTGCCAGGCTCCTCTGGCCAAAAGATTTTCCAGGCAAGAATACTGGAGTGGGTTGCCATTTCCTTCTCCAGGGGATCTTCCCGACCGAGGGATCAAACCCACATCTCTCACACTCCCTGCATTGGCAAAACGATTCTTAACTGCAGCCACCTGGGAAGCCCAAGGAAAATAATACTTATCTCAAAAGAGGTACAAATGCTGGATGATCCAGAGGGGCTCCACAATAACTGTTAATTTCAATAGCAGATTCCCTACTCTTCAGTGGTGTAGATAACTATTAAATTCACAGCCTAACCTACCTGCCCCATCCTCCCAGTGCTAAGGTCTCTAGAAGAAATTGCTAAGAATGCAAAAGACAGAAAACCCTCAGAAACTAGAAAAGCCATAGAAAAGTCTTTATCATCATGTAACCTTGCATAATCTTCATTCTGGACTGTGAAGTCAAGTGGGCCTTAGGAAGCATTATTACAAACAAAGCTAATGGAGGTGATAAAATTGAAGCTGAGCTATTTCAAATTCTAAAAGATGATGCTGTGAAAGTGCTGCACTCAATATGCCAGCAAATTTGGAAAATTTAGAAGATGCCACAGGACTGGAAAAGGTAAATTTTCATTCCAATTCCAAAGAAAGGCAATGTCAAAGAATGCTCACATTACCATACAATTGCACTCATTTCACGTGCCAGCAAGATTATGTTCAAAATCCTTCAAGCCAGGCTTCAGCACTACATGATCTGAGAAATTCCAGATGTACAAGCTGGATTTAGAAAAGGCAGAGGAACCAGAGATCAAATTGCCAACATCCGCTGGATCATCGAAAAAGCAAGAGTTCCAGAAAAAATCTATTTCTGCTTTACTGACTACACCAATGCATTTGACTGTGTGGATCACAACAAACTGTGGAAAATTCTCAATGAGATGGGAATACCAGACCACCTTACCTGTCTCCTGAGAAACCCATATACAGGACAAGCAGCAACAGTTAGAACTGGACATGGAACAACGGACAGGTTCCAAACTGGGAAAGGAGTACATCAAGGCTGTATATTGTTACCCTGCTTATTTAACTTCTATGCATCATGAGAAATGCCAGGCTGGATGAATCACAAACTGGAATCAAGATTGCCAGGAGAAATATCAATGACCTCAGATATGCAGATGATACCACTCTAAGGGCAGAAAGTAAAGAGGAAGTAAAGAGCCTCTGAAAGGTGAAAAAGGAGAGTGAAGAAGCTGGATTAAAACTCAACATTCAAAAAACAAAGATCATGGCATCTGGTCCTATCACTTCATGGCAAATAGATGGGAGAAATGTGAAAACAGTGTCAAATTGCATTTTCTTGGGCTCCAAAATCAACGTGGACGATGACTGCAGCCATGATATTAAAAGACGCTTGCTCCTTGGAAAAATAGCTATGACAAACTTAGACAGCGTATTAAACAGTAGAGACATCAACTTTGCCAACAAAGGTCCGTATAGTCAAAGCTATGGTTTTTCCAGTGGTCATGTATGGATGTGAGAATTGGACCATAACGAAGGCTGAATACTGAAGAACTGACATTTTCGAACTGTGGTGCTGGAGAAGACTCTTGAGAGTCCCTTGGACAGGAAGGAGATCAAACCAGTCAATCCTAAAGGAAATCAACCCCGAGTATTCACTGGAAAGATTAATGTTGAAGCTCCGATACTTTGGCCACCTGATGCAAAGAGCTGACTTGTTACAAAAGACCCTGATGCTGGGAAAAAGTGACAGCAAGAGAAGGGGGTGACAGAGGTTGAGATGGTTGGATGGCATCACTGACTCAATGGCCATGAGTTTGAGAAAACTCAGAGAGACAGTTAAGGACAGAGAAGCCTGGTGTGCTGCAGATCATGGGGTATGCAATGACAATCTTGCATAACTACAAAGGCATCCCAAAATAGCATTATCCTTTATTTGCCCAAGTGATTTATAACATTAAGATCTACTACACAACTTCCCAGCTCTGAAATTCCCAAACTTCAGTTTGCAGGGAAAGAAACCACTTCTTTTCTAAAGAGGTCAGTATACCTAGATTTAACCAACACTAGTGTATTTAAGCTTCTTCAACATTCAAATTTCCTTTTCCCAAAAGTCAGATTCCACCCTGCATTGACAATGACTCCTGAAATACATTATACAGCTGTGTGACAAACTTAGAAAAATGTATTTACTACATGAGCCAGAACAGTTTTACACTTGGAATTCTTTGTCTCAGGTGAAGAAGCAAAGCTTCTCTACATTTCTACATTTTGAAAAGCAAACCACAGCTCTATAAATGCTTAGTTTTGCCAAGATAAATATCAACATTCCCTGGCATGCATTCATCTTTTAACCCCAAAAACCAAAGTACGTGAGCCAAGTGAACATAATTATATAAATATCTGGCTCCAAAATAATCTACAGTTTGTTGTACATATATAGTGTGTAATCTTTTTTTTTTAATTCTCTCCCTTTTTCTCACTTTCCCCACCCTGTACCCAGAAAAACTCATATTTAGAGAAAGCCACACCTATCACTTAGGGTGACCAACCTTTCAAAAAAACATTAAGAGCAAACATTTAGAGCCATATAAACTCCAAGGAAATGCCAGGGCACTGGAAAGTTCTAACTCTCAATGCAAATGAAGCTACTGGAATTTGTAAGGAGAAAAATAAACAAAACAATTAAGCTATTAGCATGTCTCGTAGGAGACAATCCAGCCTTCAGAGAAGAGCAAAGCCTGATCCCACTTGGGCAAGGTGAGTGGTTAGTTTGACTACCGATAAACAAATACTCTTTCAACTAGGATAGGTAAAAACTTTCTCAAGAAATTTTACGTAGCTGAACAAGAAAAACCTTCTTACCGTATGTTAATCTGGCAGTGATCCTTTATATCACCAAAACCTGCCTAACCACTCTCCTGCAACAGTGAAGAAAAGCCTTAAACAGAGATCACCAGTCACACCTGATATTGTAAGTTTCTGTTTGGAGATGGGAACTTTTCCTTAGAAAGGGAACTGGTGAATTTTGTCCCCGTTTCTGGCTGCAGAGTTGCACCAGCCCTTAAGGGGACAAGTTGGGACTGGCTGTGTGGCCTTGGGCAATCACCCCGCCTCTTCCGATCCCAGCTGAAGGAAGGCTGGAATAAAAGGAGTGAGGGTCGGGTGTAGAAGCCCACCCAGCTCCCAGTCTCTGGTTTCTACAGAAACCAAGCTCAACTTGTTAATATCCTGTTCTAGTAAAAGAAAACACAAAAGGAAGCCCTACTGGTTTTATGTGAGAGGGCTATTTTTATCTTGGAAACATTTCCAGCTTGCAATGAGTTAATCACCTACTTTAAATCACTTATCAATTCAATGGCGCCTGCATCGCTACAACCATTCAACCTCTGTACCATTTTGGCTTAGTGGGAAGTTTGGTTCTATGCAACAAATTCTCTGATGCTACTATGTGCCAGATGTCAAGAGCGGTAGTGAAAATATAAAAAATAAGCGTGAAGCAGTGGCCCCTCAGGGAGTTTACAGGCCAATGAGACAGAACAATAAGTGTATAAGTGTATTTATTGAAATAATATCACTCAAAAATCTCCCATTGGTAGAAGGGCCCCAACTTATCTTGCCTGTCTCATCCATGGAGTTCCTGGTCTGCAAGCCACCCAAATCTCCTCACTCCAAGTGTTCTAACTGGTGATCACAATACATATGTTCCCAGACTCTGTAAGTTACCAGACTTCTCCCCTTCTCTCCTGCCTCATCTTGGAGGTCCCTTCTATACTCTGGAAGGCTTAGAATACCTCACCCATCCACCTGGAGCTGGTTGAACATGGAAAACTTATACTCCACAAAGTTCAAAAGGTGCCTATCTGTCCATTTTGTTGGTTGATGAGTTCCAGAACAAAGATTTCATGAGGACAGTCTGAATTTACAGTCTGAATTTGGAGGCCCTATGAATTTCAAATATCCTCATTCACCCCATCCTCCAAAACCACCTGCAATTTAAAGGGGAAAAAAAAAAAGCCTATTGTCTGCTTCAAAATCCCGTTTCAACTCCTTCAATTCCTTCTCCCATCTACTATCTCTGCCTATTTCTCAAACATCTACACTTAGGAAAATCACTGGGAACTTACACAATAGATGTAGCTTTCTGGGAGAACTATTTTCACAGACTGAAAGAGCTGCAGGGGGAAGGCTGTCTGCCCTGGTTTCAACATTATAGCTGGCTGGCGAGTGAAGAAAGCCATGATGATGAGCAGAATGACTCCCCAGCTTTTGGTGAATGAGCGGCTCTCCTTTCAGGTGCCCTTTGAAGCATCTCTCTGCTTCTTCCCCTTTCTGTCCTCACTATCCCATCTTCCAAAGGACATGCTGAATGAAGTGAGGAGTGACACCTACATCAGACAACTTCAGCATTCACACTAAAATCAAAGCTCCAGTGACATTTGAATTGCACGGCTCTTTCATGGATCCCTTCCTCCTCTGTTTCATTCCATTAGCTGAATGGCTAAGAGCTACAGTTCACTAGTGTGCATTTTAAGAGTGCTTCACTGTGTTGGCAGTTCTGCACTCTACTTTTGTCCCTCAACATAAAAGCCGAGGGAGCAGTTTGAACAAATGCATAACTCACAGCAGAAGGAAATGCAAGCATTTCTCCTGCAATACTACATTTTAAAACAGTACTGTATACACCAAGTGTGTGTGCGTGTGTGCTTAGTTGCTCAGTTGTGTCTGATTCTTGCGACCTCATAGACTGTAGCCTGCCAGGCTCCTCTGTCCATGGGATTCTCCAGGCAAGAATACTGGAGTGAGCTGCCATTCCTTCTCCAGGGCATCTTCCCAACCCAGGAATCAAACCTGGGTCTCCTGCATTGCAGGCAGATTATTTACTGACTGAGTTACGAGGGAAGCACTGAGTATCACAAGTCCCAAAATGGAGGTCTCCAACTAGGAGACTCAAGAAGGTGGAAGTGGGGCTGACTTCCAAGGAGATTTAAACCATCGGGTTGGGGAAGGGGAAGGAACTGATGGCTGCCAGACATTAGCTGGAGAAAGGTGAGATTATCCAGGCCTGCAAGCGGCACAGCAAGTAGTAGAATTTGGCCAGGAGACCTCAGTGAGAGACAAGGCAAAAAGGCAGGTTAAAGCCACATTGTACAGGTGGAATGCATAGGACTCGGCAGGTGGTAGAATTTTGCAATTCATTACATCTTCAGTTCAGTTCAGTTCAGTCGCGTCTGACTCTTTGCGACCCCATGAATCACATCACGCCAGGCCTCCCTGTCCATCACCAACTCCCGGAATTCACTCAAACTCACGTCCATCGAGTCAGTGATGCCATCCAGCCATCTCATCCTCTGTTGTCCCCTTCTCCTCTTGCCCCCAATCCCTCCCAGCATCAGAGTCTTTTCCAATGAGTCAACACTTCACATGAGGTGGCCAAAGTACTGGAGTTTCAGCTTTCCACAACTGGGTGTTTTTGCTTTGGCTCCATCCCTTCATTCTTTCTGGAGTTATTTCTCCACTGATCTCCAGTAGCATACTGGGCACCTAGCGACCTGGGGAGTTCCTCCTTCAGTATCCTATCATTTTGCCTTTTCATACTGTTCATGGGATTCTCAAGGCAAGAATACTGAAGTGGTTTGCCACTCCCTTCTCCAGTGGACCACATTCTGTCAGACCTCCCCACCATGGCTCGCCCGTCTTGGGTGGCCCCACAGGGCATGGCTTTGTTTCATTGAGTTAGACAAGGCTGTGGTCCTAGTGTGATTAGATTGACTATAGTTTTCTGTGATTATGGTTTCAGTGTGTCTGCCCTCTGATGCCCTCTCACAACACCTACCGTCTTACTTGGGTTTCTCTTACCTTGGACGTGGGGTATCTCAGCCTACATAAAACACACCTTTGCCAACGGTCATAAATAGAACCACTGCAAGAACTGAAGACTCACAGTCATAGCCCCAAGAGGACAGTGCCTTATTGTTTCTGTAGAGCAGATGATGCTCATTTCCCACTGGCTGCTGAGTCCTAAACCCTCTTTCTCCTTGGAGGAGGAGGAAAGAGGGTTCCAAGATGGAAGGAGGGTGCTCCCCTTCTTTTGGCAGCCTCAATAATGTGTGCTCATTTATATAGTTTTCACTTGCTTACATTTTCTGCTCTTTGCAACCCTCCTCCTCTCAGGATGCAAGATAGCTGGAGAATGTGGTTAGGGCTTGGGGGCATAGAAAAGAAAGCTAGAAGGAAGAGGCTACCCCAACTCCTATTTTTTTCTTACACCCCAAGTGCTAGTCCTACAGAACAGAAACAGAGCACAGAACTCTGCTCCAGAGTCCAGTTATTAGATTCCAGCAATTTCCTTATGTGTCCTCAATTAGTTAATATTAATTTTATAATAATAATAATAATGGATTCTCATCAGGGAAACAATAAGCATTTGAGTGTTTACCTAAATGTCAAACCATTATGCCCTTGATTTATATTTGAGATCTGTACTGGACATATTTCTCTTTGTGATCACAAGAGAATATAAAAATCTAATAAAAGACTAATGCTGTAACTATTTTTACACTTTACAATTATTCTGAAAAATCAAATTAGTTGCCAAAAAATAATACTGACCATTGTTTCATGGTAACTTATGTTGGTTTAATCTCAGTAAATTGGGAAAGTATCTCTGGGAATCTTACAAAGTTATTTAACACAGTACTTTCAACTTTCTTTCTCTGTAAAGCATGATTACATTAGCTTTTCAAACATTTCCAGTAAAAGCAGGTTTAGGAGCAAGATCCTAGACAAGAGACTTGTACTCTAAGGCCACCTCTTCTATTAACTTGCCAGGTGAACTTCAGGCTACTTAAATTCTCTGGACCTTAGAGAGTCATTTGGGTGGGCCATAGACCAGTTTATGGACTTAAGAATTCTTCTTCCCAGGAAAAGAAATGCACACATCAATACAGACACGAACTTCAGTGTACAGCTTCCTAGACCCCCTCCTCCCTTCTCCTTCAACTCCTTCTGAGACAGCTCTCATCTTGATATTCTATGTTAAAAGGTATCTAATTATTGAAAGAAACAATTATTATTTGCATAGCCAGCACCATGATACAGGTACAGATCAGAAGAAATGAAGTGACAAATAAGCATGAATTGACCCTGCAAATCCTATCTAAATTTAGGAAGTGCCTGAGTAGAGCTAGGATTGTAGAGTGGGAGGCCACCCATGCCCTGCACACCAAAACTATGAATGCTGAGATATCAGCGCCAGATATTCTTGTGGACACAATGAGGCCAAGTTTTAAGGAGTCCACCCAGTGACTGGAGATATCTACATTATTCTATAAAACAAAGCTCAAAAGAGTGAAAAGAAAGCTACTTACTTTGGTTACGAAATACACCCCTTCTTCCAACATGAAGAGAAGATAGTACCAAGAGCTGAGTTTTCCTTTATTTAAATGCCAGTGTGATAGAGATTGGAGAAGGCAATGGCACCCCACTCCAGTACTCTTTCCTGGAAAATCCCACCGACAGAGGAGCCTGGGGGGCTGCAGTCCATGGGGTCGCTAAGAGTCGGACATGACTGAGCAACTTCACTTTCACTTTTCACTTTCATGCACTGGAGAAGGAAATGGCAACCCACTCCAGTGTTCTTGCCTGGAGAATCCCAGGGACGGCTGAGCCTGGTGGGCTGCCATCTATGGGGTCACACAGAGTTGGACACGACTGAAGTGACTTAGCAGTGATAGAGATAGTTAAGAAGATAGGAATAATTATGTCCAAAAAATCAAGACACCTAGAAGAAACCTATAAACATACAACCTACCAAGACTGGATCATGAAGAAATAGAAAATCTGAACAGATCAATTACTAATGAGATTAAATCAGTAATCCCAAACCTAACAAAAGAATTTCCAAAACTAGATGGCTTTACTGGTGAATTTTACCAAATATTTAAGGAAGAATGAATACCAATCCTTCTCAAATTCTTCTCAAAAATAGAAGAGGAAGGAACACTTCCAAACTCATTTGATAAGGCCAGCATTATGCTAATAAATCCTCAATAAAATACTAAAAAACTGAATTCAGTAATATAGGAAAAGAGAATTCCCTGGCAGTCCAGTGGTTAGGACTTGGTGCTTTCACTGTCAGGACCTGGGTTCAACCCCTGGGAAACTAAAATCCTGCAAGCTGTGAGGGAAAAAAAAAAGGTGAAGAAGAAAACAAAAGAAATAATAATAATACATGAAAAGTTCATACACCATGATCAAGTGGGATTTATTCTAGAGATGCAAGGATGGTTCAACATCTGCAAAACAATCAATGTGATACATCACATTAACAAACTAGAGAAAATAAGTTAGGCAATGAATTTCCTCCCCATTTGTGTAGTTAAAATTTTTCCATTTAAAAAGAGAAGAGGAAAATCAAAGTGAAAGTGTCACAGGTTAATGGATTTTTTTGTCGTTGAAATCTGTGCACACAGTTAAGTTAATCCTACTCAATTCACAGGTTGTTGAGGCATCCAGATAGCACAGTCTGTGGCACATAGAATAAGGAAGTGACACGAATATGGATTATTCTGGGAATCATCATATAATCCAGAAGACATGACTTTCATCCAAGACAAAAAAGTACTTTTGTGTGTGAAGAATGTCTTTCTCCACATGGACAACGAAGGGCTGGCCAAAAAGGCAGAATTAGGCAGTGAACAGCATTGTCCCCACCTGTTCCAAACAGTATCAGTCCATTATTATTTCCTGTTTCCAACAGGCCATCCAGTCCAGTCTGGTTTGGCATGATGCACTGCTCACCAAGTTTGGCCTTAATAGTGAAATGTTTATTTTTCACAAAGCTCCCTTTAACAGAAAAAAATTATTTTTTATTTTTCTTCTTGTTGTTAGTTTCTGCTTTTGGTTTTTTTCGAAAAAGAAATATCAATTTAAAAATCATATTGAGGGACTTCCCCAGTGGTACAGTGGCTAAGAATCCACCTGCCAAGGCAGGGGACACAGGTTCTATTCCTGGTCTGGGAAGATCCCACATGCCTTGTGGGCAATTAAAGCCTGTAAGACACAACTACTGAGCTCACACTCTAGAGCCTGGGAGCTGCAACTACTGAGCCCAGGTGCTGCAATTACTGAAGCCCACACGCCTAGTATAGGCTGTGTTCCCAATACAAGAGAAGCCACTGCAATGAGAGACCCATGCACCAGAACTAGAGAGTGACCCCTGCTCGCCACAACTAGAGAAAGCCCACGCAGCAAGAAAGACTCAGCACTGCCAAGAAAACTTTAAAAGAATCATACTGCTGCTACTGCTAAGTCACTTCAGTCGTGTCTGACTCTGTGCGACCCCACAGACGGCAGCCCACCAGGGTCCCTCGTCTCTGGGATTCTCCAGGCAAGAACAATGGAGTGGGTTGCCATTTCCTTCTCCAATGCATGAAAGTGAAAAGTGAAAGGGAAGTCGCTCAGTCGTGTCCGACCCTCAGCGACCCCATGGACTGCAGCCTTCCAGGCTCCTCCATCCATGGGCTTTTCCAGGCAAGAGTACTGGAGTGGGGTGCCATTGCCTTCTCCGAAAGAATCATACTGAGGCTCCATAATACAAGTTCGGATTCCTTGTACTTGGGGAGAACAGGGCTTCCCTGGTGGCCCAGCAGTAAAGACTGTGTCTACCAATGCAGGAGATGAGGGTTTAATCCCTGGGTCAGGAAGATCCCCTGGAGAAGGAAATGGCAACCCACTCCAGTATTCCTGCCTAGGAAATCCCATGGCCAGGAGAGCCTGGTGGGCTATAGCCCACAGGGTCACAGAGAGTCAGACACAACTTAATGACTAAACAACAACCACAACTCTGGGAAAATAGCAGTGGATGTACCAGGAGCAACGGGAGCTTCTGTCATACTCAAGAGTTCAGCAGATCAGCAGGGAAAACTGGATTTGCACTGAATCTATTCCTGCCTCAGTGTATTCACCTGAGACAAGTTAAAAGAAAAAAAAGTGCAAGGCGGGAACAGTATCTGAGCCCCGGGGCAGTCCTCAGCCACACTAACCCTGAGGGCAGCCATGTGACTTGCTTTGGCCAATGAGACAGTATCAACCATGATGCAGGCAGAAGTTAAAAAATGCCTGTGCACTGTGACTCACTTTCTTGCTGCTTCTCGAAAACCTTATGACCACTGCTATGTCAACAAGCCAGGACTAGCCCATTGTGAAAGACACAGGTGGCCAAGACATCTCCACTGCCCCAGCCGAATCCGGGCCAATTACCTGATATTTGAGTGAGGCCCTCCCAGCTGCTCCATCCCCCGTCAAGCCACCAACTGACCACAGGGAGCTGATGGGCCGAGCTAGCCCAGAACTCCCCAGTTGATTCAACCACCAAGTTTGGGGTGGTTAATTATATTAAAACTTAGCAGACACAGTAAGTTGAAACGGTGAAAAAGAGCTGCTTAAGAAAAGCTGGACATCCTGGGACAAAATTCCTAGTGAACTTTACATAACTCAGTGGAACTTACTATTGATTTGACTGTATGTCAGCTGTCATTAAAACCACCTGACATAGACCCCAAATTGCCTACTCCCTAATACTTAACTCAAGACAAAGTTTGCTAAGACTCTGGGAATGATACTCCTAAAATTAAATGAAGAATTCTGTTTATGTAAGTTTTCTTCTTAATTGTAAAAAGATTTTTAACACTATGAGGAATAAAAAAAAGTATTTATGCACATACAGTCCAGCTGCTGCTGCTAAGTCACTTCAGTCGTGTCCGACTCTGTGCGACCCCATAGACAGCAGCCCACCAGGCTCAGCCGTCCCTGGGATTCTCCAGGCAGGAACACTGAAGTGGGTTGCCATTTCCTTCTCCAGTGCATGAAAGTGAAAAGTGAAAGTGAAGTTGCTCAGTCACGTCCGACTCTTAGCGACCCCATGGACTGCAGCCCACCAGGCTCCTCTGTCCGTGGGATTTTCCAGGAAAGAGTACTGGAGTGGGGTGCCATTTTCTACATTTGCTTTATATTTTAATAAAGCAAATAAAACATTTCTAATAATGTTAGTCTACTCACCTCAGTTCTCTTCTTTCCTCCTTCCCTTCTTCAGCAGCTTGAATTTGATATCTTTCTAGTCCAATTTATATTTTTAAAAGAATATACACATAAATAATACATATATATGAATATAAATCCCCAAATATAGATAGCCTTGTTTTGTGTTCTGAAATTCTTAAATGACTTTACATGTATCTTTCTCCAGTTTGCTTCTTCACTACTTACTACCTTTGTGATATCTATCCATATTGATTCTTCACTACTTACTGCCTTTGTGATATCTATCCATATTGATTCCTTATTATAAATAAGTCACAGCATGTGTGCATTTCTCTACTAATGGACATTTAGGTTGCTCCTGTCTTCTTGTTTGGTTGGGTTTTTGTTGTTGTTGCTCTTATTAGTATAAACACTGTCAGGAAACATGTCAGTAGTTTCCAACATAGTTTCACAGGGCCTCAGGACACCCCAAATGTTAAGAATCTCTGACAATCTGATGGAAGAAAGGAGAACTGCCATAATTTGGCAGACATATTTCTGCATCAGAGCACTCCCAAGTTTTGGAGGTGCTATCTTTATCATACTCAAAGTAGCTTAATAGATACTTCTTCATTCAAATCCAAAATTTCGTGTAGCAAAGGTCCATACCTAATTGAGACACTGAAAACAACCCTAATTTTTCTGTTGTTGAAAATTTTACATTCAGACAATACTGTCCAAATCATTCTATTACCAAGTAATATTGTGCTAAATTGCTGTCAACATCAAATATTGGTCACACCCATTAAATTACTAAAACTAATAATATGCTATCCTATTTTTTTGTTTGTCATGTACGTAAGGATTCCAGGGCTAAATTTCTTGCGGTTATCTTGTCTCCATTCTTTTCTTTAAAAAAAAATTTTTTTTCAGTTAGGAATATAGTTGCTTATTTCCCTTATTTCCTACTTTTTAATTGAGATCAGTCAGCTTTCCAGTATGACTTTCTTTTACTGTTATGCTTGATCCTAGTGTGGCATCATCTAGTCCTCAAACATGGTGACATGCAAACATCCACAAACAAGGACATTAAGCAGCTCAGGCTTTAAAATGGATTTTAAACCAACCTTGATTTTCCTTGGGAGTATGTAAAATAATGAAGTGTTATACAGATATCTGGACCCAGAAATTTCAAATTCAGAGACAATATTTTCAAGTGCTTTTGAAAGAACATAAAGTTAGCAGACCTGGCTCATTACATGTAAATGGAATGGTCCTAAACAATTCCCTTTCCCTCACCACAGTTTGGTTTTCTTACTGTCAAATGGCAACAAAAACCATCATTGGTGTAAGAATGAGATGAAATCACCTATAGGAAAGTCTTTTGTGTGACTTCTCTGGTGGTCCAGTGGCTAAGACCCCAAGGTCCCGATGCAGCAGGCCAGGGTTCAATCCTTGGTCAGGGAACTAGATCCCGCATGCCCCAAATGAGACCCAGCACAGCCAAATAAATAATATTTTTAAAAAAGAAAATAAAAAGAGCACCCTTTGTTATCCACTGGTCTATGAGTATCCCAGGAGCAGAGGCAGAGCTTAACTCATCTTTGATTTCCTAGGGTTACCAACGTATTTGATAAGGATTCCTACCTATCAAGCATGTATGCTAACCTCCTATGCAAATAGTGGTCTTCTTTACTTTGGGTTTCAGAGCTCCTTGTCTCCAACCACTTGGGTTCTCTGAAGAGGAACTCATAGCTGCCAAGCAGGGGTCACAGGCCTGACCCACTGCTGTCGCCCATTTAACTGCCAGCATCACAATCGCAGAGGAGCACAAACGGTACCCACCTCGGGTCAAGAGCACTAAGTACGGAATGTACCCCAAGCCAGCCCATCCTGGCTTCAGACTTTAAAACCAAAGACAACTATGAAGCAGGTTAGGAGGCTGAGCCACCCAGCACTGACCAGGGCAGTTCTAATGAGGGCAGCGGGGAACAGTCAGCAGTGCATCTGGAAGACAGGTCTCTGGAGTCAAGACTCAAGTTGGGTAATCAGGCTATGTGGGATTCTCAAGCCACCACCAAAAACGACCAATATGCTTACCAAGGCAAAGAACTTATAGTATAAAATAAATGGGAAAATACAGAACACAAACTGTGTTATTTGCCCCACAATTACAACTACATAAAAATGATGTGCCTTTGGATAGTTTGGAAAGAAACCCAGAGACATGAAAATCATTACCTTTAGGGTACTGACATGATGGAAAATTACTCTAAATTAATTTTTTAATAATCTCTTAAAGTTGATACAGTAATGAATCAAAAATAAAGAACAATCTTCCAACTCCAAGCCGGCTTTTTTGAAGAGTCCCAGAAAGAAAATTACCTAGTCATGCCTAGACTCTAATCCACCACAGTGGTTTGGTGGAGAAAGTCTTATTAGGCTGGAATCTGAGAACCTGGATTCTGGCACCAGATCAGCCAAAACCTCTGACATTTTTTAAGCTGTTTAACCCCTCTAGATCTTTCTATGAAGCCAAGCAAAAGGGTTTAGGATAGACTTTTCTAACTCTCTTCTGGGCTTTCTACAATGTAAAATGTGTTTTACTTTCTACAATGCAGTGTATGATTATAAAGTCACATGGATGAATTTTTAACAAACACATCAGAACTCAAAACACCCAAGACAGTGTGGCCTCCTTCGGAACAGTTCTTACGGTACTGAGGAGGAAGAACCACCTCCTTTCAGGGCCGCAGAGCCTATGTCACCTGATACCGCACATCTCCAGGATCAGTTTATTCGCCCTTTGAGGCAGAATGTAATTTCTGGCAACAGCTAAGAGGGACCAAGATGGGTGATCAGGCTGGACACTATATTTTAGGTCTTAAAGAAAGTAAATGGCCATTTGGAAATGCCTTAAACAATGTTCCCACGGTGGCAACTCAGAAAGGAAGACTGACTTTACCCAGATGCATAGTGTCTAAGCCCATGTCCCTATTTTTAGGGACAATCTGTATAAGTAGAACCTGCTCATAGTTCTACTTCTCTGAAGTAAGGGTGTCATAAAGATATGTACAAAAATACTTCACTAAGATACCCCAAAACCTTTCATCTCTGCCAAAACAAATTCTGAAGTTGAAATTAAAAACACAAAATTTGCTTACCATTATTACAGAATGTGCTTACAAGGCCAAGCTGTTTATTTTTAATACCTTTGGCATTTAACCTTTAACCCTCTATTTGTTCTGTAAATATTAAGTCCCACCATGTTAAAAAAAAGTAAAATATTAAGACCTGACCATGGAGAAACTCATTTTAATTACATACTGATGAAAACACAAGTTGCTGCATCTTTGTTAAAAAAAAAAATAGTAGATGAGTCGAACTTGGAAAATTACAACTGTACATAATTTCTATATGATCCCTAATGAAGTTCACAATGAAGCTCTGCATTTGTATAGAGGTTTCAAAATATTTCTGCTTTTTGAAGTTGATGAAAAGAGCTTTCTCAAGTTCTTACCAAGTAATGAGAATCGGTCCTCTCCTCATTAGGAAATTCAAGGTACTCTTTAATTTCATCTCACATGAGCTTGTGAAATTAAGTCAAGGGCAAAAGATTGTATTCCAAGTTATATTTACGAAAATGCTCATTATCTAGCCTCAAGGAGAAACCCAGGCTTCCCAGGTGGCTCAGTGGTAAACAGTCCACCTGCTAAAGCAGGAGATGCGGGTTCCATCCCTGGGTCAGGAAGATTCGCTGAAGGAAGAAGTGGCAACCCACTCCAGTATTCTTGCCTGGAGAGTCCCATGGACAGAGGAGCCTGGCGGGCTACAGTCCATAAGGTCGCAGAGTCAAACAGGACTGAGCATGCACACACACACTCAAGGAGAATCCCTGAAACAGACCTTGAATTCATGAGGTGCAACAGGGAAAGAAGTGATAAAAGAGGTCCATCACACAGTATGGAGATGGTAGTGCCTTTCCATCAGAGAAGGGATTTGAAGTGTTAAGACAACTTACAGTCTCACCACTCATAGATCTACACAGGTGTTTCTAGCTAGCTCCAAATGGTAGCAGCTGAATGCAGATTGCCCCTGCCTGATAGCTTAGAAAGTCCACAGGCTGAAAATACCAGGAAACTCCTTCTCTTAAGGGAAATGGAGTGGGAAGGTGCGGATGTGTCAGTAAAAATCTAATGCCTTTATTGGGAATGTGGCTAAAGTTTAGACATTCCCACCGGTAAGTGAATGAAAGGAAGCATGGCAGTTTGTAAGAATACCGCTTTGAGATTTACAACAGAGTGGCTACAAACAGCTGACCTGTTTGGCCTCTCAGCGACCATCAGCACACTTTTAAAAACTGGCAGGTCTGGCATAAAAATCTGGATTTTCAGCTTCTCTTGAAAAAGCAGATAATTTGGTGATGTGGTCAATGTAACCACAGCCTAGGATCAAGTAATGATACCTCTTCCAATGGGCATACCTTCTATATTTACTCTCCAGAGGCCAGTCTCACCCCATCAAAAACCGTATCCTGGCCCCTGCAGACATTTGAGTTTGCTTCCACTGACAAAGCCGAAATCCCCAGCAAAACCGAGGAGGAAGTGGCTTTCAGCTTCTGCAACAGCCTGCTTCCTCCACTTCTCCATCCCCTCCATCCACGGCCGCACTGGGCAGCCAATTATTTCCTACTGGGCAGGCCCACCCACAGAAGCCTGTAGACAGTGATCTGCATCCACTCTTGCCCTAACCCTCTACCTCCATCAAAACTTTTCTGGGGACTTTCCTGGTGATNATAAATTAGAGAAGCTGATGTTTTCAGAGTTCAGGAAGTAAACATGCTGGGTTGTAACAAGATAGTCCTCTCTGGATCTATGATAGGTAAGATTTGAAAACTTCCGGGCACAGAAAAACTACCAAGCATAATGATTCACTGTGATTTGCTTTATGAACTTTGGGGGTAACCTTTCACTTGAATAAAGGATCCTCGAGTCGGAAGGGATGTTAAAAATCCTCTTGTCTGGAATGGGTAAACAAAATGTAGCATATCCACAGAATAGAATATTATTCAGCTGTTAAAAAGGAAGTACTAACAACGTGCTGCTACAACATGAACCTTGAAAATATTAAGTGAAAGAATCCAGGAAGAAAGACGCCATATTATATGATTCCATTTATATGAAATTAGAAAATCCACAGAGGCAGAAATCGATAACATTGATTTCCAGGGACTGGGGAGAGAGGTGAAGTGAAGTGAAAGTCGCTCAGTCGTGTGTGGGAATAATTGCTAATAGTTGTGTGTTTCCTTATTGGTGAAAATATTCTGGAGATGGTAGTGATGGTTGCACAAGTTTGTGAATATACTACAATACAAACCACTGAATTGTGCATTTTAAAAGGGTGAACCTTATAGTATGTGAATTATATCTCTGTCTTAAAAATTGAAAGAGCATGTTGACCAATTCTTGTCCTCATCTACACAGGAAGGCAAATAGATGTAACTGAATGACCTAAGCATGGCCACTATGAATATAGTGGTCTCTAACTTCATCAAGCTTACAATTTTAAAGGGAGGGAGACAAAAGATAAATGTTAAAATAATAAATAATTACAGGAAAGATACAAATATAAGAAGTAAAAGTAGTTTTGTACAAGGAACTACCATATTTGAAGCTATAGGTTAGATAATTGATCTGAAAGCATTCTGTAGCACAGACTGGACAGGAAACCCTCGAAGCATCTGTTGAGCATTCATTATGTACTAGGTCCGTACAGGTGTGATCATCAGCTAAGTATATTCAGATGTGATTCATTATTCTCAGGTAAATCCATGTCTCAGGGGCATGTCAGCTTCAAAATATGAGCAAGTATCTTAAAAACTAATGAACAGGGTATAGTAATTCAAAGAGAAAAAGAACACTAAAGCCTTTATTCCAAACATGAACTATTTCACTTCAACTTAAATATTTGTTAAATTTAATTTTTCATTTTCTGTGAGTAGTCCTTCTTTTCATGCAATCAATCCATGTATTACTCTTTATGTATTGTTTGCATATAATATTTAAATAGTAATTCTAAAAGCCTTAAAAAAAAAAAAAAGAACTAATCAATAGGGAATTCCCTGGCAATCCAGTGGTTAGGACTCAGTGCTTTCATTGCAGGGCCAGGTTCAATTCCTAGTCCAGGAATTAAGATCCCCAAGTGGAGCGGCAAAACAAAAACACTAATGAACAGAGGTTACCAAGAGGGAAATTTAAGCTTATTAGGAATCTATCACCAACTTATCAGTCTTGGATTTATCTAAAACTACCTTGAAACTGTTTTTCAGTTGTATTAGCATTTAAGTGTTTTTTTATGTAGACCATTTTTAAAGTCCTTATTGAATTTGTTACAATATTGCTTCTGTATTATGTTTTGGTGGGAAGTCATGTAGTATCTCGCAGAAGGCAATGGCAACCCACTCCAGTGCTCTTGCCTGGAAAATCCCATGGATGGAGAAGCGTGATAGGCTGCAGTCCATGGGGTCCCTAAGAGTCGGACACGACTGAGCGACTTCCCTTTCACTTTTCACTTTCATGCATTGGAGAAGGAAATGGCAACCCACTCCAGTGTTCTTGCCTGGAGAATCTCAGGGATGGGGGAGCCTGGTGGGCTGCCGTCTATGGGGTCACACAGAGTCGGACATGACTGAAGCGACTTCAGCAGCAGCAGCAGCAGCATGTAGTATCTTAGCTCTCTGACCAGGGATCAAACCCGAACCCCCTGCATTGAAAGGTGAAGTCTTAACCACTGGACTGCCAGAAAAGTCCCTGAGATTTTTTTTTAAGTGCTTACTTTTATTTGCCCTAATAGTCTCTTTCCAGTTTCCAGAAGAAGTCCCAGCTCTAGTAGGTACAACTTTAATGAAGATATTTGCTTGTGTTCATTGTTCATGATTATGTAATATAATTCTTTCCAAAATGAAATATAAATATATAGATTAATGCTTATATCTAGGCAGTACTTAGAATATGAGATTTCATGCACATAAACTTGAATCTGTAGTCTGGCTTTTCCACTCAATTGTCTGTAAGATCTTAATTTCTCTGAGCTTCAGTTCCCTTAACTATAAAATAAATTGATGTAAGTCTGGAATGAAATGTGCACAAAGATGGTCAACAAATTTTTGGTTCCCTTTTCCCTTCATCTACATCATGCATTCTAGGTTCTGGATTCAGACCTGGATCCCTGAGTGAGATCAGACAGTCCTTGGCCGTCTGAATGCATGCCAAGTCCTTCGAGGGGCTGACTATGTGTGCCTTTTTCAAGGAGAGTTAATATTAATAGCTTTCATCAAATCCTCAAAGATGCCATGATTGCCAACCATTAGCACCCACAGCTCCTGACCATATTAGTTATCCCTCTCTGGATTTTTGTCTCTATCATTGTGCTTTTCTTGAGATATAAGGACTAGAACTGAGTCTGTTACTAAAAGCACAAAAGTTCACATGGATTAGCAAAGCAGAATCCACTAATTCACAGTTTGAGCATGGAATACAGAGTGTGATGATGTGGAAGAGCCTATAATTTCATGAAGAATCCCTTTAAGCCCTTGTCTGCTCCATCTTCATTTTAGGAAGATTCTTTGTCAGTTTTGGTTGGGGTGACATCCTGGTTTACCTGGGAGTTGTTTAGTCTTTAAGTTGTGTCTGACTCTTTGCAAACCCAGGGACTGTAGCCCACCAGGCTCCTCTGTCCATGGGCTTCCCAGGCAAGAATACTGGCTGCTGCTAAGTCTCTTCAGTTGTGTCCGACTCTGTGCGACCCCATAGATGGCAGCCCACCAGGCTCCCCCATCCCTGGGATTCTCCAGGAAAGAACACTGGAGTGGGTTGCCATTTCCTTCTCCAGTGCATGAAAGTGAAAAAGTGAAAGTGAAGTTGCTCAGTCGTGTCCAACTGTTTGCGACCCCATGGACTGCAGCCTACCAAGCTCCTCCATCCATGGGATTTTCCAGGCGAGAGTACTGGAGTGGGTTGCCATTGCCTTTTCCTAAGAATACTGGAGTGACTTGCTATTTCCTTCTCCAGGGGATCTTCTTGACCCAGGGATTAAACTCATGTCTCCTGCACTGGCAGGCAAATTCTTTACGACTGAGCCACCTGGGAAGTCCTCTACCTGGGGGAGCGCTGGTTAATGCCTTTATCTCCATGAAATGATGAAGTGCACCCCTCTTGCATTCCCAAAAGGCCTAATTTGAATGATAAACCAAACTAGGTTGAATTTGTAGTCTGGCTTTTCCACTCAACTGTCTGTAAGATCTTAATTTCTCTGAGCTTCAATTCCCAATAGATTGATGTTAAGTATGAAATGAAATGTCAGACTTTTCATGGTCACCATAGATTTTTGGCCAAATTTCACCTCCCCCAAAATCCTCACTTTTTAAAATGAAAGGTTTTCTAATTTTATTCATTTATGCCCTTTTTTTAGAGGACTCAGTAATATCTTACCAGATATTTAGTCTTATTTGAGATCATAGTAGCAATGAAGTGAAAACTTTCGAAATTGTAAAACTCATTCTAGACACATGATGGAGCTAGTCAGATAAGACTTTATACAGAAGTTGGCATGATTATCTGCATTTTATCTGAGGTGAAATGAGAAGGAACAAAAGGAAAAAATTGAGATGAATACAAAGTGCAGATCCCCAGACAAATCCATTAGTGAAAGAAATCACTGCTCATGTATTTTAGAAAATAATTAGTAAGAAGATAATATAGGGCAATGAAATGAGTTGCATAAAAACATCAGAATGCATTCACAACACAGAAAAAAATGTGTTAATGGGAAAATAAGGGCAGAATTCTTTAATAAGACACTAATGAAAGAGAGGCTTATGTCACATCAATGTGAGATTTCCTGGGTTATCAGTGTTTCTGCCATAACGGGCATCATTTATTAGGTTCAGGTGGTATCAGATACTGAGCTAAGTAATTACTGTACAGTATCTTATTTTATCTTCCATACAACCTTGATAACTTCATTTACAGTTAAGAAGCTAAGGTAAAAATTTGAAGTAACTTGCCCAAGATATCATCACTCAGCTACTATGCATCAAATCTATATATATTTGTTTAATTCTGAAACTTTTACTTTCTAAGCAGCAACTCTGTAACCGGAATGAACACCAGAAAGAATTTCCCCTTATGAAGGTCCAGTTTGAATGGAAGCACACATTAAAATGTTAGTACTAAGTCAATTCAGTCGAGTCCAGCTCTTTGCAACCTTATAGACTATAGCCCACCAGGCTCCTCTGTCCATGGGATTCTCCAAGCAAGAATACTGGAGTGAGTTGCCATGCACTTCTGCAGGGGATCTGCCTGACCCAGGGATCAAACGTGTGTCTCTTACGTCTCCAGCATTGGCAGGCGGGTTCTTTACCACTAGCACCACCTTAGGAGCCTGTCCAAACCAGGATCCTGGAAAAATTCTTCAGTTCAGTTCAGTCGCTCAGTCATGTCCGACTCTGCGACCCCATCAATCGCAGCACGCCAAGCCTCCCTGTCCATCACCAACTCCTGGAGTTCACTGAGACTCGCGTCCATCGAGTCGGTGATGCCATCCAGCCATCTCATTCTCGGTCGACCCCTTCTCCTCCTGCCCCCAATCCCTTCCAGCATCAAAGTCTTTTCCAGTGAGTCAACTCTTCGCATGAGGTGTCCAAAGTACTGGAGCTTCAGCTTCAGCATCAGTCCTTCCAAAGAAATCCCAGGGCTGATCTCCTTCAGAATGGACTGGTTGGATCTCCTTGCAGTCCAAGGGACTCTCAAGAGTCTTCTCCAACACCACAGTTCAAAAGCATCAATTCTTCGACGCTCAGCCTTCTTCACAGTCCAACTCTCACATCCATACATGACCACAGGAAAAACCATAGCCTTGACTAGACGGACCTTAGTCAGCAGAGTAATGTCTCGGCTTTTGAATATGCTATCCAGGTTGGTCATAACTTTTCTTCCAAGGAGTAAGCGTCTTTTAATTTCATGGCTGCAGTCACCATCTGCAGTGATTTTGGAGCCCAAAAAAATAAAGTCTGACATGAAAAAAGCAAGAGAGTTCCAGAAAAACATCTATTTCTGCTTTATTGACTATGCCAAAGCATTTGACTGTATGGATCACAATAAACTGTGGAAAATTCTGAAAGAGATAGGAATACCAGACCACCTAACCTGCCTCTTGAGAAATCTGTATGCAGGCCAGGAAGCAACAGTTCGAACTGGACATGGAACAACAGTTCCAAATAGGAAAAGGAGTACGTCAAGGCTGTATATTGTCACCCTGCTTATTTAACTTCTATGCAGAGTACATCATGAGAAACGCTGGGCTGGAAGAAACACAAGCTGGAATCAAGATTGCCAGGAGAAATATCAATAACCTCAGATATGCAGATGATACCACCTTTATGGCAGAAAGTGAAGAGGAACTAAAAAGCCTCTTGATGAAAGTCAAAGAGGAGAGTGAAAAAGTTGGCTTAAAGCTCAACATTCAGAAAACGAAGATCATGGCATCCGGTCCCATCACTTCATGGAAAATAGATGGGGAAACAGTGGAAAAATTCTTGCTCGTTATTTATTTATTTGTTATTATTTTTTTAATTGGCATATGGTTTATTCACAATGTTATGTTAGTTTTAGGTGTAGAGCAAAGTCAATCAGTTATACATATATACCATCTATTCTTTTTCAGATTCTTTTCTAGTATAGGCATTATAAGATGTTTAATGTAGTTCCCTATGCTATACAGTAGGTCCTCGTTGTTTATTTTATGTATAGTAGTGTGTGTATGGAGAAGGCAATGGCGCCCCACTCCAGTACTCTTGCCTGGAAAGAGGAGCCTGCTAGGCCGCAGTCCCTGGGGTCTCGAAGAGTTTGACACGACTGAGTGACTTCACTTTCACTTTTCACTTTTTTTGCTTTGGAGAAGGAAATGGCAACTACTCCATTGTTCTTGCCTAGAGAATCCCAGGGACAGGGAAGCCTGGTGGGCTGCCGTCTATGGGGTCGCACAGAGTTGGACACGACTGAAGCGACTCAGCAGCAGCAGCAGCAGTGTGTGTATATGTTCATCCCAAACTCCTAATTCATCCTTCCCCCTTCCTCCCCTTTGGTAACCATAAGTTTGTTTTCTAAAAATATTCATGCTTTTTTATGGGAATATGAATTGCCTTTGTACAGAGAGTTTAACTTGAACATTCTTTGTTCTTCTGATATATTAATATTGATTTGTAAAAAGGATATAGCAGAGAATTTCAACAGTGGGATAATATAATATGATGCTACTTCAGATTAATATAATTTTTACTATAACAATTATTTTACCAAAATAAAGGAACAGTAATTAAACATACATTTAAATGGACAGCTTACTAAATACACATTTATATAAATTTATGATTATATTTTCTCTGATACAAGCCAATATTTTCCTCTCTTTCTTTCTCCCAGTTTCAATTTGATTTTTATATTCAGAAGATAAGTCCTGGCCTTGCTCCAGATTTTAAAATGATTGAATGATGAGTAATACTAGTTATGATGTCCCATGATCTATCAAGGAGTAAGGTGATCCACAGAAGGGAGCTTTGCTGATAACTGAATCTCCAGGATCAACAATGTGACCACAGCCTGGTTTTCTTTCTTCTTCTCCCTTATTGTCAACTTATGCTATCTTGTTGAAATTTGTGTTTTCCTTTACGTCATCTTTAATCTTTGCTGGAAAAGGCAAGGCATATGTAAATAAGCATATGCCTTTAACAAACTAAAAAATGACACATAACTGCATGAACATTGCCTGTTTAAGCACCAAAACTTTTTTTAACTTGAAGGAAAATTTTTATACATGCTTTATTGCCTTCTGAAAATATGCTGAATGTGAAGCAGCCTGTGCTTGAAGACTCAAGGTTATCACTATAAATATCGATTATCTCACAGGGTTGTACTGAGCTGAGGTCCTTGGGGACTATTGAATGGAACCACTGTTTGCCACTATACTTTATGTCCCTGGACTGCTGTACTTGTATAATTATCCTGTCTTTTAGTTTTTATTTTATACCCTCCATGTCAGAGACTTTTTTCTCCTGCTATCTGCTATTTCAATCTAGTCTCCTCTAGTAACAAGGAAAAAAAAAAAAAAAAAAGGGCACGGGTTGTTTTGTGAGAAAAATATTTTAAAGGTGTATATGCTCCAGACGTCCTTGGCAGTCCAACGGCTAAGATGCTAGACTTCCAAGGCAGGAGGTTCAGGTTCAATCCCTTGTCAGGGAACTGGGGTCCTACATACACTGTGGTGCAGCTAAATAAAAAAGGTATATATGCCCCAGAGTCCAGGAAAAAACACAAGGGAAGGTAGGGCTGTATATGCTCTCTGTGCTTTCCTGGCTTCTCAGCAAGGATGGATGTTCTTCTCTGTCTCTTCTAGCTTCTCCTACTTGCTCATGGTTGCTCCTCCTTCCATAATTTCAGCTTGAAAAATGTCTCTAGTTTGTCATGATCCTGGCTCAGGCCCCCAAACCGTCTTCCAGCTGTATTGCCCACAACTGACTGGAAACTTCCTTCTTGGTCTCTGGATTCAAGTTCCAGGAAAAGAAAGGGAGGGAGAGAAAGAATCTAACTCAACCAGCTCAACCCTTCAAACCACGCCACCCTGTCCATAGGTCACTGGAAAGCCTATGGAAGCTCTGCTTGGACCAGGTATCTGTACAATCACATTCCAAGCAAGTGCTGTCACAAGGGTGGTGTCCTGGAGCTATGCCCTATTAAAAAGAGATGGTGAGGGTTTCCATGGTGGTTCAGTGGTTAAGACTCTGCGTTCCCAATGCTGGGGGCCTGGGTTCAATCCCTGGCTAGGGAACTAGAGTCCACGTGCTGCAACTAAAAAGATTTTGTGTGCTGCAACTGAGACCCAGCAGAGATAAATAAACAAATATATAAAAGAAGAGATGGTGAATGGGGATAGTCTTTAAGGAAAGGATACCCCAGCTCTGGGACATGTAGCTGTTTGCCACTCACGACTGCCTGCTCCTTAAATTCATACACAGTTGTCTCAGTGAAGCTAGGAGGGAAGTTTCACTCACCTCTTCAACAGAAAAAAACGCATAGGGGGAATTTCCTGATAGTCCAGTGTTTAGGACTCAGTTCTTTTACTGCCATGGGCTTGAGTTCAATCCCTGGTTAGGGAACTAAGATCCCACAAGCTTCAGGAAACCGGCAAAAAAAAAAAAAAAAGCATAGGTTTTACAACAACCATTATTTCAAATTTATTGTAATAGACCTATAAATAAATGTAGTTACATATTTAAGATGTGACATATGTTTTGCTTTTATTATCATGCACTTAGAAGTTGTGTTTATGTATGCTTATAACTTTGTATATACACATAGATGTGTGTGTTTAAGATGACATATTTTTCAAGATATTGTTACAAACACTTGGGGAGATTTAATTTTTTAAAAACAGACTGTCTTAAAAAAATTTTTTTTAATAGACTACCTTTTAGAGCAGCTTTAGGGTCACAGCAAAATTGAGGGGAAAGTACAGGAATTTTCCATACACCTGCCCCACCACATGCATAGCTTCCCCCATTATCAACAGGGGGATTTACCTCAGTAGAGTGGTTCTTTAAAAAAAAATTTTTGTCCTTTTTTAAAATTTAAGTATTTGCTTATTTATTTGACTGGGCCAGGTCTTAGTTGGGACACTCAAGATCTTTGAGTTCTGATGTGCAAGGTTTAGTTCCCTGACCAGGGATTGAACCCTGGCTCCCCGCTGTGGAAGCATGGAGTCCTAGCTGCTGGATCACCAGGGAAGTCCCAGTAGAGTGCTCCTTGATGCTGGTGCTCCGCTTGTTGATGGCATGGTTTCCAAACCACTACCCCGTTCACTCACCACCACAACAAACATTTGCTGAGCATTGTAGGTGCTGGAGAACTGTTAGACAAATACTCTGTCCCCCTGGGATTCACATCTTTCTACTTGCATCAAAAACATACACAACACCACAAGGGGAACGAGAAGGAAGGACAGAAAATGACGTCCACAGATTATAGTACATACAGCCAAGCTGCAGCCCAGCAGGGCTACAGCGCTTATACCGCCCAGCCCACTCAAGGATATGCACAGACTACCCAGGCATATGGGCAGCAAAGTTAGGGAACCTATGGACAGCCCACTGATGTCAGCTATACCCAGGCTCGGACCACTGCAACCTATGGGCAGACCGCCTATGCAACTTCTTATGGACAGCCTCCCACTGGATATTCTACTCCAACTGCCCCCCAGGCGTACAGTCAGCCTGTCCAGGGGTATGGCTCTGGCGCTTACGACACCACCACTGCCATGGTTACAACCACCCAGGCCTCCTATGCAGCTCAGCCTGCGTATGGCACTCAGCCTGCCTACCCGGCTTACAGACAGCAGCCAGCAGCCACTGCGCCCGCAAGACCACAGGATGGTAACAAACCCGCTGAGACTAGTCAACCTCAATCTAGCACAGGGGGTTACAACCAGCCCAGCCTAGGATATGGACAGAGTAACTACAGTTATCCCCAGGTACCTGGGAGCTACCCCATGCAGCCAGTCTCAGCACCACCATCCTATCCTCCTACCAGCTACTCCTCTATGCAGCCGACTAGTTACGATCAGAGCAGTTACTCCCAGCAGAACACCTACGGGCAGCAGCATAGCTATGGCCAGCAAAGCAGCTACTGGCAGCAGCCACCCACTAGTTACCCACCCTGAGACTGGATCCTACCGCCAGGCTCCGAGTCAATATAGTCAACAGAGCAGCAGCTAGGGCAGTAGAGTTCATTCCGACAGGACCACCCCAGTAGCATGGGTGTTTATGGGCAGGAGTCTGGAGGATTTTCCGGACCAGGAGAGAACCGGAGCATGAGTGGCCCTGATAACCGGGGCAGGGGAAGAGGGGATTTGATCGTGGAGGCATGAGCAGAGGTGGGCGGGGAGGAGGACGCGGTGGAATGGGCAGCGCTGGAGAGCGAGGTGGCTTCAATAAGCCTGGTGGACCCATGGATGAAGGACCAGATCTTGATTTAGGCCCACCTGTAGATCCAGATGAAGATTCTGACAACAGTGCCATTTACGTGCAAGGACTGAGTGACAGTGTGACCGTCGATGACCTGGTAGACTTCTTTAAGCAGTGTGGAGTTGTTAAGATGAACAAGAGAACTGGACAACCCGTGATCCATATTTACTTGGACAAGGAAACAGGAAAGCCCAAAGGCAATGCTACAGTGTCTTATGAAGACCCACCAACTGCCAAAACTGCTGTCGAGTGGTTTGATGGGAAAGATTTCCAAGGGAGCAAACTTAAAGTGTCTCTTGCTCGGAAGAAGCCGCCCATGAACAGCATGTGGGGAGGGATGCCGCCGCCGCTCCGAAGAGGTCCAGGGGGCCCAGGAGGTCCTGGAGGACCCATGGGGCGCATGGGAGGCCGCGGAGGAGACAGAGGTGGCTTCCCACCAAGAGGGCCCCGCGGTTCCCCGGGGAACCCATCTGGAGGAGGAAACGTCCAGCACCGAGCTGGAGACTGGCAGTGCCCCAACCCGGGCTGTGGAAACCAGAACTTTACCTGGAGAACGGAGTGCAACCAGTGTAAGGCCCCAAAGCCTGAAGGCTTCCTCCCACCACCTTTCCCACCTCGGGGCCGTGACCGTGGCAGAGGTGGCCCTGGAGGCATGCGGGGAGGAAGAGGTGGCCTCATGGACCGCGGGGGTCCCTGTGGGATGTTCAGAGGCGGCCGTGGTGAAGACAGAGGCGGCTTCCGTGGCGGCCGGGGCGTGGACCGCGGTGGCTTTGGTGGTGGAAGACGGGAAGGCCCTGGGGGACCCCCTGGACCACTGATGGAACAGATGGGAGGACGACGAGGCGGGCGAGGAGGACCCGGAAAGACGGATAAAGGCGAGCACCGTCAGGAGCGCAGAGACCGGCCCTACTAGACGCAGACACCCGCAGAGCTGCATTGACTACCAGATTTATTTTTTAAACCAGAAAATGTTTTAAATTTATAATTCCATATTTATAATGTTGGCCACAACATTATGATTATTCCTTGTCTGTACTTTAGTATTTTTCACCATTTGTGAAGAAACATTAAAACAAGTTAAATGGTAGTGTGCTGAGTTTTTTTTTTCTTATTTTAAAGATGGTTATTTAAGACTAAACAATGGGAACCCCTTGTGAGCATGCTCAGTATCGTTGTGGAGAACCAAGAGGGCCTCTAACTGTAACAATGTTCGTGGTTGTGATTTTTTTTTTAAATAAAATTACAAATGTTTATAAACAGAAAAAAAAAAAACCACCACAAGGGCTTCCTACTTCGGTACACACCATGCTCCAGAAAATACACACCCATGTTAGATGTATCAAATTCAAAAACAGATTTGTGTTTTTCAAGGAGAGCGTTCCATTTCCAGAGAGCTAAAATATAGTCTAAAATTCCTAATTGTGATTGTCTCTTATAGCTGTAATTCCAAAATTTAGTGAATGTTCTTCAAATTTAAACTTCTCCATCCCAGCTTACCTGGTACCTCAGCTGGTAAAGAATCCACCTGCAATGCAGGAGACCCTGGTTCGATTTCTGGACAATCCCATGGAGAAGGAATAGGCTACCCATGCCAGTATTCCTGGGCTTCCCTGGTGGTTCAGCTGGTAAGGAATCTGCTGCAATGCGGGAAACCTGGGTTCAATCCCTGTGTTGGGAAGATCCCCTGGAGGAGAGAATGGCAACCCACTTCAGTATATCTTGCCTGGAGAATCCCCATAGTGGGCTATGGACCATGTCGTCACAAATAGTCAGACACAAGCATAGCACATCCCAGCTGAGTGGAGCTGACTATCAAAAGTCTGGAAGGCAGCCTTCCAATTTGGGTCAGGCTGTTTACTTCCCTATGGATAATGGATAGATTTTCCTATCTGTAAAAACAGAGGGAATGTGGGACATCCCTGGTGGTCCAGTGGTTAAGACTCTTTGCACTTCCACTGCGGGGGCCCCAGGTTCCATTCCTGGTCGGGAAAATAAGATCCTACATGCCATATGGCCAAAAAAACAATAAACACAGAGGGAATGATAATGCCTCCATCATTTGTATCTCACATATTGTGAGAATCAATGAATTAAGTCATGTGAAGTGATTAGAATAGTGACTAAGGGATATGGAGATCTCAGCATGAGTCCTTGTAACTGAGGCTAAAGATCCACCACATAAATTCCTTCTGTATCTTGATTGTTTTAAGTTTATGAGAACTGCACTTCTGCTGACTGCTACTTGCATTTGTATTTTCCTCATATTTCACACATTTTGGTAAAGCAACAAAGCTAAATGCAACTTAGTAGGAACACAGTTGAATAAAGGCTACAAGGCTGAGAAAGATGTTGGTACAGAGGGAACCCAACTGTGAGCTGAGCTAGCAGGAAGCATTCACGTGAGATCCATCAACATGTTCCTTTGTTACCTGTCTTATCACCTGGTGCCATATAGGAAACATGGGTCAGCTACATTAATGTACAGTGTCCTTATCTGTACAAAAGTGAATGTACAAAGATCAAAGGCACTAGGAAATGGACTTTCCCTTTTACTATATTAAGGCTTTGGAAATCCCAAAATACAGCCAGATATGATAAAAACTGATGATAGCTTTCCATCTAAAGATGTTTTAATAAGGCATTGATAACAAATGAATTATATATTTGACCAAGAATGTGACAGTTGTAAGTTTCTATAATTTAAGATAGTACAATTTTGCTTCAAATGGTATAGAATGGATATAAACGTACACCTTTGTTACCTAAAGGACCTCAGTGGATTGAAAGGTATTGATATATATTATGAGCTTCCCAGGTGGCGCTACTGGTAAAGAACCCCCTTGCCAAAGTAGAAGACATAAGAGACATGAGTTTAACCCCTGGTTGGGGAAGATCCTCTGGTGAAGGGCATGGCAACCCACTCCTGGAGAATCTGCATGGACAGAAGAGCTTGGCAGGCTACAGTCCACAGGGTATTATAGCACATTAAAATATCATGCAGCTATTATAAAATTTAACTTTATAAATTTGCCCTAAAATAGTATCCCAGTTCTAATAACTATTATTTAAACATATCATTAAGAGATTTTTTTCCTTAATTTCTTTTCAGTTTAAAAACTGGGAGTGGGTATGAAAGTGGTGCCAGGGAAGAGGATACTTAGAAATAATTTATAAAGTAGAAATAATGTTTTTTCTTGATTAATTTCTTTATGCATGCTTGCTAAATCACTTCAGTCTTATCTGACTCTTCCAACACCATGGACTGTAGCCCACCAAGGCTCCTCTGCCCATGGGATTCTCCAGGCAAGAATACTGGAGTGGGTTGCCATGTGCTTCTCCAGGGGATCTTCCTGACCTAGGGATCAAATCTGGGTCTCTTACATCTCCAGCATTGGCAGGCAGTTTCTTTACCACTAGCGCTACCTGGGAAGGCAGTTGCCCTATAAAGCTAATTAAAACCATAAGCACCTGGCAGGAAAAGAAAAGGGGGGAAAAAACAGCTGACAGAATAAAAAGTGGTTGAATAAATTAATAAAGACTAAAAGATAACTAGACTCACAATTTTGTTCACAGTACGTTATCACTGGTTTTAAATTACAAAAGAAATACATGCTTCACATTATTAAATAAAACACATGAATTCAGAATTTGTAAAGGAAAAAGTGAAAGTCTAGTCACCCATACCCTTTCCTCCTGCTGCTGCTGCTAAGTCACTTCAGTTGTGTCCGACTCTGTGCGACCCCATAGACGGTAGCCCACCAGGCTCCCCCGTCCCTGGGATTCTCCAGGCAAGAACACTGGAGTGGGTTGCCATTTCCTTCTCCAATGCATGAAAGTGGAAAGTGAAAGTGAAGTCGCTCAGTCCTGTCCGACCCTCAGCGACCCCATGGACTGCAGCCCACCAGGCTCCTCCATCCGTGTGACTCTCCAGGCAAGAATACTGGAGTGGGGTGCCATCGCCTTCTCCGCCTACAAAGTTTTAAAAATGAGAAAATGGTGAGTCCATTGGGAGAAAAGAGGCTTCAGTTTTAGTGAATTCCAAGTTAGACATGCTCAGCTGGACTTAACAGCAATCTCTGGGAGAGATCGCCAGGTATCTCTGGGAGAGACTGGCTGAACCTCAGGGGAGAGGTCAGGTCTGACATTGTCTATGCCTTTGCAGTCTTCATCTAATTGTCTTCTTCTTTTTGATACCAAACCATTCTTTTCTAAACCTTCTCTCCTTGCTTGTCTCTCTGTTGGCAAGGCTGTGGAAAAACAGGTTTCTTCTATTTTTTTGATGAGAGTATAAATAGGTAGAAACCCTATGGAGAGCAATTTGGCACTATCTAGCAACATTACAAAACTGTGAGATCTTTGACCTAGCCATTCTGCTTTGGGGAATTTATCCAAAGATGTACATACAAAATGCAAATTAACATATGTCTTCAAGCATCATTGGTATAGCAAAAGATTGGAAACAACCCAAATTGTCCATCATTCATGGAACTGGTGAAATATATTAGGAGACATATAATATATAATAGAATTTAAAAAATTTTAAAAGCCTTTAAAGGACTTCCCTCATGACCCATTTGTGAAGAATCCACCTTGTAATGTAGGAGACATGGGCTTGATCCCTGGTTCAGGAAGATCCCACATGCCTCTAGGTGACTGAGCCTATTCACCACAACTACTGAACCCAAGTATTCTAGAGCCCATGTTCCACAAGAGAAGCCACCACAATGAAAAGCCTGGGCATCCCAACTAGAGAAAGCCATTGCAACAACAAAGACCCAGTGCAAACAAAAATAGGGTTTCCCTGGTTGCTTAGCTGGTAAAGAATCCACCCGCAATGCAGGAGACCCTGATTCGATTCCTGGGTTGGAAAGATCCCCTGGAGAAGGGATAGGCTACCCACTCCAGTATTTTTGGCTTCCCTGGTGGCTCAGACAGTAAAGAATCTGCCCATGACACAGGAGACTTGGGTTTGATCCCTGGGTTGGGAAGATCCTCTGCAGGAGGGCATGGCAAAATCCCCTGCAGGAGGGCATGGCAACCCACTCCAATATTCTTACCTGGAGAATCCCCATGGACAGAGAAGGCTGGTGGGCTACAGTCCATGGGGTCACAAAGGTTCAGACACGACTGAGCGACTAAGCACAGCACAGCACAGACATAAATAAATAAAAAGAAATCAAAGGCTTTTAAAACCGAAAGAGGAATTTCTTTCTGAATTGATATGAAACAATTTCCAAGATGCACTGATAAGTTAAAATGAAAAGAGCAAAGTACAGAATAGTACATATATCTAAAGAATCTATGTATATCTAAGAATAGAATGTATTACCATATCAAGAATAGGATGTCTATCAAGCTACCTCTTGTGTAAGAAAACAGGGATGGGGAAATAACAGGTATGTGTTTATGTTTGCATGAAGAAAATGTGATTCACATGAAGAAAATGTGGAATAGACACGAGAAACTTACAGACGTGTTTGTGAGATATGGGAACAGGGGCAGGGAAAAGACTGTATGCTGGATATGTTTCATATTACTTGAGTTTTTGGTTTTTGTTTGTTTGGGGGAGGGGTGCAGTTTGTTTTTATTTAATTTTATTGAAGCATAGCAGATTTACAATGCTGTGTGAAGTTCTGCTATACAGCAGAGTCACTCAGTTATCCATATATAATCTCTTTCATATTTTTCATTATGGTTTATCACAGGATACTGAATGTAGTTCCATATGCTATACAGTAGGACCTTGTTGTTTGTCTGTCCTATATATACTAGTTTGCATCTGCTAAACCCAAACTCTCAATGTTTCCATGTTTTGGCTATTGTAAATAGTGCTGCTATAAACATTGGGGTGCATATATCTTGTCAAACTATAGTTTTGTCTGGGTATATGGCTAGGAGTGGGACTGCTGGATCATATGGCAACTCTATTTTTAATTTTTTTGAGGAATTTCCATACTGGTTTTCATAATGGCTGCACCAGTTTACATTCCCGAGCAACAGTATAAGAGGGTTCCCTTGTCTCCTCACCCTCTCTGAAGTTATTATTTGTAGACTTTTTAATGATGGCCTATGTGGTTTGTTTTTTGAACCTCCATAAACATATTACTCAGAAATGTTTTAAAATATCATCAAGCAAAATACATTGTTCCATATGGCAGAATAATACAAAGGCTAAATAGGGGTCATAGAAACAAAGATTTTGAAACTATAGAAGGGCTTCTTGGAGTGTTGGCATTTGAGCTGGCTAGCCTTAAATGTTGATTTAGAAAGATGGTGCATTAACGTAGATCTTCTGGGTTTTAGGATGTGGCACAGTGGTAAAGAATCTGCCTGCCAGGGCAGGAGATGCAAGAGACTCGGGTTTGATCCCTGGACCAGGAAGATCTCCTGGAGAAAGAAGTGACAACCCAATCCAGTGTTCTTGCCTGGAAAATCCCAGGGACAGAGGAGCCTGGCAGGCTACAGTCCATGGAGTCGCAAAGAGTTGGACATGACTGAGAACACACACGTGCACCCCGCCCCCCAACACACACACAAGCAAAAGCCTGGGGTATGAAAGCTAATAGAATTGACTGGCAGTGTTTCTCCCCAGGACATTTTCTCAAACTCTCTGAGAAAATAATGAGCTGAGAGTCCATTTTTGTCTCTTAGAAACTATGGCAAAATGAACTTGATTTCCCAGTTTGTGCTTGATATAAAATGCAATTTCTTATATACTACTGATACTCCATTCTCAGGTTTGTCAGATCTCATCTACTACTCATCCTGGAGAAAAGTCACCAAGAAAATATGAAGCTACTTATGTCACAAAAATCTAATCCTGATCCATTTTGTGGCAAGACTTAGCAGAAAATTCAAATGATTAAACCTGATTTTTAACCTCTTTAACCTTAATCATAAATAGGTCTCTTGTGACTAAGGGACTTGGGTTTGTGTAATAATTTACTAAGTGTTAAAGTCATAACAGCTCATGCATGCCTTAGTTGTATTTCTCACCTTTATATCTCTTGATGTGTATCCATGTTCATGTTTTAGTGAACTTCGACCATGAAAAAGCAGCTGAAGATTAGACTAGATGATTCCTGATGACAAGATAAAGGAAAATCAACTTTGTTTTCACCAAACCTCATGAACTTGCTCAGTAATCCTAAAATGACTCATTTTAGTACTTACATTAATCACGTTAATCCAGTTGCCTTGAAACCAGTGCTTTAGGGAACTAAATCCAATTATGTTAAAATCAGTCACTCTTCCTCTCTCTCTCTCTCTCTCTCTCTCTCACACACACACACACACACCATCTTTACAAAGAACAAAAAAAAAAGCCTTGAAGGAAGTATAATAAATGTTTACATTGATGGGATTCAGATGGCAGGACCAGGGATGATTTTTATTTTCCTTTAACTTTTTCTATATTTCCCAATTTTTAAATGAACCTAAACTACTTTTATAGGGAAAACAGAAAACAACCAAAGCACATATTTAAAAACAGAGAGTGTGGTGGACCAGGGCCAAGCACACTCGCATCCCGCTCTTAGTTCATCTTCCAGGAAGCCCGGAGTAAGCCTGTGGCCACTGCCCCTGGGTTCAGTCTCAGCTGTGTGGTCATCACACAGGTCCTTTACAGCCTTCACACAAGCAGCTCTGGGGAAAGAGAGTCGAGTGGTCAATATTCCCTTCACTTGGTTAACCCGAATGGGCCCTTTGCAGCTTCTGTTGTCACTCCAAGATCATCTTCGCGCTATGCTCAGCACCAGGTCCCATCCTTCAGTCACCCTTCTCCAAAACAACAAATCCAAATCCATAAGCTGTCTTGGAGAGAGTTCACTGACTTTTCTTAGAAAAGGTCAGCAAGTTCCTCAGAACATATAGAACATTTCCCTAAAAATACCTGTGTGTACTTCTGATTTTTCTTCAGAATCTCTTTCTTAAGGAGGATGGTTAAGATTCTGTGCTTTCACTTCATGGGGCTCAGGTTTGATCCCTGTTCTGGGAACCAAGATCCCTCATGCCACCAGCATGGCCAAAAAACAAAAGTCTTTCTCCTAGCAGTGGCTTCATCCCCTTTCCCCCTCAAATTGCCTCCTGGGGCCTGCTGTGCCAGACATTTCTCTCTTCTTCAGCCAGCACACACTGCCCAGTAAAAAGAAAGTCAGGTGGTCAGCCAGCTAGGAGCTGCCTCATCCTTCTCAGGCGTGCCTCCAAGGCTCCTGGGTGCATATGCACCCAGTCGTGTCCAGCTCTTTGCAGTCCCACGGACTGCAGCCCGCCAGGCTCCTCTGGCCTGGACTGGGTTGCCATTTCCTATTCCAAGGGATCCTTCCGACTTAGGGATTGAACCTGCATCTCTTTTGTTTCCTGCATTGGCAGGTGCATTCTTTACCACTGCACCACCTGGGAAGCCCCTTCCAAGGCTCCTAGTTCAACTGAATTAATATAATGGTCCCTGGAAGCCAGATAAACCTTATACTCTTAATGTCCTGAGTGACACAGACATGGAAATTAATACAGGGTTTGTACAAAACATGTGGCCAGGAGAAGGAAATGGCAACCCACTCGAGTATTCTTGCCTGGAAAAGTCCCTGGACAGAGGAGTCTGGCAGGCTGCAGTCCGTGGGGTTACATGACTGAGCACGCGTGAACGAGCGTGGAGGGAGATGGGTTAGTAGTAATAAACTGATAGAACTGAAAAACACGCAAACGTGGCCATAAGGATGAATCCTTAACTCAAAGGCCTGTATGATCTAACCACTCTTAGGAGCTAAAATAGGGCAGTCTGAAAAGTAAGACAGATGCAAGGCCATTCAGCATGTGGGCTCAGCTGGACCACTGAACTGTGTGGGCTGTGAAGGCTTTTCTAGAAGGGGATAGGGGTGTGGTAGGCCCCAAGACAGGAGCACAAACGGAGGCTCACAAAACATATGTCTAAATATGATAAAGCAAGCTAACAAATAAAACATGTTCTGTCCTCCTACCTTGACAAAAATACCTCAGGACAACCTGGAAGTCCAGATTTGAATTTAGAATTCTTGGACTCCTCAGAGTTTGTTGCCAGAACATGGCAGCATAGGGAAAGCAGGGCCTTGCTTCAGTCCTCACCCTGCTTCCCTTTCTTTTCCCACTCTCTGCTCTGGCCCTCCTCACATCAGCAGGGATCCCTTGCATACTCATATGGACTCCTCAACCCACGTACCCAATTTCCTTCACTGCCCTCCACACTTACACTTTGCGAAAATTCCTTAAGCCTGTGGTGTACATACTGGGCTTGGGGTCACCATTGGAAGGACTGCCTGACCTGGAAAGGCCTGCTCTGAGCCTAGAAGCTAGCTTAGGGACGTTTGGGCAGAGAATTCTGAGGTTCCCACATGCTATTCCGAAAATGAGGATTAGCAAACTCTCATTTTAGCTACTAGGCTCTGAAAGATTCTACTCTGAAGGCCAGTCATGTGATCCCAGCCAGGAATGGTATAAGGACTGGACACAAAAATTCGAGAGAGGTATTCATAAGCACTAAGGCATTACATCAAGACCTACTCTGCAGTAGACAATGTTTTAGGGTACAGCAGTTGGTGAGATGGAAAGTCCATAATATTTACCCTTCTCTGAAGTCTATTCCTGTCATCTCCACCAAAAACACTCGGAAGTCAGTATACTGTCCTGATTTTGAGCTGAATATCATTAATTTGATAGTTGCTCTACCACCTACATTTTCAAGAGTCAAGTTACTGGGAAATGCCATTGGGAGTTTGGAAAGAGAATTGGTATAACCGCTGAATATTATGGGTTGGCCAAAATAGAGCCCAGATGGCTAGGTTTGCATTGGGTTCTCATAATGTCATCATTAGAAAGTCACAGTTCACTCCATTCCTTACGCTGTAGAGAGCCTGCAGTGCTTCCCTTGAGCGAGAGGAAGCACATTGTAGGGTCTGGAGGGGAAGTGAGGATATGCAGCCCTAATTGATAATAACAAGAAATAATAATGAAGAGAAATCTTAGGGAAATTATCTAGGACCTTTGTACTGGAGTATAACTCCCAGGGTCCATTTTGCCTCTACATATGCCCAACATTTTGTTCTTCAATCGCTAAGTCATGTCCAGCTCTTTGCAACCCAATGGACTGCATCATGCCAGTCTTCCTTATCCTCCACTATCTCCTGGAATTTGCTCAAACTCATGTCCATTGAGTTGGTGACGCTACCTAACCGTCTCATCCTCTGCCACCCTCTTCTTCTTTTGCCTTCAGTCTTTCCTAGCATCAAGGTCTTTACCAACCATGCCTAACATGATTCATGGTAAATGAGCCCCCTGATAGTCATGAACTCTGAGAAATCAAATGCAAGTTCTATAGAATCTTTGTCTCTCTGAAATGATTTGGAATATGAATTTTGTGACATCACAGAAAGTCACAAAATGTATGTCAACCCCTAGGTTGGATTTTACAAGAAGATAAATTGACATCCATGTAGGACTGCCAGATAAAAGAGAAAATACTTTTTGAAAAACATTTTTAAAGTCTTTATTGAATTTGCTACAATATTACTTCTGTTTTGTGTTTTGACTTTTTGTCTGCAAGTCATGTGAGATCTTAGCTCCCTGACAAGGGATTGAACTCACATTCCCTACATTGGAAGGTGAAGTCTTAACCACTGGACTACCAGGGAAGTCCCAAGGATACTTAAAAAAAAAATCTGCTAAACCTGGCAACCCTATATCCATGAGTCCTCAGATCTTCAATCTTCGTTGATTTCTTCAAAAACAAAATCTCCATAGTGTATGAGAACACTCAAGGATGTCTGAAGCCTTAGAGAGATGTCACATTGTGCCATAGAGATAATATAAAGAAAGACTCCCACTGAAAACAAGAATGTTTCTTCCAGTAGAATTTTCCCATTGGGCAGACTTTGGTGTCTTCCTTTGTGGTCGTACACATCTGTGTCAGAATCCCTGTTCTTCACTACCAATCAAAAAAGGAAATACCTTGGGAGTTCCCTGGTGGTCTGGTGGTTAGGACTCAGCACTTTCATTGCCCAGGTTCCAGGTTCAACCCGTGGTCAGGAAAACTAAGTTCCCACAAGCTGCGAGAGGCATGGCAAGAAAAAAGGAAGTGTTTTGAGACTTGCCTGTTGATCCAGTGGCTAAGACTCTGAGCTCCCAATGCAGGGGACCCTGATCCAATCCCTGCTCAGAGAACCAGATCCCACTTGTTACAATTAAGCATTCCAATGTTGCAACTAAAGATCCCGCATGCTACATCAGAGATCGAAAATTCAGAGTGCAGAAATTAAGACCCAGTGCAGCCACATAAATAAATAAATAAAAATAATATCTAAAATAATAATAATAATATTAAAAAGTCTTACAGCCAGTTAGGGAATGATACCCACGCTATGAACACCTACTACACGCCAAGCGTTGCATTAGATGCTTTATGTACATCATCATCTAGTTTCACCCTCACTATATCCTTGAAGATAAATATTTTTTAGCTTCAATGTAAAGATGAAGAATATGAAACTTAGAGATGTTAAGAAATTTGTTCCAGGTCACATACATAATAAGTAGAAAAGCCAAGATGATGGTGATGACCATGAGGATAAAGATGGTGCTGATGAAGACAGTTAACATTTGTCAAGAATATACTGTGTGCCAGCCAATATGCAGATTGAGCTGTGTCCATGAACTCATTCAGCTATCACACTCACTTTTTCTGATTGGTACTCTCATTAACTCCATTTTAAAGATGAAGAAACTCATTCACCCTCGGTCTGCTGACTCCAGAACACTGACTCTCTGGTTAGCCAGTGCTGCCTTCGATCTTACCTCTCCACCCCATGGGTCCTGATATCCCACTCCCAGTCCTCCCAGCATAGGTTGCTGAATGCCTTTGTAAACCCAGCTTCTTCTGAAATGTCAACCTTGGAATTGGGTTATTGGTTCTTAGAAGGTGATGCATGGTAAAGCCTTAGCAGGCAGATGTCTGGTTGGCCAAAGTCCCTACCTTAAATCTGGCAAATATTGTGTTTTCAGGGCTTTAAAATGCACTTCTTACAAGTTTCATGCTAACTACTACCATGAGCTGACATGTAACCAGAAAAACAGCTTTAGCCAAAACTATCTCAATCTTACCTCCAGGAAACACTTGATTCTTGCTGAGCATAGTCTAAAAGAGACTTCTAGCCAGTCAAATAGGCAAGTCTGGCCTTTGTACCATTATGGTGAATCTAGTTTCTGTCCAGTGGTGCTGAAGCCATAGGTCCTCTCTGTGAGATGCGCCTGCCCCACTGCCTCACTGCAGATTCAAGGTTGGAGAGAGAAATGGAGGAATGAGCACAAAACTACCCTCCCACTTTCTCCTTATCAGCTATGGGAAAAGAAGAGCCCTGTCACAATGGTTACTGGGTGATCCCTGGAGCCAGGTAGGCAGAAGGTTGTTAACCAGTGTAACACAAGTGCAATCCGTTGCTGGGGAAAAGAAGATTTCATGTAATGTAAAGGAGAGAAGTCATTTTATTTGAATTCCTGCAGCATTATTATTTTGCCTTTCTTTTTTTTTTACATGAATTTTCTGATGACTGTATATCAGTGGATATTGCCAAGTTGGACTCTCTGATCCTTGGGCTCGAGGCTAAACTTGCAAAAGTCTCGTGGCCATACTCTGGGGAGTGAGGCTACTAGTGAGTCCTTTGGCCAGAGCCGTAAACAAGAGATGCTTGTTCCAAGCCGTGGCATATGAATGTGGTTTTGGAGTTGGAAAAGGAGAACCAGATGGACTATTACATGGTGAATTAACTAGTCATTTAAGCTAATAAACATTTGTCCTCTGATAAGAGTTATTATTGAAGCTTCTGCTGGCTCAAGAAAGCCCCAAAATACAGCATAATTGGGACCTCAACCCTTAAGATTATCAGATTTGTCTAGACATTTGGGCATTATTCTGTTGATAATGTGCAATTATTTTTCAGATTTCTAAGATAGTCTCCAGGTTTAGTGCTTCTATCTAGGTCTTGACCATTACTACTTTTGCTTATGCTTTGAAGCCTTCTTCAATAGCAAGTGAGCCAGTTAAAGCAGAAACCCTTGGTGTAAGGGTGTGAAACACCATTACATCATATTTGACCACTGAAAGGCTCTGCAGGAAAAAGCTGAATTTTCAGTATAGACTTATTGCTAGAGTCTGAGGAAGAGTGTGTCACCAAATGCTCATTAACACTGCTACCGATGAGCGGATCTAGCTGGAGACACTCACTCCTCTGATCTTACTGAAAACCATCCTGACAATCTGTTTCTGAAGCTAGTGATGGAGACACAAACACTATCAGGATTTTCCAGATTGCTTTCGATATTCCAAATGCCAAACCATCAGAGTTGTAAAAATTATTTTTGATCTGCCAAATACTACATCAGGACATGTAGAGTAGGAGATGTCAGTTATAAAGACGTTTGTGTGTATATTTTTCACCTTGGGGTCTGTGGGTTTATTGGTGGGGTGTTGTGTGTGCTCAGTTGCTTCAGTCGTGTCTGACTCTTTGTGACCTCATGAACTGTTGCCCAGCAGGCTTCTCTGTCCGTGGGATTCTCCAGGCAAGAATACTGGAGTGGGTTGCCATGCCCTCCACCAGGGAATCTTCCCGACCCAGGGATCAAGCCCACTCCTCTTATGTCTCCCGCATTGCAGGCAGATATCATGAGAGAGAAATTGCACTAGAGGAGAAATGGACCTAGTCTTAATCACTGCCTCACTTAGAAGCTGTGAACCCAAGACTGGAAAGCTGCCTTTGAAGTGCTTATCAGCATTGTGTTTGGATAAGTAAGCCTGGCTTACTTGTCTTCATGGTACAGTTTGATGGCTACAGAATCAACCGTCATACCCTCCAGCAAATGGAGGGAGGAGAAGAAAGGCATATTCCCTTTCTATAAGATCACATTTGGGAAGTTGCAAACATTTCCATCTTCATGTCCATGGCCAGAACTTAGCCAGGTGGCCACATCTAGCTGCAAAAAGATGCTGGGAAATAGTCTTTATCCCAAGCACCCTATACTTAAAAATTAGGGGTTCTGGGACCAAGAAAGAAAGAAGAGAATGGATACTGGGTGATATGATTAGCAGTCCTTGGCCACAGACACTGAACCATGGACATTAGGAAAAGCCTTCTGAAAAAGAGGATGTCTGAGCGCAGAGTGAATGAAATATGATCCGGGCCTCTTCCAGACAAAAGTGATGTAGGAGAGGAGGAAGGGGAGAGTGTTTCAGAGGAGGGGACTGCGTGTAAGAGGCTGTAAGGGAAAGGAAACCAGTCATGCTGGAGGTCTGAAAGACCCTCCATCGCCAGGGTAGGCTCAGGCCTGTCCTCATTCTCCAGTGATGTTCCCAGAGGCCTGGCTTTCTCCCATGTCTCCTGCTTCGTCTGATTCTCCAAGTTTACCTTGAGCGGCCATTCCCTCCAGGGCAGGAAAGGGAAGAGCAGGCAGAACACAATATCCTTGTGAAGGATTTTTGTTTTCCCCTCAGAATAGAAAAATTGAGGATGAGAAATGAGTCTTCAGTGGACTCCTTGATGAGGCTCCAGAGTTTGTGAGGGGTTGAGGGAGAGAGCTCCCCAAGAGGCTCTGGTTTGCCCCTCCGCACCTAGGAGATAACCTCCTTCCATTACTACCACAACCATGACCAACGGGATCTGTGAAATGGGAGACAAGGGGTCACTGGGGGATGCAAAGCCACTTTCCAGGCAACTTGTCCAAGACTGACTCATGCTTTTACCGCCCGAGTTCATTCCTCTTCAATGTCTCCTGTATCCAGGAATGTACCTTCGAAGTATCTCCTCACTTAGGTGAGAAAATGGGGAGTTACTTGAGCTCCCCCCTCTTGCCTGCCCCTCACGTCCAACAGCTCACCCACCCCATAGCTCTCACATCTGCCCCCCCTCTCCAGCTTCACTGCCCCAGGCTAGTCCGAGTTACTGCCAAGCGCTCCTGACCTACAGCAGTGCTTGTCCATCTGGTTGCCCCGCACCTACTCGGACCCTCTACTATCTGAACATGCCGCAGGCACGGCCATCGTTCACAGCCTGAGGTGATCATGGTCCCCCTTCCTCGCCACTGTTGTCCCTGCTGGGGTTTTCTTCCTGTGTTCGGTTCAGCGCTGGTTCTCAAGCCCACACTACTCCCACCACCCAAGAGCCATGCCCTCCCATCTCCCTTCAGTCCAGCCACTTAGGTCAGCAGTCGGGTTGGACAACCCTCTGGCCTGCCTCCTGTCTCAGCGCTTTCCTGCAAGCTGCGTGATCCTGCTTTCTCCTGGTGGATGCCCGTCTCCTTGGCCTTCTCTGCTCTGGTTGCTGTCTTGGGGAGGTTGTTCCTAAACTCTCAGTCTGCTAAGAACCATCCTTCCCATATTTCTTCCCTTTTGTACACGTGTTGTCTTGTGATTTCACACTCGCTGCTGTTTGATCAACCATCTCCCCAGCTGGGTCACCCAGTAGGGGTCCACGATTTCACCCCTGCTCTAGAACCAGAAGCACAAGCATCAGTTCAAGACAAGGAAAGTAGTACTCAGAACTGTGCTCTGTACCGCTGGTCAAATATAATGTGATAAAGTATCTGGTTCTGTTTATTATGAAACCCTAAGACTAGGGGAGTTTTTCCTGATTTTACCTTTTCATTAACTAGTTTACTCTGCATCTCAATATGTGGCCACAATGAAAAATGGAAATGCTGGGGAGGCACTAGGGGAATTTATATTTTAAAGACAGAGATAAATCCCCAGAACATAAAGAAGCCTGCTTTTTTTGAGGAAGATACACAGGAAGGGACTTCAGACCAGTTTTTCATCTCAACCCCTAACTCTAGTCAGGCAATAAAAGCTTTTGTGCTGGAGTCTTTTGGGTCTTCGGGATGCTACGGTCCATAGAGTCACAAAGGAGTCAAACACGACTTAGCAACTAAACATCAACAGTGGTGGTGTTATCTTAATATCTCTTAACTGCTTTGCAGACCCAGTACATTTCTGCCTCCAGCTCCAGCAGGAATTTGAGGGTTGAGGGTCTCAGGAGAGCTGCCCATGGAGAGCTACCTTCAGGAAGAAGGGTTTGCTTGAATTCTGTTCCAACAGCCTACAGTTGGAAAAAAGCTTGACATCCATTATGCTCCTCAGAGGTTACAAATTAGTGGCCTGCAGTCCACATTAGTACTTTAAACGTGTTTTGTTTGGCTAAAAGGGTGTTCAAAATTTTTTACCATTTGAAAATGTTAAATTCATTTGAATGTTTTTTGGCTTATACAATTCATTTCTGTTGACATGTATGTCATCTGCTCCCTTGGGAACACTGAGTTTGAGACCCTCATGGAGGTGGCATTGACAACATGAGGACTTCTTCAGTGTGAGGCATGTGACCTTGGGTTAAATGAAAATACGGTTGAAAATTGCAGGCCACAGACATAGGGTCCCTAGGTGAGATACCAGAGCTCCCTCTCCATGCTTGTACATAGGAAAAAAGACCATGTGAGGACATGGTGAGAGGTGGCCATCTCCAAGTGAAGGGGACAGGCCTTAGCAGAACCCAACCAGGCTGGCAACTTGATCTTGGACTTCCAGCCTCTAGAACTGTGAACAAAGAAATTTCTGTTGTTAAAGCTACACAGTTTGTAGTATTTTGTTATGGCTGCCCTACCAAATTAAAAGGCACCTTTCTCTGGGTTATTTTATGGACAAATGCATATGGCTAGAAAGCCCTGGGCTTCTCAGGGGTGATAGTGATAAAGGATCCACTTACCAGTGCAGGGGACAAAAGAAACTAGGGTTCAATTCCTGGGTCAGAAAGATCCCCTGGAAAGGAAATGGCTACCCACTCTAATATTCTTGCCTGGAGAATCCCGTGGACAGAGGAACCTGGTGGCTACAGTCCATGGGGCTGCAAAGAATCAAACACGACAGAAGTGACTTGGCACACATCCACAGAAAATCTTATCCAAGGCCTTCTTTTAGTCTAGAAATGGAGATCTGGTTAGAGCTATAGAGATGTTTCCAAAAAAAAAAAAGGAAAGATTTAGCATGCATGGCACATGGTGAAGAAATTAATTCTTTCCATGTTAAAACATTTTATATGGTAAATTTACTCCAAATCATAATAAAAGTTTTCTTCAATGTCTTCAAGACTCAATGCCAGAGAATTAATGGGGATTAGACTGTTTCTAAAGGTAAATCTTTACAAACAAACAAACCCATTTATTTTTGAGGCTGGAGAGAAGGTGAGAGACACATTGGAGAACCTAAACAGGAAATGGAAGACCCACTGGGACAAAAAAGCAGGAGGGATCTCATTATCCCAGCAATGTGAGACCCATGGTCCTTATTTCTTCCCCACTCAGAGAGAGTCAGTAGGGTTTCTTGGTAGAAGGGGCTGTCCACTCTAGTGTGGAATCTGTACTAGTAGTTCAGTGAGAATATTCCAGCTCCTAGAAGTCTGTTCTCTCCATAGCCAGAATGAGCTTCTATACATCACATCACTTGTCTCCCCTGCCCCCAAAGCACTCCTCCAAATGGCTTCCGATCATACCGCAAATGAAATTCATGTTTCCTGTGGCCAGCGAGGCCAACCGGGCTGGACCCTGACCACTGCCCCAAACTCATCTCCCATCACCATGCCTTCCTCTTACTCCTCTCTAGCTACACAGTGGGAATGAGAAACGTGAAGGTGTGCGTGATGCACATTCTTTTGTCCAAGAATGTCTGCTACTTCATTCTGTCCACCATTGTCCCTGAGAACTTTAGGAAAAAGTATCCTCCACACGCAAGGAGAGAACAAGCCCACCCAACTGGTCTTGAGACCACCCACCTTCCTTCTGCATTGCCTCTTTCTAGAGGCAGACTCCAGTTATCCTATTTTTATCCCAGCAGTCAAATCAGGTATGACTTTTCTGGGCTCATTTAGGCATCTCTCAGGAGATAAGGACTCTGTGCACATCTTGTTGCCTCAGTCTGGTAGAGCATCTGGCAGAGCAGTCAGCTTGGGACAGTCACCAAGGAGCCTAGAGCATCTGCTCTCTCTGTATGCCTGGCCACAAATCTCATTCCTGTACCCTTCACAACTTGATCCAGGACGAAGTGAAAGAATGTCCAGGTACTCCTGGAAAGGAAGGGTAGAACTGTGAAGCTATTTCACACAGAGGCGTTGGTGGGCCTAAGAGACTGGAGTCAATGCTATGGTAGATCTTTCTAGATCATTCTCATTAAAATATCCAGAATGAACGTCCCTCCCAAGTCAAGAAGAGATTAATATTCACACTTACCTGTAGGGCATTCCCTACCTTTCTAGTTATGGATAAAATATAATATTCAAGAAGCAGTGGCTTTTATATTTAAAATGGATAACCAACAAGGACCTACTATATACCACACAGAATTATGCTCAGTGTTATGTGGCAGTCTAGATGGGAAGGGAGTTTGGGGGAGAATGGACACATGTATATGTATGGCTGAGATCTTTTGCTGTTCACCTGAAACTATCACAACATTGTTAATCAGCTATGCTGCTTCTGCTAAGTCACTTCAGTCGTGTCCGACTCTGTGCAACCCCATAAACGGCAGCCCATCAGGCTCCGCCGTCCCTGGGATTCTCCAGGCAAGAACACTGGAGTGGGTTGCCATTTCCTTCTCCAATGCATGAAAGTGAAAAGTGAAAGTCCAATATAAGAAAACGACCATGATGCTGGGAAAGATTGAGGGCAGGGGCAGAAAGGGGTGAAAGAGGATGAGATGGTTGGATGGCATCACTGACTCAATGGACATGAGTTTGAGAAAACTCCGGGAGATAGTGAAGGACAGGAAAGACTGGCATGCTGTAGTCCATGGGGTCTCAGAGTTGGACGTGACTTAGCAACTGAACAACAGCAACAATACAAAATAAAAGGTTAAAAGAAAAAGCAGTAGCTTTGTGCCAGCTGCAGAACTCATTGCTTTCTGCAAGTTATCCCATTTAATTGCTATTCTGTTTAAGAGATATGCATTGTCACCTTCCGTGTTACACATGGGGTGGTTGAAGCTGAGGGATGTGAACTACTTTTCTCCAACTCACATGGTTTTCAAGTAGTCAGGACCATAATGGATACTAACTAACCACTGTTATTCGGTACATTAATGTAAACCAGTTACCTACACTATTTTAAAAACAGCTTTATTGAGGCATAATTTACATATCATAAAATTCACCCACTGTAAGTTGGCAATTGAATGCAACCATAACCATACTGCAGTTTCAGAATGTTTCCACTGCCCCAAATGTTTCCTCATGCCTATTTGCAGGTAATTTCCCTCCCACCCTCTGCTCTCGGCAACCACTGAAGTATTTTTCATCTCTACAAATTTGCTTCTCTAGATACTTTGTATAAATGAAATCATCCTGCATTATCTTTTATGAAAAAACACACTTGTTTTGTGAAGACTGTTTATCATTTCTCAACATTTAGTTCAGAGGTGTGCTGTGGATAAACCCAAGAAGGAGGGCATTGTACCTCCGCTTCTGCAGCAGGCCTGGAGGGGAAGTGTGTGTTTGTTAACTGGTCCTGGCTTCTAAGGAGGCAGACCTGGGTGCTGCCAGGCTGGGAGCAGAAAATCAAAGTAGGAGAATCATACGTGTTGATTTTTCTGTTTTCTTATTACTTCAAACATGTGGAATCATTGATCTTAATTCAAGAACTTCTACTCGATACAGTTTCAGGGACATTTCCATTTTAAATAAAATGCAGAGAGTGAAATGAAGCCCTACAAATCTTATTGAAAAAACATAATCCAGGGAACCAACCTACAGTGCACCAGCCCAGTTTGTACCCAGTAAGGAAGCTCCTCCCTGGAAGTGGAAGCATGAAAGACAATAGCAAAGAGTCAATTCCTCTTACTCTCTCCCCGATTCCCACCCAAGAGGAGCCTGGGAGGCTGCAGTCCATGGGGTCACTAGAGTAGGGCACGATTTCACTTTCACTTTCACTTTTCACTTTCATACATTGGAGAAGGAAATGGCAACCCACTTCAGTGAATCCCAGGGATGGAGGAGCCTGGTGGGCTGCCATCTATGGGGTTGCACAGAGTCGGACACGACTGAAGTGACAGCAGCAGCAGTAGCATGGCCATAAAAACTTGTAACATTTATTTCTGCTCCAGACCTGGGTCTCCCTAGGGATCTTGCTCCACTGCTTCCAGACCCTCTGTTACTCCAGAGACGTCCTTCTCTGAAGCGAAAACCTAAGTTCCTTTCCTAGGTGGAAAGATAAACGAGGGAGCTAAACCCTTTCCTTCCTCCCAACACCATCCCTGTTCCACGGAATGAAACTTCCATTCCCCCCAGAGAGAGAACAAAACCCCTGCCAATGACCACTTAGTCGTTTCCGACCCCTCTCATACCCACTTCTTTTCTCACCAAGAACAAATTCTCTCCAGAGGTGGAAAGGTGTTAAGTGGGTTCATGAAGCCCTCAAGGCAAGGTGATGCTCTGCCCTTCCCCCATCTCTCAGAAGTGTTCCTTTCTTTACCAAGACCTGAAAACAAGCCAGTTTTTTTGAAGTATAATTGATTTACAAAATATCAGGTGTACAGCAAAGTGATTAGGTAGGCCTTGGAGTATAAAATGAAGCAAGCAAAGGCTAACAGAGTTTTGCCAAGAGAAGGCACTGGTCATAGCAAACACCCTCTTCAAACAACACGAGAGAAGACGCTACACATGGACATCACCAGATGGTCAATACTGAAATCAGACTGTTTTTTCTTTGCAGCCAAAGATGGAGAAGCTCTATACAGTCAGCAAAAACAAGACCAGGAGCAGACTGTAGCTCAGATCATGAACTCCTTATTGCCAAATTCAGACTTTTAAATTGAAGAAAGTAGGGAAAACCACTAGACCATTCAGGTATGACTGAAATCCCTTACAATCAAATCCCTTACAATTATGCAGTGAAAGTGACAAATAGATTCTAAGGATTAGATCTGATAGAATGCCTGAAGAACTATGGATGGAGGTTGGTGACATTGTACAGGAGGCAGTGATCAAGACCATCCCCAAGAAAAAGAAATGCAAAAAGGCAAATGGTTGTGTGAGGAGGCCTTACAAAAAAGAGAGAAGCTAAAAAGAAAAGAAGAGAAGCTAAAGGCAAGGAGAAAAGGAAAATATACCCATTTGAATACAGAGTTTCAAAGAATAGCAAGGAGAGATAACAAAACCTTCCTCAGTGATCAATGCAAAGAACTAGAGGAAAACAATAGAATGGCAAAGACTAGAGATCACTTCAAGAAAATTAGAGATACCAAAGGAAGATTGCATGCAAAGTTGGGCTCAGTAAAGGACAGATGGTATGGACCTAACCGAAGCAGAAGATATTAAAAAGAGGTGGCAAGAATAACCAGAAGAACTATACAAAAAAGATCTTCATGACCCAGATAATCATGATGATGTGATCAGTAATCTAGAGCCAGACATCCTGGAATGAGAAGTCAAGGGGGCCTTAGGAAGCATCACTGTGAACAAAGCTAGTGGAGGTGATGAAATTCCAGCTGAGCTCTTTTAAATCCTGAAAGATGATGCTGTGAAAGTTTATCAATATGTCAGCAAATTTGGAAAACTCAGAGGTAGCCACAGGACTGGAAAAGGTCAGTTTTCATTCCAATCCCAAAGAAAGACAATGCCAAAGAATGTTCAAACTACTACACAATTGAACTTATCTCACATGCTAGAAAGTAATGCTCAAAGTTCTCCAAGCCAGGCTTCAATAGTACATGAACGGTGAACTTCCAGATGTTCAAGCCAGATTTAGAAAAGGCAGAGGAACCAGAGATCAAATTGCCAACATCTGTTGGATCATCAAAAAAGCAAGAGAATTCCAGAAAAACATCTACTTTTCCTTTATTGACTGCACCAAAGCCTTTGACTATTTAGATCAGAATAAACTGTGGAAAATTCTTCAGGAGATGGGAATACCAGACCACCTTACTTGACTCCTGAGAAATATGTATGCAGGTCAAGAAGCAACAGTTAGAACCAGTCATGGACCTACAGACTGGTTCCAATTTGGGCAGGGAGTATGTCAAGTCTGTGTATTGTCACATTGCTTATTTAACTTATATACAGAGTGAGGAGTGAGTGAAAGTCACTCAGTCAGCTTCGACTCTTTGCGACCCCATGGACGGTAGCCTGTCAGGCTCCTCTGTCCATGGAATTCTCCAGGCCAAAATACTGGAGCGGGTTGCCATTTCCTTCTCCGATATGCAAAGTACGTATGTGAAATGCTGAGCTAGATGAAGCACAAGCTGGAATCAAGATTGCCAAGAGAAGTATCAATAACCTCAGATATGCAGATGACACCACCTTTATGGCAGAAAGTGAAGAGGAACTAAAGAGCCTCTTGATGAAGGTGAAAGAGGAGAGTGAAAAAGTTGGCTTAAAACTCAACATTCAAAAAACGAAGATCATTGCATCTGGTACCATCAGTTCAGTTTAGTTCAGTTCAGTCACTCAGTTGTGCCCGACTCTTTGTGACCCCATGAATCGCAGCACGCCAGGCCTCCCTGGTCCATCACAAACTCCGGAGTTCACCCAAACTCATATGCATCAAGTCGGTGATGCCATCCAGCCATCTCATCCTCTGTTGTCCCCTTTTCCTCTTGCCCCCATTTGCTCCCAGCATCAGAGTCTTTTCCGATGAGTTAACTCTTTGCATGAGGTGGCCAAAGTATTGGAGTTTCAGCCTCAGCAACAGTCCATCCAATGAACATCCAGGCCTGGTCTCCTTCGAGATGGACTGGTTGGATCTCCTTGCAGTCCAAGGGACTCTCTCAAGAGTCTTCTCCAACACCACAGTTCAAAAGCATCAATTCTTTGGCGCTCTGCCTTCTTCACAGCCCAACTCTCACATCCATACATGACCACTGGAAAAACCATGGCCTTGACTAGACGGACCTTAGTCAGCAAAGTAATGTCTCTGCTTTTGAATATGCTATCTAGGTTGGTCATAACTTTCCTTCCAAGGAGTAAGCGTCTTTTAATTTCATGGCTGCAATCACCATCTGCAGTCATTTTGGAGCCCCCCAAAATAAAGTCAGACACTGTTTCCACTGTTTCTCCATCTATTTCCCATGAAGTGATGGGACCAGATGCCATGATCTTCGTTTTCTGAATGTTGAGCTTTAAGCCAACTTTTTTACTCTCCTCTTTCACTTTCATCAAGAGGCTTTTTAGTTCCTCTTCACTTTCTGCCATAAAGGTGGTGTCATCTGCATATCTGAGGTTATTGATGTTTCTCCCAGCAGTCTTGATTCCAGCTTGTGCTTTTTCCAGCCCAGCATTTCTCATGATGTACTCTGCATGACAAATAGATGGGGAAACATTGGAAACAGTGAGAAACTTTATTTTTGGGGGCTCCAGCATCACTGCAGATGGTGACTGCAACCATGAAATTTAAAGATGCTTGCTCCTTGGAAGAAAAGATATGATCAACCTAGACAGCATATTAAAAAGCAGAGACATTACTTTGCTGACAAAGGTCTGTCTAGTCAAAGTTATGGTTTTTCCAGAGTCATGTATGAGTGTGAGAGTTGGACTGTAAAGAAAGCTGAGCGCCTAAGAATTGATGCTTTTGAACTGTGATGTTGGAGAAGGCTCTTGAGAGTCCCTTGGACAGCAAGGAGATCCAACCAGTCCATCCTAAAGGAAATCAGTCCTGAATATTCATTGGAAGGACTGATGCTAAAACTGAAGCTCTAATATTTTTGCCACCTAATGCAAAAAACTGACTCCTTGGAAAAGACCTTGATGCTGGGAAAGAATAAAGGCAGGAGGAGAAGGGGATGACAGAGGATGAGATGGTTGGATGGGATCATCAACTCGATGGACAGGAGTTTGAGCAAGCTCCAGGAGTTAGTGATGGTCAGAGAAGCCGGGCGTGCTGCAGTCCATGGGGTTGCAGAGTCAGACACGACTGAGCAACTGAACTGAAGTGAATAGTAAAGAATCCACCTGCCAAAGAAGAAGACAAAGGAGACCCAGCTTCGATCCCTGGGTCAGGAAGATCCCCTGGAGAAGGAAATGGCAACTCACTCCAGTATTCTTTCCTGGAGAATCCCATGGACAGAGGAGCCTGGTGGGCATATATACACACACAAACACACTATATGCAATATCTTAATAATAAACTATAATGGAATGACTCCAAAAAGAATATATTCTTTTCCATTATATATTATTATAAGATATTGAGTATAATTCTCTGTGCTATACAGTAGGTCCTTGCTGTTTGTCTATTTTATATAAAGTAGTGCATATTTGTTAACCCCAAATAACAAATACTTAAATAATGTTATCTGTATCACCCCCTCATTCTTCCCCCTATTCCTCCCTGACTGTATCTCCCCCTCATTCCCCTTCTGGTAACCATTAGTTTGTTTTATAAGTCTGTGAGACTTTCTGCTTTGTAAATAAGTTAATTTGTAATATTTTTGAGGCCCTATATGTGTGAGATCATGTGGTATTTGTGTTCTCTGTCTGACTTACTTAATTTAGGATGATAATCTCTAGGCTCATCCCTGTTGCTCAAATGAACAAGCTGGTTGTAAGTTTTATTCATAAACTTCTCTGGTGCAGGAACTGCAGGGGGACTGAGTAGGAGCCTAACAACAGCAAAAATAATAATAGCTAACATTTATTAAGCATCACTCTGTGTCATGCTCTGTATATCTCATATAATGCTCAGAATAACTGTATAAAATCAGTAGTATTATTAGCACCACTCTACTGAAAACAGTATTATTAGTATAGATATTATTAGTGTAGAAGTTATACAGAATTATTATTATTAATGTATTAGTAGTGCAGACTTTTAATTATATCTGGAAGAGTAGAAATTCTTAGTACAGAAAATAGTATCAGTACTATTACTATAGTGCAGAAATTATTCACTGTTTCTTAGTGGGGGAATCCCTGACAGTCCTCTGGGTAGGACTTGGTACCTTCACTGCTGTGACCCCTGGTTGGGGAACTAAGATCACACACGTCACACGGTATGAAAAAAACTATTACTGTAGAAGATAAATTATTGCAAAAATAATATCATACTGTTACTAGTACAGAAAATAGTATCACTATTATTATCACTGGCCCCATTTTTTAAGAAAGTGAGGCTCAGAGAGGTTAAGTGAACTGATCTAACATTACAGAGTTGGCAGTGGAGCTAACTGAATGTGCCCACCTCTTCAGTTCAGTTCAGTTCAGTCGCTCAGTTGTGTCTGACTCTTTGCGACCCCATGAATTGCAGCACGCCAGGCCTCCCTGTCCATCACCAACTCCCGGAGTTTACCCAAATTCATGTCCATTGAGTTGGTGATGCCATCCAACCATCTCATCCTCTGTCGTCCCCTTCTCCTCCTGCCCTCAATCTTTCCCAGCATCAGGGTCTTTTCAAAAGAGTCTGCTCTTTGCATCAGGTGGCCAAAGTATTGGAGTTTCAGCTTCAACATCAGTCCTTCCAATGAACACCCAGGACTGATCTCCTTTAGGATGGACTGGTTGCATCTCCTTTCAGTCCAAGGGACTCTCAAGAGTCTTCTCCAACATCACAGTTCAAAAGCATCAATTCTTTGGCACTCAGCTTTCTTTATAGTCCAGCTCTCACACTGAGACATGACTAGTGGAAAAACCATAGCCTTGACTAGACGGACCTTTGTTGACAAAGTAATGTCTCTGCTTTTGAATATGCTGTCTAGGTTGGTCATAACTTTCCTTCCAAGGGGTAAGTGTCTTTTAATTTCATGGCTGCAATCACCATCTGCAGTCATTTTGGAGCCCCCCAAAATAAAGTCAGCCACTTTTTCCACTGTTTCCCCATCTATTTCCCATGAAGTGATGGGACCAGATGCCATGATCTTCGTTTTCTGAATGTTGAGCTTTAAGCCAACTTTTTTACTCTCCTCTTTCACTTTCATCAAGAGGCTCTTTAGTTCTTCTTCACTTTCTGCCATAAAGGTGGTGTCATCTGCATATCTGAGGTTATTGATATTTCTCTTGGCAATCTTGATTCCAGCTTGTGTTTTTTCCAGCTCAGTGTTTCTCATGATGTACTCTGCATATAAGTTAAATAAGCAGGGTGAGACAATACTCTCCCCACTTCCATCTTCCCCTGCCCAGGGCAGGGGATGAATGTGCACAGGGGAAGAAGGATCTCAGATGGGACTTTGAGAATTCATCACAGTAGCTGAAGGAGAAAGAATTTCAGGTATTTTCTGGTAACACAGGACCTGCAGTGAAATGGGTAACTAATTAACCTGGGAAATGTTCCCACATCCTATGCTGGGAAGAAAGAAACCATCTTGAAAGTTAGAAATGAGTTCTGCTGTATGAATGAACACAAATCTCAGTCCCACAGGTAGGGAGGGGCGTGGACAGAACACAGAACACTGGCTGGGATTTGCTTTGGGAAGGGTAACTGGGGCACGGGACACATGGGAGGGAGGGTTGTCTGGAGCTGTGAGGTTGTGGGGAGCCCAGAGCTGGACTTGGGGGCCTGGAAGAAGCAGCAGAATGAACCTAGGTCCTCAGCAGAAATAGTGTTATGTATGTATTTTCCCATAGAGAACACTGGCATTCCCAGTAAGAATTCAGCTGGAAGCAAGACTAGGGGAAGGAAATTACTCCAAGTATTAATGATAATTTCTTGTTTTGAAAATATTTGTTTATTTATTTGGCTGCAACAGGTTTTAGTTGCAGCATGTGGGATCTCGTTCCCTGACCAAGGATCAAACCTGGACTCCCTGCCTTGGGAGTCTTAGCCACTGGACCACCAGGGAAGTCCCTTAGGGAATGTCTATAGTAGTCCTCAAACATTACAGATTTGTCACAACTGCACCACGTCTCCTTCAGAGTAGGGCAGAGACACAAGTGTAGGAAAAGTGACCATCTCTCTACTTCTCTCCACCAGAGGAATCAAGTGTTTTGTCTGTGTCTCTCCTGGGTCCCTGCCTCTGGGTGGAATCTGCTGCTGCCCTTGTTTGAGTGGGTAGGACAAAAATGAGGGAGAAGAGACTCCTCTGGGGAAGAGAATGGGGGAGAATGGGCCAGAGTGAGATAGGAGGGGAGCAATTGGGGGAGGGCTTTGAATTCGTGGCCTGGTTGCCTAGATGTGTACATGGATTTAGCTTTCTGCTGCCCCGAGTGTGGAGATGATGTTGGAGAGAGTTAGGGCTCCTGAGCAGAAAGAGGCCTGTGATGTATAAGGTGAAGAGGAAAGGTTGGAAGTTTGGGGCAGATGGTGCAGCATTTGTGGTGGGGAAGGAACTGTGGGAGTTTTGTTAGAACGACTTGCTGAGTGTCATGGATCTGAGAAGCAGTCTGGGTTCTTTGTGATGAGGAGCCATTTCTTCCAGTCAGAATTCCTGTTCCTACCCTGGAGGCTGGTTTGGGGACCAATCAAAAGCTAGTTCCAAAGACCTGCTTTGCAATCAGTGTCCTTCCCTGCACTTTCTTTCCTGCCATCTGCTATGGAGTGGCCTGAGCAGATCTCTTAGCATCAGGGGTGAGAGAACAGCTGGGTGCCCTCAGCAGAGCTGCCTCGGGATTTCTGGACTTCCTTTTTTTTGGTATTAAAATTTGCCTTGAACCCAGTGAGAAAGGTCTTTTCTGAACTGTTTGTGGAGAGAAAAATCAATTAAAAAAAAATTTTTTTTTTTGGCTCAGCCATGTGGCATGTGGGATCTTAGCTCCCCTACCAGGGGTGAACCTGAGCCCTCTGCACTGGATTTCCAAGGAAGCCTCAGTCAAAATTTAAAGTGAGAAAGATCGATTAAACACACTTACCCCATGTTTTAACTATATTATCTAGAGTGAAGCCAGACACCGATCATGAGAGCAACTGGAAAGAGTATTACAGTTTTGCTGAACTCACAGCTCCCTGGGGAGAAACGAGAAGACATTCCAGGGCCACTCAGAGAAGCCGGGCCAGGGCCGGGAAATGCTGCGGCCGGCCACAAGCATAAGATAGCAGAACCATGCACTTATTGTGGATTCTGTGAGAAGGAACAAGCGAGGTTTAGCACTGGCTGACTTGAATGATTTCAGCAGGTTCCGGGGCACAGGGGCTGTCCCTGCTTGTCTGGTGCCTGGCCCTGGAGTGACTAGTGTGGTGCAGAGCAGCTTGGAGTGTGAGTGCCTGATGAGGGAGGCGGCTGGGGTGTGGACTCAATGGACTGCTCAGAGAGAGGAGGTGACTGCACTCTAGCCAGGCCCTCAAAACACAGTCATCAGTATGTGAATAAACCATATGACACTTCATGAACCTAAGGATGCAAGCTTCATTTCCGTATTTTAGTGGACATATAAACATAGAAGCATACAAAAGTATCTCTGAAGTGAAAGAAGTGAACGAGTTAGTTTCTCAGCTGTGTCTGACTCTTTGTGACCCTATGGACTGTAGCCTTCCAGACTCTTCTGTCCATGTAATTCTCCAGGCAAGAATACTGGAGTGGGTTGCCATGCCCTCCTCCAGAATGGATCTTCCCTACCCAGGGGTCAAACCTGGGTCTCCTGCATTGCAGGCAGATTCTTTACCACTGAGTTACCTGAGAAGACACCAAAATCTCTCTCAGTTCAGTTCAGTTCGGTTCAGTTGCTCAGTCGTGTCCGACTCTTTGCGACCCCATGAATTGCAGCACACCAGGCCTCCCTATCCATCACCAACTCCTGGAGTTCACTCAGACTCATGTCTATCCAGTCAGTGATGCCATCCAGCCATCTCATCCTCGGTCGTCCCCTTCTCCTCCTGCCCCCAATCCCTCCCAGCAGCAGAGTCTTTTCCAATGAGTCAACTCTTCACATGAGGTGGCCAAAGTACTGGAGTTTCAGCTTTAGCATCATTCCTTCCAAAGAACACCCAGGGCTGATCTCCTTCAGAATGGACTGGTTGGATCTCCTTGCAGTCCAAGGGACTCTCAAGAGTCTTCTCCAACACCACAGTTCAAAAGCATCAATTCTTCGGCGCTCAGCCTTCTTCACAGTCCAACTCTCACA
>SJYQ01002620.1:1057280-1099459 GCA_006410935.1 Redunca redunca | reverse complement strand
GACCAGTGCATTTTCTTGGCAAAACTCTATTAGTCTTTGCCCTGCTTCATTCCACATTCCAAGGCCAAATTTGCCTGATACTCCAGGTGTTTCTTGACTTCCTACTTTTGCATTCCAGTCCCCTATAATAAAAAGGACATCTCTTTTGGGTGTTAGTTCTACAAGATCTTGTAGGTCTTCATAGAACAATTCAGCTTCTTCAGCGTTACTGGTTGGGGCATAGACTTGGATTACTGTGATATTGAATGGTTTGCCTTGGAGATGAACAGAGATCATTCTGTCATTTTTGAGATTGCATCCAAGTACTGCATTTCGGACTCTTATGAAAAGGCAAAATGATGGGATACTGAAACAGGAACTCCCCAGGTAAGTAGGTGCACAACACACTACTGGAGATCAGTGGAGAAATAACTGCAGAAAGAATGAAGGGATGGAGCCAAAGCAAAAACAATACCCAGCTGTGGATGTGACTGGTGATAGATGCAAGGTCCGATGCTGTAAAGAGCAATAGGAACCTGGAATGTCTGGTCCATGAATCAAGGCAAATTGAAAGCAGTTAAGCAAGAGATGGCAAGAGTGAATGTCGACATTCTAGGAATCAGCAAACTAAAATGAACTGGAATGGGTGAATTTAACTCAGTTGACCACTATATCTACTACTGTGGGCAGGAATCCCTCAGAAGAAATGGAGTAGCCATCATGATCAACAAGAGTCCGAAATGCAGTACTTGGATGCAATCTCAAAAACAACAGAATGATCTCCGTTCATTTCCAAGGCAAACCATTCAAAATCTCTCTACTTAAGCCTAGATTTGAAGAGTTCTAAGCCATTACCTGCTCTTCCTTATTTGCATGCAGGACTTCTTACTTAGGCCACAGGTAGATGGCTGTGCTCATTTCTCAGGAAAATACCTGGAAACTTATTGGTTTGGGAAGACATAGCTTCCTCCCAGGTGATCCTGTCATTCTTAGGGAGATGGGGATCAAGCTGTCTTGAGGCTCTGATAGGTAGAACAATGTTGCTCCCAAAGATGTCCAAAGATGTTCTTGATCCCAGAACTTTAAAATGTGTTACATGGCAAAAGGGAATTAAGGTTGCAGGTGCATTTAAGATTGCTAGTCAGATAATCTTGAGATGGGGCCAATTTAGTTATAGGAGTTATTCAAAATGAAAGAAGGAGGCAGAGAGAGGACCAGAGAGGTGTCATGTGAAAAAGACCCTTTGTTGCTGGCTTTGAAAGGAGAAGACGTGGCCACATGCCAAGGAATGTGGGCAGCCCCTAGAAGCTGGAAAGGACAATGGAAGGGAGCGTTTTCTGAAGCCTCCAGAAAGGAATGCAGCTCCGCCAACACCTCCATTTGTGAAATCTATATAGGACCTCTTACCTATAGAATTGTGAGATAACAATCTGTGTTGATAAGCCACCAAATTCATGGTAATTTTTTAATGGTGGAAAGAGGAGGTAGCCTTAAATGACAGAATGATTACTCCTTCAGAACCATTCTTCTGTACCTTTTGTTACTAACTACCAAAGATTTCTCTTTAAGCAGAAATAGATTTATAAAGAGACATTCTGTCGCTTACAGGAACTCTGGGAGGGCCATAGAACAGGCTAGAGAGCATACAGCCAGGAACAATGCCAAACCATACCATGGGGCTGCTTTTCTAAAACATTTTTTAAAAATCTATTTATTTACTTTGAAACGACAGGAAAGGAAAAACAGCAATAATGTGTGTTTTAATAAGACAGTGGACCACTTGGGCTCAGTCCTGCTGAGGGACCATCTGGGAAACTGTACAACACATTTCACAGTTGTCTCACTAGAGAATGGAAAGAGGGGACTGGGGCTTTGTTCCACTGCTTCCTGTCTCCCGTTGGTTGAATGTTGACTCTGAGGAAGTCAATGGCCTCAGGTTGCAGGTTGTGTCTAAGCATCAGTTTAGCAAACTCCTTTGAGCTGGAAAGAGCTCTCTGGCAGTGAAGCAGAGCTGTGTACCATGTGAGAGAGAAAAGTCTTCAGCACAGCAGAAACTGTGCCTCACAAGAGTACATGAACTCAAACATGGGCTGAGGAGATGTGGTGTGAAACATCGATATTGCCTGCTACAACCCCTCCTAAGACTAACACCTAACATCTTGCCACCCCTCTCCACCTCTCTCCACACCACATACACATAGCAAATGCATAGTATTTATCATGTGCAGGGCACTGTCATCTCTTAAGTCCTTGAGTCTTTATAATGACCCTACCAGGTACATTTCAAAGAGCTTTAGTGCTTAGAGGATATTGGAATCATTCCAAAGTGTGTTGGAACAGTTCAGTTCTAAAATGTTATTGTGCCAGAAATTACGTCTTTTGCAACTATTTGAATTTATGGTGAAAATTTTGAGATGTCAAATTTAAAATGTATGTGGGGGTTTGTAGTTTCTCAAAATTCTTTGTAAGCATTTGAAGAGTCTGTAAACCACCATCCTAGACTTCTGCATGTGTGTCTTCCCAAGTGATGTGCCCAGAACCACTGAAAGAGTTGATGGGGGGCGGGGGGAGGGTAGGGTGGGGAGTGTGCAGTGAAGCAGCTAGAGGAGCTTCTGTCATTACCCTTGAAGAATCTTGAGAAATAACTTAAAGGAAAATCAGAACTGGAGATGTTAGAGGTTAAAAGCATGAGTGGAGCTCACTGCAGTTCCAAATGGATGACTGCTGAGATCTCCAGCATCTTGATTCAGTAGTTTCCCATCCCCCAAATTCTGTGGATGCCGAGTCAGTGGCTCCATTGCCATCTCAACCTGTCATCTCCCTCTCCTTTTTTTTTTGGCCAAGCAGGGCAGCATGCAGGCTCTTAGTCCCCCAACCCAGGGACCAAACCTGTCTCCCCTGCAGTGGAAGCTTGGAGTCCCAACTGATGGACCACTAGGGAATTCCCTCATCTCCCCTTTCATATTTACTTGGTTTTCTAAATATCATCTCCTCAAGTTCTAAGCGTCAAATTTACTCTGGGATTAACATAGCTATAGGAAGAAAAAAAAGCCAAATACTCATTCTGCTTTACCAGGAAGGCATTAAGCCTTTCTCTTCCAGGGAACCAAATGAACATTCTAGTATAAGCTTCATGGTACATTGAGGATACGATACGAGCTGGGAGCTAGTTCTAAGACTGGGGTGATGGACTAGTTGCAGAGGTGACGCAGTGAACAGTGGCAACAGAAAACCTACCTGATGCAGGAAAAAGGTGCTTGGTAACTTACCCAAACTGATTTTCACAATCCGTCAAACTCATGAGCTGTAACTTAATGTTTTCTCTTTTAGAAAACAATATTCTCTACTTCACGGGGATAAACACAGTAGTTCTATGATCTCTCTGGAATCTAGTCTTGCCAAGAGTGAGTTAAGAAAGCTGAAACAGGTTGTTAGAATGTGGTCTGATCGACAGCTCATAAGTTGCAAAAAGTGCTTCTCAAGACTGGTATAAGGACCACTTCACTTTTTCAGCTATTTTTTTCCTCCAAATGTTATTTATGCTAACAGGAGGCAAGGTAGAGAAAACTTCAATAAATAATGTTTCTTGCTCTATGAAATATGATGAAAGTCACTCAGTTGTGTCTGACTCTTTGCAACCCCATGGAATAAACAGTCCATGGAATTCTCCAGGTCAGAATGCTGGAATCAGTAACTGTTCCCTTCTCCAGGGGATCTTCCCAACCCCAGGATCAAATCCAGGTCTCCTGCATTGCAGGCAGATTCCTTACCAGCTGAGCCACCAGGGAAGCCCAAGAATACTGGAGTGGGTAGCCTATCCCTCCTCCAGGGGATCTTCCTGACCCAGGAATCGACCTGGGGTCTCCTGCATTGCAGGTAGATTCTTTACCAGCTGAGCTACCAGGAAAGCCCATTTCTTGCAATGATTCCTTTCAAAAATTAGTTTGTTTACTTATTTGGCTGTGCCGGGTGTTAGTTGTGGCATATGAACTCTTAGTTGTGGCACATGGAATCTAGTTCAATGACCAGGAGTTGAATCCAGGCCCTCTGCCTTGGGAGTGCAGAGCCTTAACCACTGGACCATCACTTACAAGCTGTGAAGCTTGGCCAGTGCGGAGTAGTGATGAAAAGAACTCCATCTTTTCTGACCTTCTCTAGCACTCAAATTGTGAACCATATAATTTAGCACTGTATTACTCTCTTTCATTTCTTCCCAATGGTTTCTGGTTTTTTTTTGTTTGTGTTGTTTTGTGTGTGTTTGTGTGTATATATCTTTTTAATTTTAACTCAAGCCAGCAAGACAAGAAACCTGTCAAGGCTAGGAATCGAGGAACTTAAATATACTTTGGGTCTCACTCCCCAATTCCCTTCCCCTCACCCCTTCACACTCCCCAGCCTGGAACTGGACTCAGAGCAAGTGCCTGGTGCATATTTGATTGATTCACAGAGAGTTTCCCTGAAATGATGACCTAGAAAATCCATTGCAAGATAAAAATGGAGCATCACTCCTTGGGGACTGACATCTAAGAAACAGGACAAAAATGCTCCTGCTAGGAAACTGAAATGCAAAAAGCAAACACAAGCAGCAAACACATCACTTTATACAACTCCTGATTCTGATTCTGGCAATCCCCATCATATCCCTCTAAGTTTATACGACCAGAACATGCCCTTAGTCACAGTGTCCCCTACTCATAGCACTGTGACCGTGTGTAAGTGGGGACATCCTCCTGTGACTTTATGACACTCTGTTCTCCCTTCTGTGGTGATGAGAATCAACTCAATTGTCTATAGAAAAATTAAACAACTCTTAACCAAGGGAGGCTAAATAGCAACTGATATTTTTGGAGAGTCTCTTAAATTAGTACAGCTGAGTTTAATGGAAAAATAAACATGTTTCATACTGAATATCTGTTGCATATTGTTGCATGCTGAATATCAGCCTAGAGAGAATTTTCCCATTTGTTTCTTCCTTTTAATCACATGTCTTCCTGGTGGTTTATATGAGTTATTATATAACCAAATAGATATTCCTTATAAATTCCAAATGACAAGACATCACTAGGATTCTTTTTGAACACAAAATTCTAGATTTTTTCCAGTGGTTCCAATGACCAGGGTTCCTGACTCTTGAACCACTGTTTCTTATCCAGAGAGAAAAACAAAGGTCTTCAAGAGTCTGATTCTGGTGGAGTCATGGTTGCCAGACAAATGCTTCTCAGTGTTTGAGATACATGTGAATCAACCGGAATCTTGTTAAGATGCAGATTCAGTTTCATAGGCTTGTGGATCTCCATTCTAACACAGAAGTGGTGTTGGTGCTCCTGGTGCACAGACCACACTTTGGGGAGCAATGTTCTAAATAGAGTTAGGTCTCTGGAGAAGCAGGTCCTTGAAAGCTTGACTGAAGTTGCTTGTGCGCAAGCAGATGTGGTTCCTATGATTGGAGGTCAGAAAGGTCCTTAAGTTTTAGATGACCCAGGTTTTTCTTGTTTTCAATTGCCATTAAAGAAAAAAAATGGAGTATAGCTGTTTTATACTGCTGTGTCACTTTCTGCTATACAGCAAAGTAAATCAGTCATACTTATACACATATTCCCTCTTCTGTGGATTTCCTTCCCATTTAAGGATAGCCCTGTACGGAAAGCAGAACAAGCTGAGGAAGACCTGAATTTCTGAAGGAAAATGGGTAGCTTGTTCTTAAGTAGGCAGAAATGCCTACTGGCTGGGAGCTCTCCCTGGTGCTGCTTGAGACTTCTCCCCAGTCTCCTTTCCTTGCAGGATCCCCTCCTGAATTTTAGCTCTTATCCAAAACATCAATCTAAATCCTTGTTTGAAAATGTGCCCTTCTTTGACTTTGATGCTTGACTATCCCTCGTGTTTATTTCTAGCTAACATTTGGAGACTTTGGTTCTGCCTGGGAAAAAATACTGAGGTCTTTAAGCTCTTTCCTTGGGGATAGACTCTCTAAACCATGAAACCTTGATCATTTGTCTGTCTCCTGTCTATCTATCTCTACCTATCCATCTATCCATCCATTCACCTATGTATCATCCATCTCTGCTTTAATTTGATGTTCTTGACCAATAAAGGAAAAAAAAGTTCTCTGTGGCTTCTCCAGGGGATCTTCCCGACCCAGGGATCAAAGCTGGGTCTCCCGCATTGCAGGCAGATTCTTTACCATCTGAGGCACCACCAGGGAAGCCCACATTATGGCTGTATTTTCATAAACAAAATAAGATAAAGGAACATAGTATGTGCTTTGCACATAGGAAGTATTCATTGCACACTTTAAAAAAAATTGAGGTAAAATTCATGAAAATAAAATCAAGCATTTGCAAGTGTGTGATTCATGTATTAATTCATGTACAGTATACACTCATGCTTGGTGCAAACATCTCTGTCTAGTCCCCAAAACAATTAACACTTATCTTTTGAAAGCTGTACGAAAGTAAAGATTACTTGGGTGATTCAGAAGAAATTTCTGTCATTTATTAAATTCATTAGGCAAATTATTAACTCTGAAAATTGTAAATATTTTAACTACATGAATATTTTTTAATTTTGTTTTTTTATTTGCTTAGGTGGTAATGATAATATTAGCTGTTATTTATGGAATGCCTGCTACATGCCAGACACTTTTCTTATAGCTGCTTATTTAAGCTCAGAATAACCTAATGAACTAGGTATTATTATTATGAAGGATAGAAAATACCCCTGAAGCTCAGAGACTTTAGTTAATGCTTGTCAAGGCCACACAGCTACCAGGGGGCAGTGCTGTGTTGTGCTTAGTGGCTCAGTTGTGTCTGACTCTTTGTGACCCCAGGCGCTGCAGCCGGCCAGGCTCCTCTTTCTACCAAGTGGCAGAGCTGGGGCTTAATCCAAGCCAATCTGCAGCCAGGACTCGATCTCTTAATCACAACAAAATAATGCCTCATGTGGACACAGACTTATTATCTGTGACAAGTATGGATTATAAAGAAAGTTAAACTGTCAGAAGGCAAAAAAACTAGATACATGTAAACTCAAGTTTAAATGCTTAAAAATAAGGAATGAGAAAAAGCTAACCAGAAATTTTCGTGCGTGGATGTGATTACTCAGTCATATCTGACTCTTTGCCACCCTTTTGGACTGTAGCCCTCCAGGCTCCCCTGTCCGTGGGAATTTTCAGGCAAGAATATTGGAGTGGGTTACCATATCCTCCTCCAGGAGATTGTCCCAACCCAGAGATCAAACCCGAGTTTCCTGTGTCTCCTGCATTGCAGGTGGATTCTTTACCCAGTGAGACATCAGGGAAGCCCCCAAAATCTTCATAAAACTGTTCAAAGTTAGGGAGTTTTGCTGGAAGTTTTTCATATAATTTAATGGATTTCTATTTAATTATTCAACTGTCAGGAGTCTTTTTTTTTTGGTTGCACCCCATAGCATGTGGGATCTTAATTCCCCAACCAGGGATTGATCCCACACTTGCATTGGGAAGTGGTTAAGCTGCACTACCAGGGAAGTCCTGTCAGGATTTTAAAATCATGATTCTCTTCCATCACCCAGGTGATCTTTTCCTGGATCACCACTATCAGAAAGGAAACTTGTTCTAATGTCTTCTGTTTTAAAAAACAAAATAAAAAGTCATTCTGGTTACTTTCCTGTTTTTCTGCTCCTCTTCACTGCAAGCCTCCTTGAAAGCATTGTCTGTGGTCTTTCCTTCAATCTCCCATCTTGTCGTCAACCTGCTCAAATAGATTCCATCCCCACAACTCCACTGAAACAGCTCTCACCAAGGTCTCCTTTGACCTCCATGTTGCCAAATCCATCATTCTCTTTTGGCGCCTTCTGAAACTTTTTGGCAGCCTTTGACCCTGCCAACACCCTCTTTGAAACTCCTCTTTGCCTTCTGCATCACCATACTTCCTTGACTCTCTTTCATCTACACAGGCTCCTCCTTCTCAGTCTCCTTTCTGATTCTTGGTTGTTGATTCCAGCATATAGTTTGTTTTTCTCTGTCTCAGGGCTTGGTTCTAGGACACAGACTATTCCTCATCTGCCTGTCAGTATTCCCTATATGATCTTATCTGGTCCCTTGACTGGAAGTACCAACCATATGCTAATGTTAATCCAATTATATCTTCTGCTCAAACTCTCCCCCAGAGTTCAAACTCATAGTTCCAGCATAGTTCTTTCTTGGAGGTCTAATAGGCATGTCATACTTAACATGATTAAAACTGAACTCTTGATTTCTACCCCTAAACTTGATCCTCCCACAAAGATATATATCCACCTTATAAATGGCATCAAAATTTACCCATCTGCTCAGATTTGAAAAAAAAAAAACCAACCTTAATTTTTTTTTTCCTTCAGAATTAAAAGATGCTTGCTCTTTGGAAGAAAAGCTATGACCAACTTATCAAAAAGCAGAGACATTACTTTGCCAACAAAGGTCCGTCTAGTAAAACCTATGGTTTTTCCAATAGTCATGTATGGATGTGAGAGTTGGACCATGAAGAAGAATTGATGCTTTTGATTGATGCACTGAGAATTGATGCTTTTGAACTATGGTGTTGGAGAAGACTCTTGAGAGTCCCTTGGACTGCAAGGAGATGCAACCAGTCCATCCTAAAGGAAATCAGTCCTGAATATTCATTGGGAGGATTGATGCTGAAGCTGAAACTCCAATACTTTGGCCACGTGATGCAAAGAACTGAGTCATTGGAAAAGACCCTGTTGCTGGGAAAGATTGAATGCAGGAGAAGAAGGGGCCGACAGAGGATGAGATGGTTGGATGGCATCACCGACTCGATGGACACGAATTTGGGCAAGCTCTGGGAGTTGGTGATGGACAGGGAGGCCTGGCGTGCTGGAGTCCATAAGGTCGCAGAGTCAGACATGACTGAGTGACTGAACTGAATTTTTCTTTCCTTCATCCCTAACTAATTCATGATAAGTTTAAATCTGTTTTTACATTATATTCCAAATCAGTACAATAAATCTCCTCTGTAACCATTGTAATCCACCCATCATCATACCTCATTACAGTATACACAATAGCTTAAAACTAGTTTCTCTGCTTTCTCTTATGCCCTCCTGTAATTCATTTTCAGAACAGCCATCAGAGAAAATCAGATCAGGTTATTCCCCTACTTAGAACAGTCCTTTGTTTCTCTTTTCAGATAAAACTCAAACTCTTTCCTGTGGCTTTCAAGTTCCTGCACACAATGCCCTCTGAATTCATTCAGTAAACAACCCTCCCTGTCCCCGCCCCCATTCTGCATTTAAGCCACACCAGCTTTTTCTTGTTCTTGCCTGGAGAATCCCAGGGACGGCCGAGCCTGGTGGGCCTTCGATGGGGTCGCACAGAGTCGGACGTGACTGAAGCTACTTAGCAGCAGTAGCAGCAGCAGCTTTCTCTTAGCCCTAAGCATGCCAGGTCTCTTCTTGACTGGCTGTTCCTTCTGCCTGGAATTCTCTTCCCCTAGATCTTCACATAGCCGACTTTGGATCATCCAGTTGTCAAATACCAGCTTCTCAGAGAAGTCCATGCTCCTGCTGCTGCTGCTGCTAAGTCGCTTCAGTCGTGTCCAACTCTGTATGACCCCATAGATGGCAGCCCACCAAGCTACCCTGTCCCTGGGATTCTCCAGGCAAGAACACTGGAGTGGGTTGCCATTTCCTTCCCCATTGCATGAAAGTGAAAAGTGAAAGTGAAGTCACTCAGTAGTGTCTGACTCCTAGCAACCCCATGGACTGCAGCCCACCAGGCTCCTCCATCCATGGAATTTGCCAGGCAAGAGTACTGGAGTGGGTTGCCATTGCCTTCTCCAGAAGTCCATGCTAGCCCTCCTTTTAAAATTGGCTGACATTGTTCCACATTGGTCACTATCCTATGGGTCTTTAAAAAATATATATCTATATATTTGGGTGCACAGGGTCTTAGTTGCAGTATGTGGGATTTTTAGTTGTGGCATGTGGAATCTTTTTTTTTTTTTCCAGTTGAGGTATGTGGGATCTAGTTCCCTGACCTACATTGGGAGTGCAGAGTTTTAGACACTGGACTTCCAGGGAAGTCCCCCTATGGCTCTTTTAATTTTCTCCAGGAGCCTCATTACTCTAAAATTGCTTTGCTTGCTTAGTATCTTCCCCATTTAAAATATGACCTTCATGAGGGATAGACTACACATGACTACTGTACCCCCGTGCTTAAAATAGTGTCTATCACAGTCTAGGTTCTCAACAGATGAAGCAATTAAGAATCAAAAAAATTAAATGATGTGTCCAAAATCATCCAGAGTAAGAGATGAAGCCAAAATTTGAACCCAAGTCTTTCACGTTGAATTCTGGAGCCCTTCTATTACATGATAATGCATGTAATATACATTCAGAACGCAATTATTTTCACTATCTGAGTAATCAAAAAAAAATCCCCTGGCTTTTTGTTATTTGTAAAGCTTATAAAAAGCTAACTAAAATAATTTTCTTCTTTTACCTTGCTATAAAACATTATTATATTCACACACACACAGACCTTAAATGAATACTCTCATGTATCTGGAAAATGTTTTTGTGTTAATAAAATAGGCCTTACCTTGACTATCCTATTTTTAATGGGCTAAAACTGATAGGAAAAGCCATATACTGATTTTTTTGTCAGAAAGTTATTAAAATAAATTTGGAACAATTTACTATGCAGTCAATGGGTTTAGGTTCTTTTGAACAAAATTGGCTTTTAAATTAGTGTCTTACGTCCTCTGAAAAAGGTTTCATAATGCCATTCTCAAAGGGGAGAATTGTGGTTTGCTAACCACACATTTTGAAAGTGTCTGAAATAGAAATACAGAAATTATGTCCTAGGAAGAAAGGCGGTAATAAGACAAATAAATAACCTGAGGATTTTCAAAATAATAGGTACATGTATTTTAAAAATACTCTATAATTTTCTCCTCATAACTCTGGATTTTTTCCTTTAACTTTTTTGCATCAAAGAAATATATGTACTTAGTTTATAAAGTCAAAGATGCTTCAACAACATAAATGGATCTAGAGATTGCCAGGCTGGATGATATTACTTATATATGGAATCTTTAAAAATGGTACAAATGAACTTATTTACATAACAGAACAGAGTCACAGGTGTAGAAAACAATCTTTTGGTTGCCAGGAAGGGAAGGGAGAGAGGGATAAATTGGGAGCTTGGGATAGGTGTATACACACTGCTATATATAAAATATATAATAAGGACCTACTGTATACCACAGGGACCTCTAATCAATACTCTATAATAATGATATATATAGGAAAACAATTTAAAGAAGAGGGGATATATGTATATAACTGATTCACTTTGCTGTACACCTGAAACTACCACAACATTGTAAATCAACTATACTCCAATAAAAATAATTTTTAAAAGTTGCTTAGATGATGTTTCTATGTCTTTCACAGTTGCCTATGGACTTTCTGCCACATATGCTTTTCCTCCAATCTTCCCAATTTGGCAATGTACCAGCTTTGGATTAAACTGGTAATCAATGTTTATACTATATCTGTTGTTCACAGCTGAGCTATGTATGGTTGTACAACTTTTTTTCTTCTCTTCATATTAATAATTGCCTTCTTTGGCCACTGCTTTAGTTCTTTTTGCACTTCTCAATAATTCATCTATAAACTTTTTGATAGAATTATAACTCCCTTCACTGTGATACAAACATACTAGGTAAGCTGTTTTGTCTTTCTCTCGCACATTCTCTCTAGCTCTCTTTCATTTTCTTGGGAATATCTTCCCTGTGATGTTCTACTTCTTGCTTCAGTTTGCACTAATTGCTCTCCGTAAGACCCGCTGGATATCAGTCCTGGGATGACTTTTGTCATAATCCTAAGAATTTTCTTTTGGAGTGGATTTTCTGCTTCTTGGACCCATGTCTATTTCTTTTTGGTTTACTTTCTTTTAAAATTATTTTTATTTATTTAATTTTTTAGGTGTATAATGAAGGGGTTCAGTTACATATACATATATGTGGGTATGCTGCTGCTGCCGCTAAGTCGCTTCAGTCGTGTCCGACTCTGTGCGACCCCATAGACGGCAGCCCACCAGGCTCCCCCATCCCTGGGATTCTCCAGGCAAGAACACTGGAGTGGGTTGCCATTTCCTTCTCCAGTGCATGAAAGTGAAAAGTCAAAGTGAAGTCGCTCAGTTGTGGAGTCGCTCTGACTCCTAGCGACCCCATGGACTGCAGCCTACAAGGCTCCTCCGTCCATGGGATTTTCCAGGCAAGAGTACTGGAGTGGGATGCCATTGCCTTCTCCTATGTGGGTATATATATGTATATATATATTTTTAGATTCCTTTCCCATATAAGTTATTACAAAATATTGAATACAGTTCTCTGTGCTGTATAGTAAATCCTTGTTGTTTATCTATTTTGTACATAGTGTGACCTTTTGGTTTACTTCTCACATGGTTTACATTTCTAAGTAAATTCCTTAGGAAGTGTGCAGATGGGGTAAATCTGTGGGAAGAAGGATGTATGACAATGTCTTTGTTTTGCCCTCAGACTCAATGGATAGTTTATCTGGATGTGGAATTTTAGAGTGGAAATATGCATCTCAGAATTTCACAGGCACCGATCTTGCTTCCAGTGTTACGCAGCCGTGGCTTCCTCAGCCTGAACCCAGATGTGATGGCCCTTCCCTGCTCCCTCCCGGGTGCCAGTCTCAGGGCTCTGTTGAGGCAGGAGCTGCTGACCCTAGGCTCCACCTAGCCCACTAGGCCAACCTGCTCCCACCACCCACCCACTAGGCAAGCAGGCACGTGGGAGCTCTGCTCTAGGGCACCAGCTTCTAGGCCTCCTCGTTGGCACAAGCTGCTGGGGCCAGTGGTGAGCTGATCCCACGGCACCCGCAGCCTCAGACAGTGATCCTGGTTAATAAGCATGTCCACTGCCTCTTCATGGCCACTGTGGTCTCTGCCGCTTGCATGCCTCTCCATGGAGGGTGGAGGAGGACCTTGTGCAAAAGCAGGGTACTTCAGACCAGCCTCTTTCTGGAGTTGCACCTTTCTGCTTGTCTTGCAGAGGCACTCAGCGATTGGTTGGTGCCCTTAGCGGTCCTGCTCAGCCATTGGTTGGTGCCATAGTGGGCCCCGCCCCTTCCCCTCTTGTATGTAAAAGTTGCCTGAATTCAGACTGAGAGAAGATGGTTTTTTGAGCTGCTGTCTGCCATCTTCTCCATCTGCTAGCTTTCTAATTAAAGTCGTTATTCCTTGTTCCAATAACAGAGTCTCCCAGTTTATTGGCCTGTCATGTGGTGAGCAGAATGAGCTTGGGCTTGGTAGTATTACTACCAAGATGTGCTTCTGACTTCTGATTCTTTGTATGTGGTTTTAACAGCGTGGAAGATTTTAGGATCTTCTCTTTATCTTTGGTGGCCTGATATTTCAAAATGAATTGCCTAGATATGAGTCTTTTTTATTCACTGTCCCAGGGACTTGGTGAAAGTGAAAGTTGCTCAGTTATGTCCAACTCTTTGTGATCCCAGTCCATGGGATATACAGTCCATGGGATTCTCCAGGCCAGACTACTGGAGTGCGTAGCCTTTCCCGTCTCCGAGGATTTTCCCAACCCAGGGACTGAACCGAGGTCTCCTGCATTGCAGGCGGATTCTTTACTAGTTGAGCCACAAGCGAAGCCCTTGAAGGGACTTGGTGACTCTTTTCAATCTAGATGATCATGTCCTTTAGTTATAAGACATTTTCTTGTGTAATTTCTGCAACTTTAAAGTGCTTGCTATGGGATATCTGATTGGTTGGCCTGTCATCCAGTACTGGTCATAAAAATGCCTGTGTTGAAATTTTTTTAAAGCTTTACTTCATAATTTTCTCTCTTTCAATTTAATAAAAGAAAAGCTGATATTTCTTGTGAAAATTTTTCTACAGATATCATTATTATTTCCTCCCCTTGGAAAGGGAGTAAGCTCTTCTTTGGAAAAAGAAATGTCAAACTTATTATATTAAGACTAGATAATGTGTTGAGAATGAAATGGCAACCAACTCCAGTATTCTTGCCTGGAAAAGTCCATGGACAGAGGAGCCTGGTGGGCTGCAGTCAATGGGGTTACAAAAGTGAGCACGCGTGCAGGGGGGTGGAGGGAGATGAGTTGGTAGCCATAAAGTGGGAGAACTAAAAAAAAAAAACAACCAGATTAGATACTATGTATGCTTGTATTTTAAACTTATAATGAATTAGCAAGAAACGTATTTGTCAACTCCTCAGCCATTGCTGGCTACATTCAGCCTCAGAGATGTCCATTGTGAGCAAAATGACGAAGGAGGATAGACTAGTGATGCCATTTGCACATTTCCCATGGCACCAAATACATAGGCCTCTTTCCGTTTTCCAGGGCCTGGGTGTGTGCTTAATTTGGTTGAATCATATAGGTGGGACAGGAAGGATTCAGAAGAATAAGGCAGAAGCTGTACTGTGACAGTCTCACTCATTGTTCTTAGAGGAGACCCTGGCATTTGTATTAGGTGCAGCCAAAAATGATCTAGGATGTTGGAATTGTACACCCACTTGACTAGGACTTGACAGTTTCATGCAAGGGAAAGAGATGGTTTGGGATGTGGCTGACACCAGAAGGATAACTTAGAATTGTTCCAAGACAAGCAACATCAGAAAACAGTGTGGGGTGTGAGTCAACCAGATTAATTACCAACTTCTGTCTGCATATGTAAGATAAAATAGTTGAGCCAATATTAATTAGACTTCCACTCTTCTGTTGAGTCCTTGGAAAAAATAGTAATAATAAAACTTATATGATATTAAGTATAATAAACAACATTAAAATAGTAACTTAAATGTTCTAAATTTTTTACCATGAATTAGTGCTTTTGCTCTCAATTAGAACCCAATGAAGTAAGCATTACATTACTCCCATTTTACAGATGATGCAACTGAGTCAGAGAGAGGTTAAATAACTAGTCTAAACACATACCAATAGTGTTCAGGAAGTTCACAGCATGAATCCTCATAAAGAAAAAAAAGTGTCAAGTTTACAATTTATGATTCTAAGGGGAAGAAAAAGTTGCTTCCTGAGTCTGTAGTGATGAAAACCTGCTACATGACTATGTGGGGTGGGGGGAACTACAGCTTCTGCTAGAAAATCCTAAAACTCATTTATATTACCTTGGGAAATCTGCTATATGTACATGAAAACAAAGTATCTAAATGCTAGAGAGGAAACAAAGAGGATTATACTTGATATTTCTCTTTTAAGAGCAATTGGATAATATTAAAGTACAGAATGTGTATTGTCTATCAATTAGATCTTAAAAAATCACTCTGTGTACGTTTTGCTAGCAAGCATGCACTCATAAAGCTCTTGGTTCAGTTTCGTTATTTAAGAAGGTGCTCAAATCCCAAAATGCTTTTGGTTCTTTGCATATCAAACTAAAGATGCTTTTATCAGGTTCATTTGGAAAATGACACTAAATCTTCATTCTTTTCCAGTGTAGACCTGGGTGAAGGCGTAAGAAATTAGAGTGTTAAAATTAATTTGCTCTCCCTCAAATAAAATTTTTTATATGTTACTCTTCATATTCTCTGATATGTGCAGTTCTTGGGGGAAGAAAAAGGGAACAAAAACAGCATTTATTCACGATTCACTTTTCCACACGCTTTATGTACTGAAGTTTGTGATGCATTGTTCCCTCCCAGACTGATGTGGTCCTCGGAAGGCCATCCAGCATCTAGTTAGAAAACAGGCCGTGGCATCAGAAGTACCCAGGTTCAAATTCCACCATATAGTACTTCAAATTCCACACAAATAGTACTTAAAATTTATACTGTATCGATTTAGTTTTCTCTGTTACTATTTTTACATGAAATCTGACTAGGGCCAATAACATGAAAAATTGTCATTATATTTCAAATACAGGAACATCAAATACCAACATCTGAAAATCCCACCCACGAATCAAGATTATTGCCAATTAATTTATTGATCTACGAGCCCTGTCAAATATCATATCATGATGAAATTCCCACTGATAGAAATCTGCCTAATATTGCAAATCCCAACAGGAGTCTTTCTAGTTATAATCTAAACATCAGACACGGTAAATACCTTTTCAGCCATGACTCCTATCTGCCATGAGCTACAGATGAATTATCTGAAACTTACATGCAAACAGAGCCTCCGTATTCTTTATCTGTGTATTTGTTCTTTTTAATGAAGGCAATGGCACCCCACTCCAGTACTCTTGCCTGGAAAATCCCATGGGTGGAGGAGCCTGGTAGGCTGCAGTCCACTGGGTCGCGAAGAGTTGGACACGACTGAGCGACTTCACTTTCACTTTGCACTTTCATGCATTGGAGAAGGAAATGACAACCCACTCCAGTGTTCCTGCCTGGAGAATCCCAGGGACGGGGGAGCCTGGTAGGCTGCCATCTATGAGGTTGCAAAGAGTCAGACATGACTGAAGCGACTTAGCAACAGCAACAGCAGTGCTAAACAGCTTTGGGACTTGGACAAGACTTAGTAATGGATTTAAGTCTCATTTTTATGGTTGCAAGGAATAAATTAAACACTATAGGTAAAGCAGTTAGCCTAGGGCTCGATACATAAACACTGGCTATTACAGCATCAGAGATCCATAGGGCCCACGTGAGATAAGGCATTTAAGTGTGAAATTTAACGGGGTGCCCAAAACACTTAGTAATGAAGATAAACAAATTTTTAATGCAATACTTTGAAAATTGACGATTAACACCAAAAATCAGTGATGAACAAACTATCAAAAATTTGAACAAGTACAGGATTGATAGTCTTGATTTTTCTTTTGCCTCACTTCAGTGTGGCTTAGCATGGCACTGGATAATGTATCATGTATGTGGTGTGCACTGTTATGTAGTAGGTATTGTCATTTCTTTTTTGTTGTTGAACAGAACTGAAAGTTGTCTCTTAATTCTCCTACCTGTGAGGATCACTGTCTAGTAATGTACTGCTTGGCAGAGAAGCTGAAACAAGGGTGTCAGCTTATGTGGGGTTCCATTTTCTAAACTGTGCTGTCCTGACTGGTTAATACACAGTAAACAAACATGTTTGTTCAGCTATACTAAACTGAACCACTGTGACATGAAACTTCAGAAAAGCTTAAAGATTATACAGGGTGTGTGTGTGTGTATGTGTGTGTGAGTATATATGTCTATTTTCTGGAAATTGCTTTAAGGAAAACTTTTCCAAAATCAATGTGCAATGGAATTTTCTTTGTTAAATTTTATTTTTAAAAAAGTTTGTTTATTTTAATTGGAGGACAATTACTTTACAGTACTGTGATGGCTTTTAGCATACATCAACATGAATCGGCCATAGATATGCATGTGTCCTCCCATTCTGAACCCCCCTCCCATGGGAAAGGAGTACATCAAGGCTGTATATTGTCACCCTGCTTATTTAACTTATATGCAGAGTACATCATGTGAAATGCCGGGCTGGATGAAGCATAAGCTGGAAGCAAGTTTGCCAGGAGAAATACCAATAACCTCAGATACTTAGATGACGCCACCCTTATGGCAGAAAGCAAAGAGGAACTTAAGAGCCTCTTGATGAAGGTGAAAGAGAAGAGTCAAAAAGCTGGCTTAAAACTAGACATTCAAAAAACAAAGATCGTAGCATCTGGTCCCATCACTTCATGGCAAATAGATGGGGAAACAATGGAAACAGTGAGAGACTTGACTTTCTTGGGCTCTAAAATCACTGCAGATGGTGACTGCAGCCATGAAGTTTAAAGATGTTTGCTCTTTGGAAGAAAAGCTCTGGCAAACCTAGACAGCATATTAAAATGCAGAGACATTACTTTGCCAACAAAGGTTTGTCTAGTCAGAGCTATGGCTTTTCCAGTAGTCATGTATGGATGTGAGAGTTGGACCATAAAGAAAGCTGAGTGCCGAAGAATTGATGCTTCTGAACTGTGGAGTTGGAGAAGACTTTTGAGAGTCCTTTGAACTGCAAGGAGATCCAACCAGTCCATCCTAAAGGAAATCAGTCCTGGGTGTTCATTGGAAGGACTGATGCTGAAGCTGAAACTCCAATACTTTCGCCACCTGATGTGAAGAACTGAGTCATTTGAAAAGACCCTGATGCTGGAAAAGATTGAATGCAGGAGGAGAAGGGGCCGACAGAGGATGAGATGGTTGGATGGTATCACCGACTCAATGGACATGAGTTTGAGCAAGCTCTGGGAGTTGGTGATGGACAGGGAGGCCTGGTGTGCTGCAGTCCATAAGGTCGCAAAGAGTCAGACATGACTGAGTGACTGAACCTAACTGATTTATTTATTTGTCGGGCTGCATCAGGTCTTAGCTGTGGCTTGTGGGATCTTCACTGCGTCATGCGGGATTTTACTCTCTAGTTGTGGCACCCAGGCTCACTAGTTGTAGTGTGTGTGCTCAGTTGCTTCCTAGCACGTGAGATCTTAGTTCCCTGACCAGGGATTGAACCTGTGTCTCCTCTACTGCAGGGTGGATTCTTTTTCGTTTGTTTTCTTTATTTTTAGTTGAAAGATAATTACAATATTGTGTTGGTTTCTGCCATACATTCAACATGAGGCAGCCATAGGTATATATTTGTCCTCTCCCTCTTGAGCATCCCTCCCACCTCCCACCCCATCCCACACCTCTAGGTTACCAGGGAGCCCCAGTCTGAGTTCCCTGAGTCTCACAGTGAATTCCCACTGGCTATCTACTTGTCATGTGTCAGTGTACATGTGGCTATGCTGCTTTCTCCACTTGTGCCACCCTCTCCTACGAGTCGTCCCTCTGTACCTCGCCCCTGGCCCCAGTGTCCATAAATCTATTCTCTATGTCTGTGTCTCCATTGTCAGGGCAGATCCTTAACCACTGGACTACCAGGGAAGTCCTTGCAATGGAATTTTCTACAGGACTCTCTTTGCCACTGAAGTGAGTTTGGGATGAATCAGTTTAATTATAGAATTATTCTAGAGCTTCTGGCCATAAGTTCTTTAGATAAATTTTCCTATATTCCAGATTTCACTTTCTAGTGAGTAGTATCATGTTAAGGCTCAGTTTGCTATTTCAACACAACCCAGGTGGTCTTTGCCCTTCTATGTACACCAGCAGTTACCTAAGTTAAGATGAGATGACATCTCCTAAGTTAACACTATTAGGAAGAATCTTCCATTATATTACGCTTCCCTGCTGGTTGTACCCTAATTATAATTACTTTAAAAACCCTTATGAGATGGAGAGGTACCAACAAATTCAGAAGCAAAACATAATATTTGAGAGAATTAGCCAACACATGAAGAAAAGTTATTAGGAATAAAGATAAGTCAATTACAATTTACTCAAAGCACATAAAAATCCATTATTTTTATACATAGAAGAGGAAAACAAGGGATTTCCTTAATTCTAAGGTGTTATTATTCAGTTCAGTCACTCATTCGTGTCCAACTCTTTGCGACCCCATGAATCGCAGCTTGCCAGGCCTCCCTGGTCCATTACCAACTCCCAGAGTCTACTCACACTCATGTCCATCGAGTCGGTGATGCCATCCAGCCATCTCATCCTCTGTCATCCCCTTCTCCTCCTGCCCCCAGTCATTTTCCAATGAGTCAACTCTTCCCATGAGATGGCCAGAGTATTGGAGTTTCAGCTTTAGCATCAGTCCTTCCAGTGAACACCCAGGGCTGGTCTCCTTTAGGATGGACTGCTTGGAACTCCTTGCAGTCCAAGGGACTCTCAAGAGTCTTCTCCAACACCACAGTTCAAAAGCATCAATTCTTTGGCGCCCAGCCTTCTTCACAGCCCAACTCTCACATCCATACATGACCACAGGAAAAAACCGTAGCCTTAACTAGACAAAACTTAGTCGGCAAAGTAATGTCTCTGCTTTTGAATATGCTGTCTAGGTTGGTCATAACTTTCCTTCCAAGGAGTAAGCGTCTTTTAATTTCATGGCTGCAGTCACCATCTGCAGTCATTTTGGAGCCCCCCAAAATAAAGTCTGACACTGTTTCCACTGTTTCCCCATCTATTTCCCATGAAGTGATGGGACCAGATGCCATGATCTTCGTTTTCTGAATGTTGAGCTTTAAGCCAACTTCTGCACTCTCCTCTTTCACTCTCATCAAGAGACTCTTTAGTTCCTCTTCACTTTCTGCCATAAGGGTGGTGTCATCTGCATATCTGAGGTTATTGATATTTTTCCTGGCAATCTTAATTCCAGCTTGTGCTTCTTCCAGCCCAGCGTTTCTTATGATGTACTCTGCATAGAAGTTAAATAAGCAGGGTGACAATATACAGCCTTGATGTACTCCTTTTCCTATTTGGAACCAGTCTGTTGTTCCATGTCCAGTTCTAACTGTTGCTTCCTGACCTGCATACAGGTTTCTCAAGAGGCAGGTCAGGTGGTCTGGTATTCCCTTCTCTTTCAGAATTTTCCACAGTTTATTGTGATCCACACAGTCAAAGGCTTTGGCATAGTCAAGAAAGCAGAAATAGATGTTTTTCTGGAACTCTCTTGCTTTTTCCATGATCCAGCAGATGCTGGCAATTTGATCTCTGGTTCCTCTGCCTTTTCTAAAACCCGCTTGAACATCTGGAAGTTCACAGTTCACATATTGCTGAAGACTGGTTTGGAGAATTTTGAGCATTACTTTCCTAGCGTGTGAGATGAGTGCAATTGTGTGGTAGTTTGAGCATTCTTTGGCATTGCCTTTCTTTGGGATTGGAATGAAAACTGACCTTTTCCAGTCCTGTGGCCACTGCTGAGTTTTCCAAATTTGCTGGCATATTGAGTGCAGCACTTTCACAGCATCATCTTTCAGGATTTGAAATAGCTCAACTGGAATTCCATCACCTCCACTAGCTTTGTTCGTAGTGATGCTTTCTAAGGCCCACTTGACTTCACATTCCAAGATGTCTGGCTCTAGGTGAGTGATCACACCTTCATGATTATCTGGGTCATGAAGCTCTTTTTTTGTACAGTTCTGTGTATTCTTGCCACCTCTTCTTAATATCTTCTGCTTCTGTTAGGCCCATACCATTTCTGTGCTTTATCGAGCCCATCTTTGCATGAAATGTTCCCTTGGTATGTCTAATTTTCTTGAAGAGATCTCTAGTCTTTCCCATTCTGTTGTTTTCCTCTATTTCTTTGCATTCATTGCTGAGGAAGGCTTTCTTATCTCTTCTTGTTATTCTTTGGAACTCTGCAGTCAAAGGTCAGGAGGGGCAGCTGTGAGAAGATACCCCTTGTCCAAGGTAAGGAGCAGTGGCTGCGCTTTGGATGGAGCAGCCGTGAAGAGATAACCCACGTCCAAGGTAAGAGAAACCCAAGTAAGACGGTAGGTGTTGCAAGAGGGCATCAGAGGGCAGACACACTGAAACCATAATCACAGAAAGCTAGCCAATCTGATCACATGGACCACAACCTGTCTAAATCAGTGAAACTAAGCCATGCCGTGTGGGGCGACTCAAGACGGTTGGGTCATGGTGGAGAGGTCTGACAGAATGTGGTCCACTGGAGAAGGGAATGGCAAACCACTTCAGTATTCTTGCCTTGAGAACCCCATGAACACTATGGAAAGGCAAAATGATAGGATACTGAAAGAGGAACTCCCTAGGTCAGTAGGTGCCCAATATGCTACTAGAGATCAGTGGAGAAATAACTCCAGAAAGAATGAAGGGATGGAGCCAAAGCAAAAACAATACCCAGTTGTGGATGTGACTGGTGATAGAAGCAAGGTCCGATGCTGTAAAGAGCAATATTGCATAGGAACCTAGAATGTCAGGTCCATGAATCAAGGCAAATTGGAAGGGGTCAAGCAAGAGATGGCAAGGGTGAATGTTGACATTCTAGGAATCAGCGAACTAAAATGGACTGGAATGGGTGAATTTAACTCGGATGACCATTATATCTACTACTGCGGGCAGGAATCCCTTAGAAGAAATGGAGTAGCCATCCTGGTCAACAAAAGAGTCCGGAATGCAGTACTTGGATGCAATCTCAAAAACGACAGAATGATCTCTGTTCGTCTCCAAGGCAAACCATTAAATATCACAGTAATCCAAGCTTATGCCCCAACCAGTAACGCTGAAGAAGCTGAAGTTGAACGGTTCTATGAAGACCTGCAAGACCTTTTAGAACTAACACCCAAAAAAGATGTCCTTTTCATTATAGGGGTCTGGAATGCAAAAGTAGGAAGTCAAGAAACACCTGGAGTAACAGGCAAATTTGGCCTTGAAGTACGGGATGAAGTAGGGCAAAGGCTAATAGAGTTTTGCCAAGAGAATGCACTGGTCATAGCAAACAACTTCTTCCAACAACACAAGAGAAGACTCTACACATGGACATCACCAGATGGTCAACACCGAAATCAGATTGATTATATTCTTTGCAGCCAAAGATGGAGAAGCTCTATACANCAAGTCAAGCAGCCCTACATCAGGACTTATTTTCCAATAAGCGAAATCCCCGCCCGCCGACTCGGAGTCGCTGGGCTGCGAGCTGGGTGGGAAACAGCAGCTGGAGGAGAGGCTATTTTGGGTGTGGGAACGCGGAGGGAGGAGGGGCGGCGCCGCGGGGCCGGGCGCGGGCGCGGGGAAAGCCTCCAGCTCGGGCTGCCACGGCAACCGCGTCCAGGCAACGCGCCCGGAAGCCTCTCGGGCGGCGCGCGGCGGCTCGCGCCCCCCGGGAGCCGCGAACCCGGCCGGGCCGCGCGCCGGGCCAGGCGGCAGGCGCGCACTGATTGGACGGCGCTCCCCGCGGCGCGGGCCCGCAGCCGGGCGCCCCGCACAGCCCGCGCTAGCGGCCGCCGCACCCAGCCGCGCCGGCGAGGACATGGGCAGCCGCGGCGCGCCCGCCCCCCGCGCCGGTGAGTGCGGCGTCCCGGACCCCCGCCCGGCCTTCTCCCTCCCTCGTGGCGGAAGCGCCCGGGGCCCGCCGGTGACCTTGGGACGGCCCCCGGGGTGTGGTGGGCCAGGCTTGGGGGAGAGAGAGCTGAGTGTGGCCCATGTGACTTGCTGCCGGCGAGAGGGTTAACTGCATGCTGACGCGAAGGGATGAAGTTGGGCCCCGAGCGCGACTGGCATTGCATTTTTGCGGGGGCCGGGGGAGGTTGCATGCTGGCACACCAGCAGAAGCCCCGAGGGACTGTTTGGGGGAGCTGGGGTGGAGCACACATTCCCGGGGGCAGTGTTTCCAGTCAGCTGTCCCGCTACTCAGAGCTGAGTGACCCTCGGTGGGTGCATCTTCTCTGCCCCCTCCCCACCCTTCTCATCTTTAAAAGGAGGGGCTCGGGTTATTTGCAGTTCCTGGGTGCTGCCATGGTACTGTGAGCTGAGAAGGGTCCCCCAAGTACTGCAGGTGCCGGACATACAAGCCTTAGCCGTGTTAATTCTACCAGGAGTTTCCATTAATTTGCTCTCAAAGTGGTAAGATATGTTATCGATTTGTGAAAGATTGTGGAGAGAAAGCAGTGGCTTGATTAGAGAGTGGCTTCTCATGACGCCCAGGTAGCCTCTTGGGTGCTCTAAAGTCGTGAAGAAAATCAGGGTTAAAGCTCCTAAGTTCTTGTTTCCTGTAGTTAATCTAATAGGAAAGTTTGTATTTGAACAGGTAGAATCAAAACCCAATAGTGGCAGGCAGCAGCAAATTAAGTGAGTCATTTCTTCAGTATGCACGAGGTTGTGTGTGTGTGCGCGCGCGTGCTTGTGTGGCTGCGCTCACGCCCTCATCTTAAAGTCTGTGTGTGTCAGTGTCAAAAATTATTTCATAGGAGTAAGCAGAAATAATGCTCGAATGATTTGAATCCACAAGAGTGCAGCTCTCTGAGAAGCAGGGGTGAATGTTTGCCGCCTGTTCTTTAAATGAGTTGGGTTTTTGAAGGTAACTAAGCTTTTACTGAGAAACCTCCCTAGCATTTGCCCACTGGGGTATGTGGGGGGTGGGTGGGTAGTAGTGCTCCTGAGCTCAGACAGTTGTATCACCTCTTCTGTCCTTGACGTTGGCTGGGGCCCGTTTCTATATTCTCGGTTCATGAATTTCTCTCTTCCTGGGAGAGGGAAGGGAGGCAATGCCCTGTCCGGCTTTCTGCTCCAAAGCAAACCTTGATATTCCTTCCAGTGTGATTTCATCTGTATAAAAATGTGGTTTGGGAAGACAAATTTTTCAATGTTAATGAATAAGCTTCTGCAAGCTTGTTTACTTGAAGGTTTAGTAATCTTAAATGGTTTACATATTAGAAATCTGATAACATTCAGGTACCAAATCATTACTGCCCAAGAATCCCGCCACTAAGCCCTAGGAATCCTTTAATGAATCACACCTCATTACCCTTGGATCCCTTAGTAACAAACTATTCAGCCTCCTGTCCTGTAGGCTGCTAGCCTGTGTGTCTCCAGCCTGCCTTTCACTCTCTTGTTTTTGTACCTCCTGCAGCCACATGTCTTTGTGGTGATTTTGCTGCAGCTGAGTCCATCTCCTGTCCCTTCCCTAGCTCCAGAGGCTGAGTGAACAATTTCCCTCAGAACATCCCTGTCTCATCTCACTGGTGCAGGGATTGGGTTTTCTCTTGCTTCCCAGTGCCGCCTCCAAACCATTAACCCATCCCTAACAGTCTTCTCTCTGCAGTTCTTGCCATCTGCTTGTGCTCCATACCCTCCTTCTTATTGTCTGAGTCAGTGCTTGCCCAACCTAGTGGCTTTTCAGAATCACCTGGAGCACTTTGAAAAACGTGGCGCTTCAGACTCTCCCAAACATACCGCATTAGAATCATCAAGGTTGGGAGGACCTAAACATTTTAATTTTAAAAACAAACCTTGAAGGAAGAGGAGGGGGAGGAGAGATGGGAAGGGGAAAAGAAAGCTCCCCAGGTGATTCTGGTGGGAATTAACTACAAATTGGTGCTTGCCAAGGGCACTTGCCATCTGCCTCTGTGGGAATTGAAACCAGTGCTACTGCAACTGCGTGACCTTCGACATGTCCTAAAGGGAGCTGGTGGGGGTGGGGGGGTGGAGAACAGAAATGAGGCAGTCTGTGCTTTGGGAAAACTGGCAGAACAGGTCTTCATATAGTTAAATATTTTCAGGAACTGATTTTGTGAACCCAATCCTTGCATCTCCTCATATCTAGAAAAGCACTTAATCCCTTCATGGTGACATCAGTCCCTTGTGACTAGCAAAAAACCTTGGCAAAGATAAGTTCTTGTGTATGTGAACTCCTCCTTTACCAAGAAGTGAACTGATGTACCAATTGCTCAGTCGGGTCCAACTCTTTCTGACCCCATGGACTGTAGCCTGCAAAGCTCCTCTGTTCATGGGATTCTTCAAGCAAGAATACTGGAGTGGGTTGCCATTTCCTTCTCAGGTGATCTTCCCGACCTAGGGATCGAACCTGGGTCTCCCACATTGCAGGCAGACGCTTTACCTTCTGAACCATCTGGGAAGCTTCACCAAAGTAATATATATTGACCTTCTCCCACTACCTCTTTGGAATAGTTCCTCAAAGCTGAGTTGCTGGCCCCCCGCCCTCCCCCTGGCTGCAGTCCTCTTTCTGTGCCAAATAAAACTTAACTCGAAACTCTCACATTGTACATTTTTTCTAAGTTGACAGAATCATTTCACTTGATGCTACAAAAAAAATTAACAAACATGATTAATTAACTTGGTTCTCTTTTCTACCTCGTCTCTTGCCGGTGATTTTGGTGTTTATGTTGAGGTTCTATTAATTCACTGAGTTCTTGAAGGTCATTCCTATCAACTCCTGTGGCCTTAGTTTCCACATCAGTGGTTCACTTCTTGGACTTGTGTAGTCATGGGAATTTTTTCCACCTTCAAGATCTGGAACTTGGATGTCAGTTTTCTTGGCTGATTTTTCCCACCTACTACACCAGACTAACCATCACTGAGGACTCTGGTCCCTTAGTCACTTGCTGTTCCAATCTTTTTATGGCTCCGTTTCTCTATTTGGAGGATATACTTCCCAGCCATTTTGGTTTTGTCTGGAATCCCAAATCCTTTGTCTTAACATGTTGGGCTTCTCATATTCCAGTCGTCAGTCCAAAATCACCCTCAACATCTGCTTTTTCTTCTCCCAGTCTGCCATGTTATCTGCCAAGTTATCACAAAGACCTTTGCACTGGTTCCACTACAGATTTATGCTAGCTCTAATTTCACCTAGGTCTTACTTTTCTGTTAAAAAAGAAATCCATCTTTTATGAAATCTCAGCTGCATTTCTTTAGAGGTGATGCCAGACTTTTCCATTCCTTAAACATCCAGTCAGTTTCCTTCCTTTTTTTTTTTTTTTCATTGATGAGATTAAGGATGTTTACACTGGAGCTAACTGCCCTCTGCTTTAATGTAAGTTTCCACTGTACCCTCTTCACTACCCCAAGCATTCTTTTTTAAAATATATATATATATATTATTTATTTGGCTGCATCAGGTCTTAGTGAAGCATGTGGGATCTTTTCATTGAGGCATGTGGGATTTAGTTCCCTGAGCTGAGCCCCCTGCACTGGGAGCTTGAAGTCTTAGCTGCTGGACCACCGGGGAAGTCCTTAAGCATTCTTTCTTAATTCTTCTTTGACCTTCTTTATTTTCTTCATCCGAGGAAGAAAATGTCTGTCAGTCCCTTACCCAAGATTAACTTGTGCACTCTGCATGCGGTATCCTCTGGACTTTCCCCGTTCCTTCTTGCCTCTTTTGGGAACTTGCTCCATTTGTTACTCCCTTTCTCTAATTTCTTTGGTTCCTCCTTACTCAGTCCCAGCCTTCGAGCTCTGCTTTTAGCCAGATTTTGCTCAGCTCCCCCAGATGCCTTCAGACTTCCATTTCCAGCCCTGCCTTCTGAATTTCATTGAGAATCTTTTAAAAAAAGAATTTTATTTATTTATTTTTAGCTGTGCTGGTTCTTTATCGCTGCATGATCTTTTCCCAGGTTGTGGAGATCCAGGGCTACTCTCCTGCTGCGGTGCATGGGCTTCTCATTGCGGGGGCTTCTCTTGTGGAGCACAGGCCCTAGGGCGTGCGGACTTCAGTGGTTGTGGCTCTCAGACCCTAGAGCACGGGCTCAGGAGTTGTGGTGCGCAGTCTTAATTGCCCGCGGCATGTGAAATCTTCCCAGATCAGGGATCGAACCCGTGTCTCCTGCATTAGCGGATTCTTTACCACGGATCCACCAGGGAAGCCCCATTCAGAATATAATACCCAGAAACCCAGCTATTTTGTCTCTAAAGAGCTCTTCCTCCTAGCTTCCTTAAATCTTTTTTCCCTTTTTAACTTTTTATTTTGAAATAATTCAGATTTACAGAAAAGTGGCAAGAATGATTTAAATAATTCCTCTGTACTTTTCATCCAGATTCTATAAATATAACTGTTTACCACACTTGCTTTTTCTTTCTCACGCATTCACTCTCTACACACATACACGCACACATCATGCACAGACTCGCACATATATATTTGTCATTTTTCCTGAAACTTCAGAGTAAGTTATAGACATGATGCTGCTTTACCTCCCTCTCAATATGTCAGTGTATAGTTCCTTAAAAGAGAGACATTTTCTGACATAAAAGCAGCAGAATCAGTACATTAACACTGATTCTACTGGTACTATTAGCTATTCTATAGACCTTATTCAAGTGTCACCAAAAGTCCTAATGACATGTTTTAGAGCAAAAGAAGGGGAAAAATCTTAAAACACACACACACACGCACACCCACACACAAAAGCCTCCTACTTGTTGAGGATCCATTCCAGGACCTTGTGCTGAAGTTCTAGTTGCCTAGTTCACTGCCTTTATTCTGGACAGTTCCTCAGTCATTCTCTTGTCTTTCGTGATCACGGCACTTAGGAAGGGCAAGGCTGCTGGTTTTGTAGAATACCCTTTAACTTGGGTTTGGAATTCTCTTGGGGTAGATCCAGGTTATCCATCATCAGGGAAGCCTCCTAAAGGGAGATACCGTCTCCCTCTTGGTGCACTGACATGGTTTCCGTGCTGTTGTCACGCTCTCTGTGACCAGCTGTTTCTCTTTTGGGTTATTCTGACTTTACTCTTCACACCCCTACATGCAGCCGGTTGCTGAGTGGTGCAGCGCTCCCTGCACCACCTCCCTTAGGGTGTCCCTTTCTTTCCATTCCTCCTTTCTGTCCTGTTACGGAGTCAAGGCCTCTCTACTTGGTCCTGGTGACTGTTTCTCATGGCTTACCACCAGGAGCCCCTGTGCGTGGCAGTTTTCACCAGTCAGTACTTCCTCTGCTCTGTCCTCCCTCCACCTTTTCTCAACCTGTCCTGCCTTTACTTGACCCACCCCTTTGAATATCCCACTCACGTGCCTGATTCTCAAATGCATTTCTGGCTGGCCCAGTTCAAAGCCATCCTGCCTCTTGTCTGGAGGCAGCCCCACCCCTCAGCTAGTACGAGCCTCTTCATTCCTGCACGGTGGCTTGTCTGTTCTAGTTCCCTGTTGAAGCGAAGCTCTTGAGTGCGGGGGCTGTGTCTTATTCAGCACTGCAGAGGCTCAATGAGTATTTGTTGACTGGACTAACTGACTTGATTAAAATCATTAAGCAAAGGCGCAGGCTGACCTTAGAGTTATCTGCCATGTGGTACATGGTGGTGGGTGTGAAACCTGTGCTTTACTCCAGGAGTCAGGTGGGTGTGGGCTCAAAATAAGGCCTCTTAGCAAAATGATACGTAATTCAGAAAGGTATTTCCATGTTGTAAGTGGAGTAAATGATTCTCTCCCGATGACATCTTAACTTCGCATCTACATGTCAAGACAAAGAGAGGGCAGACTGACTTGAAAAAGAATAGAGAAACCTACCAGCATATTAACAATGGCCCATCTATTTCTTCACACCCCAAGTGAGCAGCTGAATGTGTGAGGAGCAGTTTCTGAGGCTCACATCCTCCCTCGAGCCCTGGAACCACCTGCTCTCTCCTCCCCATTGTCTGGCCCCCCCTGCTCCCGTCAGCACTGCCTTTCTCCCTCCACACTCCCTTCACTGGCTCCTCTTCCTTATTTCACTCTTTCTGCCTGTTCTGTCTCTTAATAAATCTGTGTTCTTCCCTCTTCCTAGTTTGATGCTTTTATTTTTTGACTTCTTGGATACCGTTTGACATTCTGTGGGTTTTTAACATAGAAACAGGTGAAAAAGGATAAAACAATGGCTTTGTACTTCGGTGGGGTTTTTTGTTTTTTTTTTTTAATCTCATCCCCTCCCAGGGTCAGGCTTCCCAGGTGGCACAATGGTAAAGAATCCACCTGCCAATGCAGGAGAGCCGGGTGGGAAATGGCCACGCAGTCCAGTATTCTTGCCTGGGAAATCCCCTGGACAGAGAAGCCTGGCAGGCTACAGTCTATGGGGTCACAGAGAGTCGGGCGTGATTGACCACACACATACTCCCAAGCGTCAGTAGTTCTTGGTATTTGAAAATGTAGTTATCAGTGATAATGAAATTTTGTTTTTTCTTTGCCGCACAGTATGTGGGATCTTAGTTCCCCCAACAGGAATCAAACCTGTGCCCTTGAAGTGGAAGCATGGAGTCTTAACCACTGGACTGCCAGGAAAGTCTGGAAAATGGTTTATTTGATTATCTTTCTGCTACAGCAAGAAAATTACCAGGAACATACTGGTTGATAAACATCAAAAGACCTGAAGTTTTCAGTCTCTGTTAAGGCAAATTTGGTATTTGTGCTTAACAGTCTGATTGCAGGATGGTGAGCTATCGAAGTTACTGGAACCACAGTATTCCTCCTTGTGATGTGCCTCACTGGCTGGCTGTGGTCAGCCTTTTTTCTGTCCTGAGAACGCTTTTGTGTGGATGACATCTTTGGATAGAGTAGCTACAGAAGTGAAGGCAAGAGATTCTGCTGCTTGACTGAGTGGGGCTGGAATAACAGGCGTGTTTATGTGGGAGAGAATGAGTAGGGTTGCTTTTGCACTATGAAATTCTTAAAATTGTTTTACCAGGAAGATGTTATTCAGAAACCTCTGGTGCCTTCAGCTCGTTTTTTGTTTATTTCAGATTTCTTTTTCTCCCCCTGGTTTTAATTATCTCTAGAAGAGCTCAGGAGGCCTCCTATGCTCTAAAATAGTTATAATATTAATGTGCTAAACTCACGTCATTCCTGCAAATAAGAGAGTCTCTCACAGACCCCTGTGTTCAGCAGAGAAGTCCAGCCCCTTCCCGCTGTGTGTGAGGAAAAGGGCAGAGACCAGAGGCTGGATCTTTCTTCCCATCCCCGATTCTTAGCTTTTCAGCCAGAGATTCATGTCGGGTACAACCCCAGAGTCACGACTAGCGTTGTGTCTGCTTGAGTATAGAGTCATGATGCCTTCCCTTCTTCTGTTCCATCCTGGATGCATTGGAGGTGGAGGTGGTTTAGGAGGGAGAGAGTTTACGCTGGTTTTTAATAATACTTTTTCTGTTCTAGCTGGTGCATTTGGCAGATTCCCTTTTTAACACTCGGTAATGTGTATTCTCTAATGCCTTCTCTAATGCTAGAAAGAAAAGTTGCCAAATATAGCTGTTGATCATACTAAAACACCGGAAGGTAATACGAACACACTTGTGGTGTGGGTGTGGGCACGGGTGAGAGCCCGACTCAGTGCAGGGGACCCTGAAGCAGCCTGCTGAGCTCACAGCTGGAAGGGACCTTGAGTCAGCAATTGATATGTCACTTGGGCAGGGCCACCAACTAATTAGAATGATGGGCCTTATGAAGGAAGGACCAGCAAATGAAGAAATGTTTATCAGCGTCTTTGTAGGGACACTGTACTGGGCTTCTGGGGGTTACAGACTCACGGGGTATGTAGTCTTTGCTGCCCCCCAGCAGCTCAGCTGGGGAGACAGAATCCAGGAGAAGTTCAAATAACAATAGAAGATTTAAATAGCATTTCAAAATAGCTGTTATTAATAGATGGGAACAGAAACCAATCTGTTTTTGCAGGGGTTCTCCTAAAATTGTTAGCATCATTTTAAGCTGTGCGGAGTGGATTAGAGGAGCATTGTGGCCATCCCTTGGGTTCCAGGGGTCCTGGTGATTTCAGTTTCTACTCATGAATCCCTCTGGACCTGCCAGAGTCACATGTGTGCTGCAGATTTACGAGATCCCATCAGTTATGCAGTGGTCCCTGCCTTGACCGCAAGGCCACTGTAAATACTTTGAACGTTTTGAAGTTCGTTTTTGCAGGGGTCAGAAATACAGCCACGCTTCACCTTTCCAGTCTCAACAGAATTCTGGTGAATGCACTAGCGTGGAGGGGAAAGGAAAGAATTCTTGCAAAGTGGAATCAAGGCCATTTGCACAAAAGCAATTGAAAATATCTGTCTTGGGACCTGTGGCAGAGTTGGGTGGGAGGGAAGTCTCACACTCTCCCTGGAGCCTAATGCATTTGGAATGCTGTGCTGGCGTCTCTCACTGGGCAGCCCAGAGCCTGAAATAAGGGTGATCAGGGGCTCCATGAGGGCTCTTAATGAGGGTCCTGGGCGCAAGTCTCATTTGGTGCCCACAGGTGTGTACTAAGTCACTTCAGTTGTGTCCAACTCTTTGAGACCCCATGGACTGTAGCCTGCCAGGCTCCTCTCCTGGGATTCTCTAGGCAAGAATACTGGCATGGATTGCCAATTCCTTCTCCAGGGAATCTTCCCACCCCAGGAATTGAGCCACGTCTCTTAAGTCTGCTGCATTGGCCCACAGGGAACAGGTACAAATGAGCAAACTGGGAGTTGTTCAGCTGATACAGAATTTCAGTTTTACAAGATGAAAAAGTTCTAGAGATCTGTTGTACAGCACTGTGTGAGTAGTTAACACTGTGCTGTAAACTTACAAATATTTAAGGTAAATGTTTTTACATGTTTTTAACCACAGTAAAAATTGAGCAGTAAACTTACTTTAACTGAACCATTTTGTCTTTTAAATCCAGGATCAGGTGTGTTTCCTTGGTTTTGATAGCTAGAAATGGGCAATTTCTGCAGTTTTTGTTTGTGTGTTTTCTCATTGGTTCATTCTTTTATGCAATAAATTTTTACTTAAAGTTTTGTTTTGAAAATAGTACACTCATTGAAGTATTTTAAAAAGAAGGAAAAGTAGAATAGAAATGTATCCAGTGCCATTGTTTATACATTGATTTATTTCTTTCCACTATTTAAAAAAAAACATTATTGTAATAGGACTTCTAACTCAAACCCCTGCCACAGTCTCCAGAATGGCTGAGGGATTTCTGGGTTGCTGGGGTAATGTGCTGTTGAAAAAAAAAAAAATGTTAGGCTGTGTCAGGTAAGCTTCATTTGCCATTGACCTAATGTGTCCAAAGAGGGACGTTTTGGTATGAGGATGCCTAGCATCCTAGAGGGAGAAGGCAATGGCACCCCACTCCAGTACTCTTGCCCGGAAAATCCCATGGAGGAAGGAGCCTGGTGGGCTGCCGTCTATGGGGTCGCTAAGAGTCAGACATGACTGAAGTGACTTAGCAGCAGCATCCTAGAGGCTGTGTAAGGCTTTATGACGGGCTTTCCAGGTGGCACTAGTGGTAAAGAACCCATCAGCCAATGCAGGAGGTGCTGGAAACACAGGCTCAATGCCTGGTCGGGAAGATCCCCTGGAAAAGGGTATGGCAACCCACTCCAGTATTCTTGCCTGGAGAACCCTTGGACAGAGGAGCCTGGTGAGCTATCATCCATAGCGTTGCAAAGAGTCAGACACTACTGAAGTGATTTAGCATGCACACATGCAAAGCCTTGTAACATTCCATCCTTTGTGACTTACCCAGAGTTCCCCCAGATCCACCTCATAACCATAATGCATCTACCTCCCAAAGTATGCCAACCCAGTATATTTTAATAAAGATGCTCATTTCTTCTCCAAAATTCTGACCAGGTGTTGGGAGAGGGAAACTGCCTGTCTCTAAGAAGGAGACAGGGGAAGCTTATTAGTGCACATAATTCAGAGACATTCCCCCAGTCTGCACCCTGTCTTAATTTATGGAAAGCTCTTTGACTTTCTTATCAATCTGGATACTTTGGCTTTGAAAGTCATCATCTCTGGCCTCAGTTGCACAGCCCTCATCCTCTTCCTTTTACTGAAAACACATCATTTGCTCAGATACGGGCTCTTCACACCACAGAACAATATTGGTGATTTGGCACAGAGTGGGGTGGGTTGGGAAAGCAGCCCCAAGTGGCACGAGTATGCAAGTATGCAGAAAGGGGCCCAGGGGTGTCCGATGGGAGAGGGATGGAGGCAGGTGAGGGTGGCCTGTGCACCCGGAAGGGCCTGTCCTTGATGACTCATCCATCTCTGCTGGCCCCAGGTTGGGCTAGTGCCCCACCTTGGAGAGGTAGGCGAGAGGGAGGTTGCAGAGGTAGAACTTAAAAATTGATGGGGTCCGCTAAATAAAATGTTTGCACCACCGAAATTATGGTGCCATGGAGTAAAGCTCTGTTTCCAGGCCCTGGTTATGGTTTTATATAGTATTGAAAGTCCATTTTCAAATCTTGTTCTTAAAAAAAAAACCCTAACATGATAGACAGTAAATCTTTTCCATGTTACTTCATACTCTTTGTAACCATTATTTTAAATAGCTATAGATATCCTTTTGAGTGGATGTGCCATATTTTAATTTTCATTTTAGTTCAGTTGCTCAGTCATGTCCGACTCTTTGTGACCCCATGGATTGCAGCACGCCAGGGTTCCCTGTCCATCACCAACTCCTGGAGCTTGCTCAAACTCATGTCTGTCGAGTCGGTCATGCCATCCAGCTATCTCATTCTCTGTCATCCCCTTTTCCTGCCTTCAATCTTTCCCAGCATCAGGGTCTTTCTCAGTGAGTCAGTTCTTCACATCAGGTGGCCAAAGTATTGGAGCTTCAGCTTCAGCATCAGTCCTTCCAATGAATATTCAGGACTGATTTCCTTTAGGATTGACTGGTTGGATCTCCTTGCAGTTCAAGGGACTCTCAAGAGTCTTCTCCAACACCACAGTTCATTTTAATTTACTACTCTTTTATTGGTGGACATTTAACCAATAGATGTTTATAGAGATGTTAACGTCTAGATAAGATCACATATTAAGTATGGAAAAAGGCACGAAGGGTAGAGATTTGATGGAGATTAGTTACTATTGCCTTGTAATTCTAATCTGGTACTCCCCAGAATATACAGGGCAAGTTTGAGTTCTGTGCATGTCCTTGAAGGACTAACAGTTTGACTTCCTTCAAGCTCATGATCTTTACAGATTTGTGTTTTTTTTTAAGGTGGGGACAGGAGAAACTACTACTTTATTTTTCAGTGATATAATGACAAATAAATTGGAAAAGTAAAGTGTTATACATTGAATTGAAGCCTCCTGTAGTCCTCTGTCTCCCACTGAGAGATGAATATGACCCTGATTTGGTGTTGGTCATTTCCTTGTTCATCTTTAGATAGTATAGATTTGGCAGGTTAATCAGCACATTTTAAACCTTTATGGTGTCATAAATGTCAACCTTTAAAATGTCATCATCATGTCCGTATCCTTCTTCAGCTTGCTTTTTTACTTAATATGTTTGTGAGATTCGTTCATTTTGGACTTGTCATTGTAATCCAATTTTCCCACAACTACTAGTTCTTTCATTTCATGACTGTCACAGTTTATCCATCCATTTGCCTAATGATGGGTGTTCAGTTCCCCTCTCTGCCCACTTTTTTGCTCTTAGAAGACAGTGCTGCCTTAAGTATTCTTCTAAAGGTCTCCTGTGGACGTGTTTGAGAAGCTTTTGGGGCAGTTCTTGGCAGTGAAATTGTTGGGCCATGAGGCTTGTATATCTTCAGCTTTCCTGGATCTTGAAGATTACTTTCCAAAGTCATGGTACTGACTCACATTCCCACCTGGCGTTCCCGTTGTCCCTAGTGTGTCCCATGTGTTCCTGTTCACACTTCACTTGGCAATCTAATGGGATTAATTGGTATTTCTTGTGTTTTTATTTCTTGCAGCAAACTAGATTTATTTCATGATTTGCTTCTACTGGCCACAACAGAGCCAATGTTAGAAAAAAAAGTGTTAAAATTCTTATTCTTTTTACAGTACCCTTTTGAGATTTTTCTAAGCAAAGAAACCATTTAGAAATCTATTAACAAACTTAAATGTTAGATTATGACATAGTTATTTTCTTCCCAGTAAGCAGAACCACACCCTGTATAATTTGGTGTCATAATCCCAGGTGACTACACCCTCTGGCAGAGGCCAGGTAATTGCCACTCTGCTGTGTTCTGTTGGTTAAAAGCAAGTCCCAGGTTCCTCCACACTCAGGGAAGGGTTTACACTGGTATGAATTCCTGAGAGTGAGGAGCGTGGGGGCCACCTACATAGAAGCCTGGCTTTCACAATAGGAACCATGTTGTGATCACCATGTTTCAGCATCGTGGTTTAAATATTCAGCCCTATTAGGACAGTCAGAGACGTTCAGATTCCAGAAGACTGACTGACCCAAGTCCAAGTCTCATCAGGGATGTCATTTCAGAGTATTAATTCATGACAAGAGTAGCTGGCTGTTAGCCTGGGCCTTGAGTTTGCTGGTTCCTGTGTCTCCTCCTTTTGTGCACGTCCACTGCTGCTGCTGCTGCTAAGTCGCTTCAGTCGTGTCTGACTCTGTGCAACCCCATAGACGGCAGCCCGCCAGGCTCCCACATCACTGGGATTCTCCAGGCAAGAATATTGGAGTGGGTTGCCATTTCCTTCTCCAAGTGCACATCCACCCTGGAAACTAAATGATGTGCTTGATGAGTGTGGGCTCAGGGCAGGAGGAGTGAGCAGGATCTTCTTAGTGGTCCGTGTCACTGAGCCCTGAGAGCTTAATGCATCCCTCTCCACAATAGGGTTCTTCCTGCTGCCCCAGGTTCTTGGAAACACTGATCAATTTAGCCTCTCGGTACTCTGCTTTTCCTAGACACGCTGTGTGTACCATCTCCCTTTCTGGTTGCACATTCCTTCTTTTGTCAGAATATAATTCAGTTGATTAAATTCAGCATTTTGAAAATGACTTCATTTTAGTCCTCTATCCTTGAGATTGATTCATCCAGCAAACACTTCTTGATCAGCTACGTGCCAGGTGCTGGGGCTTGAGCTGTGGACAGTACAGCTTCCCATGGAGCTCACAGCATAGAGCCAAAGACTGACAGTGAGCCAGTGATCACAGGTGTGGTGACTGTTTGCCGTGGTTCACTTGTAAGCGTTGGCAGGATCTTGGGTTGTTCTCACAGATCTGCTGACTTCATCCCTTCTTCATTCTTAGGTTTCATGGTCAGAGTCTCATCTAAACTTCAGTTTTGGAAGTAGCTTGCAGTTTGCCCCACTGACTTTTTAATACTACCTGTGTTATTTCATAGAACAAAGGGAAAATAAGAGACCAAAAAGTTGAACCAAACCCTATTATAACTAGTATTTCAGTGTAAATATCCATCAGTCAGGAGCTGCCCAACAATGACAGTATGTCCATTTAATGGAATGTTATGCAGGCATTAGAAATTGTGATATGTATCTTCATATATCGATAGAAAAATGTTCAGGATATAGTATCATTTAGGAAATGCAGGGTATTTATAGTATAGAGTAGGATGTATTTTTTTTGTCAAAAAAGGAAAAATGTATATTCTGAAAAGAGGTCTCAAAAAAAGGTAAGCTGATATAAACATCAGCACTTACTGAGTGGTGATTTTCAATTTGTTCTTCATGCATTTATGTAGAGCCTAAATTTTAAAATTATTTTATTAATCATGAAAAGCATTTTTTCACTTTAAGGAAAGGTGTTCTTTAAAATGTTCCAAATTTCTTCATATAAAGTACATGTGTTGCAAGGCATTTTGTGTGTGTGTGTATGTTGCTGTGGTGTTGAAAATATAAGTGATAGTAGCATGGTATCAGTCCAGCTGTAACCTCAGCATATATTTGTGCCAGGAGAAACAGCTTTGGCCAAATGAAAACGTGAAAGCAAGTACCTAATGATTTCCTCTACTAGCTCCCCACAATAAACATCATCACTTTAAGCAAATGAATACTATTTGGTGAACTTTTTATATGTTTTAGTTTTAAAGATAGATATATTTTCTATCAGATGTGATGAAGGGATTTAACTATGGAAGAGAGAGGAAGAGCCTTTTCTGGAAGCATATCAAGTGCCCTGAGGCCAGACTGTTCCAGACACTCTGCCACCTCCTTGTGGATGATGCCTGCTGATGAAGAGGTGGGGCCTTTAGGCCCAGGTCCCTGCTGTCTTCCTTCCTGTGATGTCAAGCCAGTTGCCGAACATTTGTAGGTCTCAGTTCCCTCTGGTTAAATGGAGGTGATAAGATCAGTCCCTTCACGAATGATTGTGAGGGTGAATTCCATTAATGTCCATAGACATGCTGCTTGAGTGCCTGACTAGGGGTCAACACCCCAAAAAGGGAGCAGCTGTTAGTTCTGTGTTCCCAATCGGATAAGCTGAGGTTAGCCTGCTAGGATCATACAGTTATTGGGGGAGCCATGCTTCAAGTAAGGACCAAGTAAGGACCCCATCAAGTAAGGAAGCCATCACCCTTGTCTTCCATGATGGAAAGGTATGTCAGACTGTAGCCATGGAAAGGGAGAGGGGAAAGGAGAGACAGTGGAGGGAAGGAAAATGGCCCATGGAAAGGGGAAGTGAAGAAGAGGGAAAGAGAAAAAAGGAAGATGGATGGAGAGGGATAAGTAGGAAAAAAGAGAAAGAAAATCAAATGACAGGAGGCAGTGAGAGGGGAGAAAGAAGGGCTGAAGAGTGATGGGGAGAAAGGAGGAAAGGGGCCCTGGGGGAACCCTCTGTTCCTCCTCCCTCCCTGGCCCCATCCCAAGCCTCCTAGTCTGGATTCTGGTGCAGCATCTGCCACTGTGACCTCTCCCCTATTCTGAGCTGCTCTCGCAGCTGGCCATTCACCAGCCTTGAGTCTTCCCTCCTTGATCACTCCTCGCTGCACCAGGACAGAGTCCATGCTGGAGCTGGCCTCTGAGATCAGTTAGGGAACACTCCCACCTGTCTTCCTAGACATGCTTTCCACTATTCTCCGCCTTCTATCTTTTCACTATTTTTAACTATAAGAAAATCAGGTTTTTTTTTTCCCCACCACCGTGTTACAACCACTTTATTCATAAATGCTTTGCCCTTTTTTTTTAAAATTCTGACACTTGGTAGAACATATCAGTGCTGTATTTTAATAGTAAACTGAAAAACTAAATTTTAATTTTTCTGTAAAAATTGTCATTTTAGTTTGTTCATGTATCATTTTACATTAAAATAATACTCTAGTGTCATCTTGCTTAGAAAAATAGAACTATTGCTTGGCATTAATGTCTCCTTTTGTCATTAAAATATCATATATGTGTATCTGAGAATATATATACATATGTATATACCCAGAATCTTCCTAACCACAAATAAGTGTTTTGGTTTAGATAACAGCATTTTCCTTTACTCTTATGTGAACCTCCAAATTCTATTGATACATTGCATATTTTAGGCATTGAGATTTTGTTTTTTCTTATTTCTTTTAATTCTCCTGTCCTTGCTTCACCTACCTGTCCCTTCCCTAAATTTTCCAAAGTTTCTAACCTCATGAACTGGAGTTTGATACTGTAACAGTGAAACATGGCACAATCAAAACAGTGTACCACCTAGACCTGCCTGTTCATATTGCAGACCCACTCGTGTGCTAGAGGGCAGATTTATAAAATGTGCAGGAGCTGAAAACTTAAGGCAGTGGGCAGAACTGACAGTGGGAAGATCTGGAAAGAATATTTGAGATGTCACTTAATCCAATGACTTTGAATCCAATTCGAAATCCAATGTTTGTTTTGAATCCTTACTTATTGGCAATACAGATCACCAAAGATTGTTCCAAAAAGAACACTAACCAACTAAGAGACCTGACAAATAAACACATCTGCCACACTTGTGAAAGGGGCGCCAGTTCAGAACAGACCTCAGTATGTGTTGTGGACTCATGCCTTGGGACATTTTCTGTCACGGAGAGTGCACAGTGCTTGGTTTGTTACAGGGAGATGTATTATTGAAAAGCAATCTCAGGCAATGAGTGGTGGATAGACTGCTTTTTCAGAAAGGGGGTGTGACTGGGTTTCTATAGCTCAGGCAGGATAATTCCAGGTGGATGAAATGACCTTCGGAAAAGGGTGTTGCAAAGGTCTCCATTCATTCACAGGTATTATACTGAGTGGCTAATGTTGGGGTTGGGGTCTCAGTAGAGAATGATTCCTTTTTTAAAAAAATATTTATTTGGCCTCTGCACATGGGATCTTCTGTTGTGGTGCGTAGGCTTAGTAGTTGTGGTGAACAGGCTCCATGGCATGTGGGGTCTTAATTCCCCAACCAGGGAACAAACCTGAGTCCACTGCCTTGGAAGGGGACTTCCAGTGGACCAGTAGGGGAGTCCTGAGGACTGTGTGTGATGTGTTTTAGTCGCTCAGTCGTGTCCGTCTCTTTGTGACCCTATGGATTGAGGCCTGCCAGGCTTCTCTGTCCTTGGAATTCTCCAGGCAAGAATACTGGAGTGGGTTGCCATTTCCTTCTCCAGGGGATCTCCCCGACCCAGGGTTTGAACCCAGGTCTCCGGCACTGCAGGCAGATTCTGTACCACTGAGCCACCAGAGAAGCCAGCTGTACATTTAACTAAACCATATACTTTAACGCCTTGCGTGCGTGTGTGCGTGCTAAGTTGCTTTAGTCCTGTCTGACTCTGTGCGACCTTATGGACTGTAGCCTGCCAGGCTTATTTGTCCATGGGATTCTCCACGCAGGAATACTAGAGTGGCTTGCCATGACCTTCTCCACTCTAATGCCTTACTTGCTACAGTTTCTGATACTGGAGTGCTATCATGCTCTCTTTGTGTAGATCCTTGTAGGTCAGCTCTGTGTCCCTTAAAATTTGAGGGACTTCCCTGGTGGTCCAGTGGTTAAGACTTTACGTTCTGATGCAGGGGATTCGGATTCGATCTCTGGTTGGAGAGCTAAGGTCTCACATGCGTTATGGCCAGAAAACCAAAACGTAAAACAGAAACAATATTGCAAAAAATTCAATAAGGACTTTAAAAATGGTCCACATCCAAAAGATCTTTAAAAAAGAAAAAAATATTTGATACACGCCCTTAAGTGGCATATAAGTAGGGGGAGACAGACTGCTAAACAGCTGATATGTAAGAATAAATATAAAATGTAATATATAAATATAAAATATAAAACTCATAGGATAAAGAGCTGAAGAATACAGACAAGCCATATTATTGACTTGAAGGACAGGTGAGCTCTTTCAGGGTTGGGGTGAGTTTTCTAGGCAGGCAGGGATGGGAAGGCATTTCTGATAGAGCACACAGGCAAAGTTACGATGGTAGTGAAGTGCATTACATGCTAAAGGGCAGTGCTGGGGAGTGTGGCCATGTGGAAGGTTAGAGTTGACTGGAGGAGATGACTGTGGTATGAAGTGGCCTAGGATGAGGCTGAAGAGGAGTTAGGCCAGAGTATGTTGAGAGTAAAGGACATAGAGGTAAGGCTGGAATGTGGAGGAGAGAAAGTATGGCACAATCTCTCCATTTTCTACTTTGGGAAGTCCTATCCATTTTCATCAGTTCTTTCCTGACCTGGCTGCTAACCAGGAAGAAAACAAAGCGCTCTCCCTTTTTTCCTCCCCATTTTTTTTTAAGTGTTAAAAACTTGTAAACTGAGGTTTTATTGACATAGAACTTCAGGTACATAATAAAATGATTTGGTATTTGCATATATTGCAAAATGATCACGATAATAAGTCTTATGTATCAACACACATAGTTACAAAGTTTTGTATGTGTGTGATGAGACCTAACAGAAGCAGAAGATATTAAGAAGAGGTGGCAAGAATACACAGAAGAACTGTACAAAAAAGATCTTCATGACCCAGATAATCACGAAGGCGTGATCACTCACACTCATCTAGAGCTGGACATCCTGGAATGTGAAGTCAAGTGGGTCTTAGGAAGCATCACTATGAACAAAGCAAGTGGGGGTGATGGAATTCCAGCTGAGCTATTTCAAATCCTGAAAGATGATGCTGTGAAAGTGCTGCACTCAATATGCCAGCAAATTTGGAAAACTCAGCAGTGGCCACAGGACTGGAAAAGGTCAGTTGTCATTCCAATCCCAAAGAAAGGCAATGCCGAAGAATGCTCAAACTACCGCACAATTGCACTCATCTCACACGCTAGGAAAGTAATGCTCAAAATTCTCCAAGCCAGGCTTAAGCAATACATGAACCATGAACTTCCAGATGTTCAAGCGGGTTTTAGAAAAGGCAGAGGAACCAGAGATCAAATTGCCAGCATCTGCTGGATCATGGAAAAAGCAAGAGAGTTCCAGAAAAACATCTATTTCTGCTTTCTTGACTATGCCAAAGCCTTTGACTGTGTGGATCACGATAAACTGTGGAAAATTCTCAAAGAGATGGGAATACCAGACCACCTGACCTGCCTCTTGAGAAATCTGTATGCAGGTCAGGAAGCAACAGTTAAAACTGGACATGGAACAACAGACTGGTTTCAAATAAGAAAAGGACTATGTCAAGGCTGTATATTGTCATTGTGCTGATTTAACTTATATGTGGAGTACATCATGAGAAATGCTGGGCTGGATGAAGCACAAGCTGGAATCAAGATTGCTGGGAGAAATATCAATAACCTCAGATATGCAGATGACACCACCCTTATGGCAGAAAGTGAAGAAGATCTAAAGAGCCTCTTAATGAAAGTGAAAGAGGAGAGTGAAGAAGTTGGCTTAAAGCTCAAAGTTCAGACAACTAAGATCATGGCATCTGGTCCCATCATTTCATGGGAAATAGGTGGGGAAACAGTGGAAACAGTGGTAGACTTTATTTTTTTGGGCTCCCAAATCACTGCAGATGGTGACTGCAGCCATGAAATTAAAAGATGCTTACTCCTTGGAAGAAAAGTTATGACCAACCTAGATAGCATATTCAAAAGCAGAGACGTTACTTTGCCAACAAAGGTCCGTCTAGCCAAGGCTATGGTTTTTTCCAGTGGTCATGTATGGATGTGAGAGTTGGACTGTGAAGAAAGCTGAGTACGGAAGAATTGATGCTTTTGAACTGTGGTGTTGGAGAAGACTTTTGAGAGTCCCTTGGACTGCAAGGAGATCCAAC
>SJYQ01002620.1:1037580-1056730 GCA_006410935.1 Redunca redunca | reverse complement strand
GGTTTTAGAAAAGGCAGAGGAACCAGAGATCAAATTGCCAGCATCTGCTGGATCATGGAAAAAGCAAGAGAGTTCCAGAAAAACATCTATTTCTGCTTTCTTGACTATGCCAAAGCCTTTGACTGTGTGGATCACGATAAACTGTGGAAAATTCTCAAAGAGATGGGAATACCAGACCACCTGACCTGCCTCTTGAGAAATCTGTATGCAGGTCAGGAAGCAACAGTTAAAACTGGACATGGAACAACAGACTGGTTTCAAATAAGAAAAGGACTATGTCAAGGCTGTATATTGTCATTGTGCTGATTTAACTTATATGTGGAGTACATCATGAGAAATGCTGGGCTGGATGAAGCACAAGCTGGAATCAAGATTGCTGGGAGAAATATCAATAACCTCAGATATGCAGATGACACCACCCTTATGGCAGAAAGTGAAGAAGATCTAAAGAGCCTCTTAATGAAAGTGAAAGAGGAGAGTGAAGAAGTTGGCTTAAAGCTCAAAGTTCAGACAACTAAGATCATGGCATCTGGTCCCATCATTTCATGGGAAATAGGTGGGGAAACAGTGGAAACAGTGGTAGACTTTATTTTTTTGGGCTCCCAAATCACTGCAGATGGTGACTGCAGCCATGAAATTAAAAGATGCTTACTCCTTGGAAGAAAAGTTATGACCAACCTAGATAGCATATTCAAAAGCAGAGACGTTACTTTGCCAACAAAGGTCCGTCTAGCCAAGGCTATGGTTTTTTCCAGTGGTCATGTATGGATGTGAGAGTTGGACTGTGAAGAAAGCTGAGTACGGAAGAATTGATGCTTTTGAACTGTGGTGTTGGAGAAGACTTTTGAGAGTCCCTTGGACTGCAAGGAGATCCAACCAGTCCATTCTAAAGGAGACCAGTCCTGGGTGTTCATTGGAAGGACTGATGCTGAAGCTGAAACTCCAATTCTTTGGCTACCTCATGCGAAGAGTTGACTCATTTGAAAACACTCTGATGTTGGGAAAGATTGAGGGCAGGAGAAGAGGATGACAGAGGATGAGATGGTGGGATGGCATCACCGAGTCAATGGACATGAATTTGGGTAAATTCCTGGAGTTGGTGATGGATAGGGAGGCCTGAAGTGCTGTGGTTGGAGTGCAAAGAGTTGGACACGACTGAGCAACTGAACTGAACTGAACATGAGGGTGACTATAACTTAAAAATATTTGTTTATGTATTTATTTGTAGTCGTGCTGAGTCTTCATTGAGTGGGTTTTCTCTAGTTGTATTGAGCAGGGCTACTCTCTGGTTGTGGTGTGTGGGTTTCTCATTGTGCTGGTTTCTCTCGTTGCAGAGTATAGGCTCTAGGGTGCACAGGCTTCGTAGTCGCAGCCTGTGGGCCCTAGAGTGCATGGGCTTCTGTAGTTGTGGCACATGGACTTAGTTGCCCCAAGGCATGTGGGATCTTCCCAGACCAGGGATTGACCCATGTCCCCTCCGTTGGCAGACGGATTCTTAACCACTGGACCACCTGGGAAGTCCCTAAATATAACTTTATGAGTTAGTGTTTTTACCCATGCTTTTTTGTTCATATGGTTAGTTGGCCACTTACTGCGTTGTTTCAAAGTTGCTTTAGATGTCTACTGTTTCTGTAGGCTAGAAAGCCCTTCAGAGAGAGGATTTCTGTTGTGTCTATCTAGGTTAGTTGGCTATGTAGCAGATGCCAAATGTCTCTTTGTTGTTGTTGTTCAGTGGCTCAGTCTTGTCTGACTCTGCGATCCCATGGACTGCAGCACACTCAGCTTCCCTGTCCTTCACCATTTCCTGGAGCTTGCTCAAACTCGTGTCCATTGAGTCAGTGATGCCATCTAACTGTCTCATTCTCTGTCATCCCCTTCTCCTCCTGTCTTTAGTCTTTCCCAGCATCAAGATCTTTTCTAGTGAGTTGACTCTTCGCATCAGGTGGCCAAAGTATTGGAGCTTCAGCATCAGTCCTTCCAATGAATGTCTCTTAGATTGGGTTATTCTATAGATTAGTATCTCAACTAAGATATTTTACAACTTTAAAGTTATAAAGATTCTGTGATTCTGAATATTTCAACTGGCCTAATTTTTGTAGTTTAAATGACAGAAATTATTTTCTTTAATACTGAAGAGATCTTTTGGCATCATAGCTTGTTTGGCATGGAACACTTTTTTCTTAAATGTAATTTGTTTAAATTCAAAGTTATTTGTCTAGGAAAGGGAAAAGTTCACATTTTGAAACTCTAAAAATAACATACAGGATAGATGATGCCAAAACAATGGTTTCAATCAGAAAACCATTTCTCAATCCAGCATCTAAATGAGAACTAACTACTGAATCTTATCATAGTTACTAGGCTTTCACTGTTTTAAGGCAATTAACAGCAGTACTGAGAAACCTAAATAATGAAATATTTTTAAAACCCCTAAGTTTTTCAGATGTCTGATGCATTGTGATGATCAAATGTTCCTTATATACATCTGACGTAATGTGAATGATCATATCTTATAATACAGCAAAGTTTTAATGAAAAGTATCATTTCATTCTCTTAGTAGATAGGTAAATTCACCCAAATCAGATCCCATTGATCATGCATTATTCTATTAAGATTATTTTAAAAATAATGCTCTTAATTTGTTACGGAATTTACTAAATTTGCTGAGATAAATTTCCTAGGATAGTTTTCTGTACAGTTCTAGGGAGAAGTAAAAGATTGACTTAAGTCTGTTGAAGGAACTATCTTGTTTCTATAAAAGTGGTTTTTCAAACTTGAGATGCAGATATGGGGTGAGAAAACTTCAGGAAACTTGACTTTAGCATGTACGCACGCATGTTGATCTATCCAGCAGGGCTGATGGTATTAAGTTCAAAAGCATTTTGATTCTTGATTCTTTTCTCCTTATTTTGAGACATTTTCTGTTTCTATAATATGTAAGATATTTAATAATTAATTGATCAGCATGTCAGCATAATTTTTGATCCCTTTGGTAACTTAATAATAAGATTTGTGTGTATGTATGTGTTAGTCACTTAGTCATGTCTGACACTTTGCGACCCCATGGACTATAGCCCACCAGGCTCCTCTGTCCATGGAATTCTCCAGGCAAGAATACCTCCAGGCAAGTGGGTTGCCATTCCCTTCTCCAGGGAATCTTCCCTACCCAAGAATTGAACCTGGGTCTCCAGCATTGCAGGCAGATTCTTTATTGTCTGAGCCACCAGGGAAATCCCCAAGGTCATTTATGTTCTAGATATAAACTGTTAAATAATTTAATGCTTATTTTTTCAACAGATGTGAATTATTAAAAAGAAAATGGCCCAACGGAGCACTGTATTTCCTTCTCTTGTCACCGAGGAAAGGTATAATATATGGAAAATATGCATCTAAGGTATACTTTTTCTTTCCACCAATTCCATGAGGGCTGCTAGTGGGCATGATGGTCATTATAAAAGAAGCCTTGCAGCTTCTTTTATATTCAAGAATGACTTTTCTTAAGGGCAAGAGGAGTACTGTTGTGTCCCCTCTCCAGCTTCTGACTTGTAGGACACTATGAACCATTCAGTGATTGTGACCGGTGGAGATTTCACGGTAGCCCTGCATTACGCTTATACTTCTGATTAACAATAAAATGTACCTCTGGAGGCTTATGGGCTGATATCCCCACTAAAACTTTTAAATGAAAAGTTGCAAACTTGGGTGTCCATAGGCCAAAACTGGCTCATAGAAGTAATACATTGTTTGGCCTGGATCATCTTAAATACTTTTTAAATGAGTTGTTAACATTTTAAAAATCAGGTGAGGTCTTCCCTGGTGGTCCAATGGTTAAGACTCCATGCTTCTGATGCTAGGGGCATGGGTTCAATCCCTGGTCGGGGAACTAAGATCCCACATGCCTTGTGGCGTGACCAAAAATACATAAATAAAAATCAGGTGACTTCACATACAAGCCTGAATTTCTTGGTTCTTCTTGAAATATCAGATGATCTGGAAAAAAGAATCTGCATTCCCAAATGGTTACTCATAGGTGGAACAGAATTGTGGCTCACTTAGGTGAGGAATGCCCCATTCAGTTTCTCAAAGTCCCTGACATGCCCTGGTGTATCCTGTGTCGTATGCTTCACTCATTTATATCCACAGCCTGACCCTTGTAGGCATTTGAGTTTGTAGCCCCTGTTTTAGGGGAAGGGGAAAGGAAAGCAGGTCCAGTGATTTTGTTAATAAGCTTTGATCCTGCAGCCTCTTGCATTGGGAGGGCATGGAGCCTGCTACCAGCACACTTGAGTCTCTGTGGACCATTGATTAAAGATGCTGCCTGTCTCACAAAGAAAACTCTTTGGGGCAGAAACTGTGCTTCAAATCTTCGTTTAGCTTGTAAGGATAGATAATTTGCCTTTCCTGGGAAGTCTTGAATCTGGCTTTAAAAATGATTTTTTCCCCAACTGACAACCCTAGTAATGTGGGGCTCCCTTCTGTAGGCGAGTTCGAACGATGCCCCGACACAGCCAGTCCCTGACCATGGCACCCTACTCATCCGTAAGCCTAGTGGAGCAACTGGAAGACAGGATCCTCTGCCACGAGAAAACCACGGCCGCCCTTGTGGAGCACGCCTTCCGGATCAAAGACGACATCGTCAGCAGCTTACAGAAAATGCAGAACAAAGGGGGAGGCGACCGCTTGGCCAGGCTTTTCTTGGAGGAGCACATCAGAAACATCACTGCCATAGTGAAGCAGCTGAATCGGGATATCGAGGTATGGCATGCGGAAGTGTGGTGCATTCCCACAGACAGATCTGCCCCGCACCTGATGACCCCTTACAGGCATTTCTGCCATCAGATCACAGCCGTCTGTCTTGTCCAGTCTTAATGATTGCTTGAACAAATATATTAAGTATATTCCAGTATCTGGTAGCAGTTACTGTCAGTGTTATTTGGGTTTAATCTCTGTGTACCTTGCTGATTACTAAATCACTTTGTTTTGCTCTCAATGGAAAGAGAGAACTCGTCAGATAGTTTCCCTGTAAAACCCTTCCTGTCGTTGAAGACAGCTATTAAATCAATCACTAGGTCAGCCTTTGCTGCTTCAGATGAAATGTTTCTAGGTCATAATGATTATATATAATACAGTTGATTACTCAGACAATCTGGGGATTTGAATTGCTTCTCAGGCTTGCTTTTATTGCTCTATTTTTCTCTGAAATGAGCCCAAGAAAAGGCCAATGTTGTCTATTTTTAGAGTTTGTAAATTTACTGCTGTTTATTGAGCAATCACAGGGACCACAGAATTTAATTCAGAAAGCTTAAGATCATTTAGGGCCTGGGCTAACATCACTGAACAATGTCAGTATCTTACACATGTAGTTTGAAAATATGTGAATAAAAGTTATATGGCTAGATTAAGGAAAACCTTTGTCTTATGTCATGATTTCCTGGTGGCTCAGAGGTTAAAGCATCTGCCTGTAATGCAGGAGACCTGGGTTCAATCCCTGGGTCGGGAAGATCCCCTGGAGAAGGAAATGGCAGCCCACTCTAGTATTCTTGCCTGGAGAAACCCATGGACGCAGGAGCATGGTGGGCTACAGTCCATGGGGTCGCAAAGAGTCGGACACGACTGAGCGCATAGAGATTGTATTTTAATTATGCTTCCTGAAATCAAGACTTTCTTTTTCAGTTTCAGATTTGTATTTATTTATTTTAATAGCTTTAGTGAAGTACAATTTAAAAGCCACAGAAGTCTACCCATTGTAAGTGTACAATTCAATGATTTGTAGTAAAGTAATAGAATTAATGTTGTGCAACCATCAACACAGTTCAGCTATAGAACATTTTAGTCACTCCCCAAATTTCTATCAGCCTGTTTGCGGGTAATCCTTCCTTCTACCCCAGACCCAGGCAGCCACTAGTGTGCTTTCTGTCTCTATAGATAATTTTTCTTTTCTGGACATTTCATATGAACAGAATCTTACAATATGAAGTCTTTTGCATCCAGCTTCTTTCACTTAGCATAATCTTTTTGAGGTGCAACCATGTTCTACCATGTATCAGTATTTTGTTTCTCTTTTTGTCTGAGTGGTATCCTATTGGACTTACTTGGCAGCTCAGTGGTAAAGAGTCTGCCTGCAATGTGGAAGACCTGGGTTCAATCTCTGGGTTCGATCCCTGGGTCAGGAACATTCCCTGGAGAAGGAAATGGCAACCCACTCCACTATTGTTGCCTGGGAAATCCCATGGACAGAGGAGCCTGGTGGGCTACAGTCTGTGGGGTTGCAAGAGTCGGAAATGACTTAGCGACTAAGCATACCTAATAGTATCCTAGTATATGGCTGTACAGCTTTCTGTTTTTCCACTTATCAGCTGATCAACATTTGGATTGTTTCCAGTTTTTAGCTGTTGTGACTAAAGGTATTATGAACATGTGAACATGTCTTTGTATGGAGATATATTTTAATTTTTCTTGGGTAGATGACTAGGTGTGGAATTGCTGGGTCTTGCAGTAAGCTTATGTTTAACTTTTTAAAATGTAGCCAATTTTCCAAAGTGGCTATGCCATTTTACAATCCCACCGGGAATGTGTGAGGATTCCAGTTTCCCTACTTCATCCCCAGCACTTGCTATCATCTCTCTTTATGATTATAGTCATTATAGTGGCCGTGTGATGGTATTTCATTTTGCTATTAATTTGCATTTCCCTAATAACTAATGATTGTTTTCATGTCCTTATTAGTCATTTGTGCGTCTTCTTTGGTGAAGTGTCTACCCAAGTCTTCTGCCCATTTTTTAAAATTATTTTTTCGATGCATGATGCTGGATGCTTGGGGCTGGTGCACTGAGATGACCCAGAGGGATGGTATGGGGAGGGAGGAGGGAGGGGGGTTCAGGATGGGGAACACGTACATACCTGTGGCGGGTTCATGTTGATGTATGCCAAAACCAATACAATATTGTAAAGTAATTAACCTCCAATTAAAATAAATAAATTTATATTAAAAAAATAAAAAAAGAAGGAAAAAGGAAAAAAAATATTTTTTATTGTGGTAAGATATTTATCGTTTTAACCATTTTAAAGTGTGCAGTTCATTCACATTAATTACATTCACAATGTTATATGCAAACCATCACCTCTGTCGATTTTCAAAACTTTTTGATTATCCCAAACAGAAACTCTGTTCCCGGTAAACAATAACTCTCCATTGCACTTTCACCTCAGCCCTGGGTAACTTCTATTCTGCTTTCTGTCCCTATTCTAGGTATATCACATAAGTGCAGTCATACAGTATTTGTCCTTTTGTGTCTCTGTCATTTCACTTATCATAATGATTTACAGATTTATCCATGTTGTAACGTGTCAGAACCCATTTTTAAATTAGGTTGTTTTATTATTGAATTGTAAGATTTCTTTGTATATTACACATACAGCCCAAGGTCAAGGCTTTTGTGTTCTTTTTTCTTCAAAAGTTGATTTTAGTTTTTACCTTCAGGTCTGTGAGTTACTTTGAGTTAATTTTTATGTAATTTTCATGTATGAAGTGAGGTTAAAGATCTAAGTTAATTTTTTTTTCTTATGGATATCCAAGAAAAATCGATCATTTTCCCGTTTGCCCCTTTGTCAAAAATGAATGGATCATAAAATTTAAGGGTTAATTTCTGAATGCCACTGAATGTATGGCTTTCCTATGCCAATACCACATTGCCTTAATTTTTAGCTTAAGAGTACATTTTGAAATCATACAGTGTAAGCCCTCCAACTTTGCTCTTGTCAAAATTGTCTCAGCTATTCTAGGTCCTTTGTATTTCCTTATAAATTTTAGGATTAGCTCTATTAAAAACTCTGCTGAGATTTTGGCGGCGATTGCTTTGATTGTATAGATCGGTTTGGGGAGAATTGCTGTCTTAATATTGAGTGTTCAGTATTTCAGTGTTTCAAAGCATCAGCTCTTGGTTTTATTTTTTTCATATTTGCATTTTTTGTTTTCTATTTCATTGCTTTCAGCTCTAGGTTGTTTCATTTTTCTCTGCTTATTTTAGGTTAGTTTGCTTTTCTCATTTCTTCAGGTAGAAGCTTAGGGAATAGGTTTGAGATTTTTCTTCTTTTCTGATAATGGTGTTTAAAGCCATAATGTGGCCTCTGAGCACTGCTTTGGCTGCTTCCATGAGTTTTGATATGTTGTGGTTTTGTTTTCATTTGGTTTAAAGTATCGTAAAATTTACCTTGTGATTTCTTTTTTTGATACATGTGTTACTTAGAAGTATGTTATTTAATTTATGAATGTTTGGGGTTTCCCTATATTTAGTGGATATTTTGTGGATTTCTAATTTAATGTGGGCAGAGAACAACTTTGTATATCGTTAATCCCTTTAAATTTATTTAGACTTTTTTTTAGAGATTTTTTTGATGTGCATCTTTTTTTTTTGAAGTCTTTATTGAATTTGTTACAATATTGCTTCTGTTTTATGTTTTGGGTTTTTTGGCTGGAAGGCATGTGAGATCTTAGCTCCCTGACTAGGGATCAAACCTGCACCCCTGCATTGAAAGGTGAAGTCTTAACCACCGGACCACCAGGGAAGTCCTGAGACTTTTTTTCAGTTATTGAAATGTCCAGTTTTTATTGTTGAATTGCCTCTTGCTCCTTTCAGTTCTGCTTCATGTATTTCAGGGCTTTGTTGTTACATGTGTATACATTTATAATGTGTATATTTTCCTGATACAGTGATTCTTCTGTCATTATAAGATGTCTCTCTTTATCTCTAGTAATATTTCTTGTCTTCAAGTCTCTTTTGTCTGATATTAATATAGCTATTCCAGCTCTTTATGACTATTGTGTACATAGTTGACTTCCTTTTTTGAGAAGTCTCACTCAGCTTATACCCAAGGGAGAACCTAGACTATCACATGATTAACAATTTTCACTGTCTTTGGAGATTACAGCACACCTTTACTGAGGACAGAGATTTACTCAGAGTTGTATCCTATTGGAGTATATTTGTCTTCAGGGTTCTAAAATTTCTCATCTATGCTTGTTTCAATGTTTAAAGAAAAGGACCATGTGGTTTTTGTTTTTTTTAATAAGAGGATGGAATTGATCTTTGTTGCTTTGGTGACTGATGGCATCCATTTCAGTTTCTTTGGATCATAGCATTTTATTTTCCCTTTGGAGTTTACCTTTATTCCATTGGATACAGGCTCAGATGGCTATTAGTCAGAGTGCCTTATCACATTTTTGGATAATGAGGATTGGAGTCCATAACACAAACCAGAGCATTGAGACTCTCACTTCCTGGAGTCTAAAACCTGAGCAGAGTGTTCCAAGGACATGAGTATCTTTCCAGCAGCTGTACCTGTAGGATGCTAGGTAGTGGTCCTACTGCTTGGACCCTAGGAATTGCCTTTTGTGTCTTTTTCTCAGTCTGGATCCCCAGCTGCCCTGTTGATTGTATGCACTTCTCCCCTATAGCCTTCCAATAAATTCCAGATTTTTCACCTAAGCCAGAATCACGTTCAGTTGCTGGCAGCCAAAGAACTCTAATGGTATCTAAGAGGCATAGAACATGTAAGAGACTGCTGCAGATAATTTACTTGTTTTCGGAAAGTGGTGTCTATATTTAGAATGATCTTTCCAGTATTATATTTGAGTGCTAAAGCAGTTTTATCCCAGAGACTGAATAATTTGGCAGCCCCAAGTTGGCACCTTCTCAAGATTGAAGAACCCCAACTTAAACATTTCCATTTTGAAGAGAGAGATATATTAGGAGGCTGATAGCCCTGCTGTACTCCATTCTATAAAGGGTGATGGATAAAATCAAAGTGATTGGGGAGAAACAATGATGCTCAGATCCCTGATCCTTCTACCAGTGGTGAGAAATGTGTCTCAAAAAATTGTAAACCCTCATGTTTCATGTTGGAAGATGGTGTGACCTCCCATTCTTCCCACACCCAGGATTTCGCTGTGGGTACTTTACTTGGTTCTCTTTGCTTATGTGGGTGGTGGACAGACCAGAGACTGGAAACCATCCATTCTGCAGTACTATCCTCAGGTAAAAGCAGAGTGTAACTCTACCATTAGAATTTTTTCTGTCTGTCAACGAGGTGATAGTACTTAAGCTGCAGCTATGGGATATCTGGGGGATAACTTCCGCTTTGGTAGCCGCTGTATACTAATCCAACAATCAGAACCATTTAAATATGTAATTTCCAACCTCAGCGGAGCCCCCACTGCTGTTTAATAGCTCCTTCATTCTAGGAAGCCTTCACCACCAGTTCCCTCCCTGGCCTCAATTCTTTTTCCCTGGGCACCCAGCACTTGGCACTGTTACCACAGCATCTACTGAATAAGTCTGGCATTGTTTCTTTGTACGTCTGTATCCTTTGATAGAGTGGGAGCCCTTCAAAAAGAAAGGAACTTTGTCTTTCTCATCTTTACATTGTCCAGCACAATGTTTGAAACAAAATACCATGAATGCTTTTTAAGTGAATAAATGCCTAGTTCAGATGGAAGCCCATTGCAGACCTTCTGGTAGCAAAAAGAACTAGAAGAGTCCCTGAGGTCCTTTGTGCAAACTGTGTCCTTTTCAAATGATGCATCCAAGGCCCTGGGAAGTGAAGAGACTTCTCTGAGATCTCTGTTGTTGTTCAGTTGCCAAGTCACGTCTGACTCTTGTGACCCCATGGACTGCAGCATGCCAGGCCTCCCTGTCCCTCACCATCTCTCAGAGTTTGCCCAAGTTCATGTCCATTGAATCAATGATGCCGTCCAACCATCACATCCTCTGTCACCCCTTCTCCTCCTGCCCTCAATCTTTCCCAGCATCAGGGTCTTTTCCAATCAGTCGGCCAAAGTATTGGAGCTTCAGCATCAGTCCTTCCATTAAGTGTTCAGGGTTGATTTCATTTAAGACTGACTGGTTTGATCTCCCTGTTGTCCAAGGGACTCTCAAGAGTTTGAAAGCATCAATTCTTTAGCACTCTGCTTTCTTTATGATCCAGCTCTCATATCTTTACATGACTACTGGAAAGACCACAGCCTTTACTATATGGACCTTTGTTGGCAAAGTGATGTCTTTGCTTTTTAATACACTGTTTAGGTTTGTCATAGCTTTCCTGCCAAGAAGCAATCATCTAATTTCATGGCTGCAATCACAATCCACAGTGATTTAAGAGCCCAGAAAGAGGAAATCTGTCACTGCTTCCACCTTTTCCCCTTTTATTTGCCATGAAGTGATGGCACCATATGTTGAAGCTGAAACTGCAGTACTTTGGCCATCTGATGTGAAGAGATGACTTATTTGAGAAGACCCTAATGCTGGGTCTCTGGAGAAGACTTGAGAGTCCCTTGGACTGCAAGGAGATCCAACCAGTCCATTCTGAAGGAGATCAGCCCTGGGTGTTCTTTGGAAGGAATGATGCTAAAGCTGAAACTCCAGTACTTTGGCCACCTCATGCGAAGAGTTGACTCATTGGAAAAGACTCTGATGCTGAGAGGGATTGGGGGCAGGAGGAGAAGGGGACGACAGAGGATGAGATGGCTGGATGGCATCACTGACTGGATGGACGTGAGTCTGAGTGAACTCCGGGAGTTGGTGATGGACAGGGAGGCCTGGCATGCTGCAGTTCATGGGGTCACAAAGAGTCGGACATGACTGAGTGACTGAACTGAACTGAACTGATGGGACCGGATGCCATGGTCTTAGTTTTTTTAATACTGAGTTTTAAGCTGGCTTTCTCATTCTCCTCTTTCACCCTCATCAAGAGGTTCTTTAGTTCCTCTTCGCTTTTTGCTATTAAAGTGGTATCATCTGCATATCTGAAGTTGTTGATGTTTTTCCTGGAAATCTTGATTCCAGCTTGTAAGTCATCTAGCCCGGCATTTCTCATGATGTGCTCTGTGTATAAGTTAAGTAAACAGGGTGACAATAAACAGCCTTATTGTGCTGCTTTCTCAGTTTGAACCAGTCAATTGTCCCATATAAGGTTCTGTGTTGCTTCCTGACCCACACACAGGTTTCTCAGAAGACAGGTAATATGGTCTGGTATTCCCGTCTCTCCAAGAGTTTTTCACATTTTGTTACGATCCACATTGTCAAAGGCCTTAGTGTAGTCAATGAAACAGAAGTAGATGTTTTTCTGGAATTCCCTTGCTTTCTCTATGATCCAGCAGATGTTGGCAATTTGGTCTCTGGTTCCTCTGCCTTTCTTTCTCTTAGCTCTCGGGATCTAACCCAGACTGTTAAACTCTGAAGATGAGCCCGTTTCACTTTTCTACTTTGCCTCTTGAAAGCTCCTCTAAAACTCTGATCTTAGGTAACTAACTCTCAAATGTGACAGGCAGTGCTATTCATTCTTTGCTTTCTGAGTATTTCTACCCTTGGCCCCCCTCCCACCTCCAGGAAGAATTTCTTCATAAAACTAAGTAATTAAAGATGAAGTTCTCACTGAGTTGTACCCTACCCTCTCTTTCCTTTGGTATGAGTTCATTGAACTGCCTAGATAATTTGAGTTAATAGCAAGCATACCTAGAAATCCAAAATCATCAATCATTTAGGCTTTTGCTAATTATTTTTTTTTAGGATATGTTTTTAACATGATTTTTCTTTAATGTGTATTTAAGATGATTTTAAAAATAATTTACAATGGGGGTTTATAGTAATTTCAGTTCTTCTGTTTTTTCCATCTGAAACACATTTTAAGTAATGATTATTCTTTCCTTAACCAGACAGCACTCTTCCACTTACATATATTTTTGGAGTGTGTAGTTTGCAAATGAATAGATGATTTCCATTTTAGAGAGGGAAGTCTGAAGAAAATCTATTTCTGGAAAAAATTTTACTTTGCATATATGAGCACTTACTTTTTTATAACTAGTTATAACTGTATATCAGTATGAAGTAACAGAAGATAGTTTGGAAATTTAATAGACTTTTATATGAAACACTAATTACATAGTTTTTTATATATAGTGAGCCTAAGCATGTTTACCCAAACATAACTAAAATTAAGATGCTTAATGAGACATCAGAATGGCCACATTGTAGCCAAACTCTGTTAAAATGAAACCATAGTGTAGATTAAAATTTTTAAAGTACTAAGAGAAAGGTTTTATTTATAAACAATATAAAATNACTAAAAGTAAGTCTTTATTTATAAACAATATAAAATTGTAAGGATGGATGCTATGAATAGGTGATATGCACATTTAAAGCAAAGAGATGTGAAGATACTCAAACTGGATTTAAATGATATGAAAAGTGTGTTTTTTGTCTGTAGATTCTTAATGAATTTATTCTGTAAATTGCCTTTTTAAAAAATATTCTTTTGGCTTCCCTGGGTCTTCGTTGCGTGTGTGTGGGTTTTCTCTAGTTGTGGCAAACAGGGCTACAAGATCTCTCGTTGTGTTGCACGGGCTTCCCACTATGGTTGCTTCTCTTGTTGACAGAGCCTGGGCTCTACAGCATGGACCCAGAAGTTGTGGCACATGGGCTTAGCTGGCCCCGAGCATGTGGGATCTTCCTGAGCCGAGGATTGAGCCCATGTCCCCTGTGGCTCAATGTCAAAGAATCTGCCTGCTAAGCAGGAGACACAGGTTTGATCCCTGGGTCAGGAAGATCCCCTGGAGGAGGGCTTGGCAACCCACTCCAGTGTTCTTGCCTGGGAAATCCTGTGGACAGAAGAGCCTGGTGGGCTACAATCCATGGGGTCACAAAAGAGTTGCACATGACTTAGCGACTGACAACAACCACCACTGTATTGGAAGGCAGATTCTTAGCCACTGGACTACCAGGGAAGTCCTTGCCTGGTTTTTAGGTTATTTTCATCACTAGTTCACACTGGTTTTCCGGTTCACTCAGTAAAATTTACTGGGTATTTGTTTTGTAAAAATATATCCCCACAGAGTGATTTTGTAGTAGAAAACTAAAGCTGAAACCATTCTCAACATGTACAGCTCACTTCAGGCTCCTGATGGAGCTAGTTGAATTGAGGTATGTTAATACTGCATCCTGGGACTTTCCTGGTGGACGGTGGCTAAAACTCTGTGCTCCCAATGCAAGAGGCCCTGGTTAGGAAATTAGATCCCCCGTGTCACAACTAAAGATCCTACATGCTGCCATGCAGATCTGAGATTCTGTGGGTTGTAACCAAGACCCAGCACAGCCCAATAAATCAATAAATAGTAAGAAAATAATCTATCTTGGTAAGTTTGGCTCAATAGGTCGTTATGATTATCATGTGGCTCTGTACACAGTTATATACAAGAAGAAAAGTAAAATATATTGTTAAACCACTGGCCTCTGTGATCCTCAAGAACTAGAAATGAATCTTAATTTATTTTTAGCACCTCTACAGTGTCTAGCACATTGTAGGATCTCAAGAAATCTTTCATAATCAAAGGCTCTGGGGTCCTTGGTTCTTTGAGAACCCTATAGTTATTGCTCATTTTCTTTCAGCAGATGCAAAGATCAAAACAGATGATTCCTGTGGGCTAGTATCTAGTAGGTGCCTGATAAATGTTGACTAAAAGGATCTATTGTTTTAATGCATCCTGACTCACTGTCTCCTTGGCAGTTTGCATTGCTATATGGAGTATGTTATCAATTATGTATTCCTTAGAAACTTTCCACAAATTATCATCATCATAAATTCAGAAGAGGTAATGTAGTCAACTATGAATTATACATGTCTGGATTATTGATACTGTTTTTGATTTAAGCTCATATCAGTCCCTGGGAGCCAAGTCCTGGTAAGCAGTCCATGGCCCTTTTTTTGGGAGGGGAGGGTGAGCTATCCCTTTCCTGCTGATTTGATGGCCTAGGGAAGTATTTGGGACCCCTGCGTCCCCTCGAGCCTTTCATCATGTCTTTGGCCTTTGGGGAGCCAAGCAGTGGGGTCTGCTACCCAGCTGGTTGGAATCTGAAGACCTTCTCCTGGTTTCCATGTGCTCAGGTTTCATAATGTCCTACTGGCTTGGAGTGTTTCCTTTGACTGAGTTGGGAAATGGGAAAATGTATCAAACCCTCATTTAATTCACTAGATGATACATAATTTTTTGTCTTAATAATTTGCAAGTTAAGAGTTTGCTAAAGTCAAGTGATGAGTGCATAGGGGCCCTTATTAACGTGTCACAGCAGAGATGTGGACAAATGATGTTAACGTATAATTGGATGAACAGACAGGAACCTGGTTCGTCGTGAATCTAGGGCACTGTCAGTGAGGAGAGAACCTTGGCTATTGGACCTCATATAGTTACCTAAAGAGGGAATTTCAGCTTGTAGCTCTGTCGTCTTGTCCCATTGGAACAGACATATTAGTAGAATAACATTGATGATTGTCATGTGTATTAGTCTGTGACCTCCAAAGAAATAGAACCAATAGCATATATTTACCATAAGGCATTGGCTCACGTGATTATGGAGACTGAGAAGTTCCACCAATCTGCCATCTGTAAGCTGGAGCACAGGAAAGACAGTGGTGTAATTCCAAGGCTTGGGAGCCAGAGAGACAATAGTGTGGATTCACTTCAGTCCAGGTCTGAAGACCTGACAATTAGGAGTGCTGAGGGCGGGCCAGTATCCCAGCTCAGGTAGGCAGAAAGCAAATTCCACCTTCCTTCTCTCTTTTTTTTTTTATATTATGACACTCAGTGGATCGGCTAATATCTCCCCAAGTTAGGGAAGACCTTCTGTTTTACTGATTTCACCAATCCAAATCCTAATCTCTTCTGGAAACACCCTGACAGACACACCCAGAAACAATATTTATCCAGCTGTCTGGGCATCCCATGGCTAGTTAAGCTGACATAATTAACTATCACATTATCCAAATTCTTTTTTTTTTTTTTAAACTCTACCCACTAGACTTGGCTTGTCATGTGGCTTGACTCTAGGGGGAGAAGATAGTGAATGGAGTTTGAATATTTGTTTAGTTCTGAATATTTGATAAAGATTTTCCATGTAAATTAACAAATTGGTGTTTTGGTGTCTGCCCTGTCTGTAATACATTTTAGCTTGTCTGTCTCCATCTTTGAGGGCCTGATCAACTCCAGGCACCAGCGAGACAGAGACTTTGAGCCTTCAGTGTAGACGATCAAACCCTAGAACATGGAGGTAAAATAATAAATTACTCAGCCATCTACTGGGAGCCAGTCCTTATATGAGGCACTAGGGCTAAAGCCGTGACTCAGGCATACAAGACCCCTGCTTTTAGGCCTGCTGCATGTTCTAGTGGGATTTATAGGTGTAAACCCTAAGTGGCCAGGGTAATTTCAGCCTAAGTCTAGGGCTCTGAAGAGGTAATTTGATGGAGAGTGATTGTGGGGCTGTTTTAGGTGGGGGTATAAGATGACATGTAAACTGAGACTGGAATGACAGAAGGGCCAGCCAAGCCCAGGTGATGGGGTGGGGGGAGGAGACACACAGAAGAGAACATTCCGAAGAGGAGGCACTGCAGGTTCCAAGGCATAAGGTATAAGAAGCTTGGCATGTTAGAGGAGCAGAAAGAGGACCAATGGGACTGGAGTGTCATGGGTGGGGGGGGGTGGAAGTGGGTGATGGGAAGCCATTATTTAATTTTAAACAAAAGAATTTAGAGAAATCATTCATATGTTTGGTACTGAGGATACACGAGTGAATAAAATAGATAAACAACCCTTGCCCTCATGTTGCTTACAGACTGATTTGTGTTTCAGAGAGATCACTCTGACTGCGGCCTGGAGAAGGGAATGTAGGGAAGGTAGAATGGGGGCAGAGGGCATCCAGAGTGGCTTGGATTCGGGAGTCAGGGTAGAGATGGAGAGAAGTGGATGGGTGCTAGATCTGTCTTGGAAGTGGCGCTGATAGGACCTCCTGCACATTGGAGTTAGAAAGACGTCTGCTTAGGACTTGGCAAGTTTTAGGGGTCCCCAGGGCTTCCCCTGTGGCTCAGTGGTAAAAAACCCACCCGCAGCGCAGCAGTCACAGCAGACGAAGGTTCAGTCCCTGGGTCAGGAAGATCCCCTGGAGGAGGAAATGGCACCCACTCCAGTATTCTTGCCTGGAGAATCCCATGGACAGAGAGGCCTGTGGGGCTGCAGTCCATGGGGGTCACAGAGAGTCAGACATGACTGAGCAACTGAGCACACACACATCGGATATCCGGGTGACATGCCAAGAAGGCAGTTGTTATATAAGGCTGGAACTCTGGGGATTTTTAAGTCCTAGTGTGAAAATTAAAGAGCCATTGTCAGGAGATGCTGTCTTATAAGGCCCTGCGCTGCCGTAATTGGGTCCTTCTTCATGGGATTCTGGAGTTATATTTTAATTTCCAAGTCCTCACAAATTTGAGGAGAGTTGAAGAAAGAGAAACATAGAGGGCTGTTCTTCTTGGTCATTCCTAGGCACCCCTAGCCTGTCTGTGGTGAGATCCCTGGGCATGGGTCTATATCACCTTTGCATAAAAGGCATGATAGAATGCTGTGAGGCTCACACATGGCGGGCCTTTCCTACTGCCTCTGGCAAAGGATCATCCTTAAAGATAGGCCACATATTAGAAAAAATACATGAAGACTCAGGACATCACTTTTTCAAGGTGACTGGCCTCTTCTCTCTACTTATGTGGATTTAGACCATGTAGTTCCCACCCTGCAGGCTTACTTGCTACAACTGAGCTTCCTGAAGGCATGCTTGGTGCTCAGGACATAGTAGGTCTGCAGAAAAGAGTTTCTTGAATTGAAGTGGCAATAATGGAGAGTTGATGATATGCTTTTTAAAGTAAACACATCATGATGATATATTGTCCCCAAATGACAAATTAGAGAACATTTCTGGCTTTACAGAACGATTGTTTTTCTAAGGCTTCACTATGTGGGGGTGCTCAGTTGCTCAGTCATGTCTGACACTTAGACTTCATCATAGAATTTCTTTAAGTAATAAGCTCTAGAATGCCTTCTGTTTTCATGTAACTTTTCAGTAATATGAATGTTGTGTTAAATTCAGACATAATTCTCTCTGTATTATTCAAAGAAAACACTTCTAATATAATATCTCATTCATCTGCATAAGAATTCTGAAAGTTAAATGGGCTTTTCTGAGTACTGAAGCATACACACATATACTCTAAGCATTAATACACACACACACTCACTTTTTTTCTGGTTATAAAAATAATGTAAGCACATTGTGGAAAATACAAAAAAGGAATCAACCGTAATCTAACCCTAGAGATAAGCAAGGTGTTAATATTCTAGTATTATTTTTTATGTACCTTATACACAGCAGGAATCATGCTGTGTATTTATTTATACTCTTTCTTTTTGCTTAATAGTAAATTGTACACATTTTCTCCAGTTTCTAAGAGCACTCCATGAACCTCTTACTGGTTGCATAATAATATACCATGTAGATACCTTGTAAAATACTTGGTCTATGCATCACACTATGAAGACATCTTTGTGCATTCATTTTTATCATAAGATTTGTTCGTTTTAAGATTTATTTCAAGAACTGGTCAAAGGTTATGAACATTATGAATATATTTTTGAAGGACTGTGCTCTGGAAGCGTAGCATGAGGGCCAACTGTGCATTTTCAGTTTTTGATATCAGTTCAGTTCAGTTCAGTTCAGTTGCTCAGTCGTGTCCAACTCTTTGCAACCCCATGAATTGCAGCACACCAGGGCTCCCTGTTCATCACCATCTCCTGGAGTTCACTCAGACTCACATCCATGGAGTCCGTGATGCCATCCAGCCATCTCATCCTCTGTCATCCCCTTCTCCTCCTGCCCCCAATCCCTCCCAGCATCAGAGTCTTTTCCAATGAGTCAACTCTTCACATGAGGTGGCCAAAGTACCAGAGTTTCAGCTTTAGCATCATTCCCTCCAAAGAAATCCCAGGGCTGATTTCCTTTTCAGAATGGACTGGTTGGATCTCCTTGCAGTCCAAGGGACTCTCAAGAGTCTTCTCCAACACCACAGTTCAAAAGCATCAATTCTTCGGCGCTCAGCCTTCTTCACAGTCCAACTCTCACATCCATACACGACCACAGGAAAAACCATAGCCTTGACTAGACAAAACTTAGTCGGCAAAGTAATGTCTCTGCTTTTGAATATGCTATCTAGGTTGGTCATAACTTTTCTTCCAAGGAGTAAGCGTCTTTTAATTTCATGGCTGCAGTCACCATCTGCAGT
>SJYQ01002620.1:974109-1027129 GCA_006410935.1 Redunca redunca | reverse complement strand
TATCAGTGGCTTGTCAAGATTTCCTGGTTAGGGAGGCTTGAGTTGGGGTTCTGGTGAGTGGAGCTGGGTTTCTTCTCTCTCGAGTGCACCCTGCTGCTCAGTCTTCTGGGTGTACCGCTGACCAGCACCCCCAGAAGTTTTAGTGAAGAAGTCTGCTTGCCGTTTGGCTGGGAAAGTCTCTCCGGGGCTGCGATTGCCCCTTTCCAGCCCTTACGGCTCTGGCTGCCTGTCCCTGGCGGGGGATGGTCTGCAGCCAGCTACTTCCGTTCTGTCCTTTGTTCTGTTCACAATCCTGGCGGTGTCCTATGTTCGAGCTTTCCGTGTGGTTAGCTATCCCCCAGTCTGGTTTACTAGCCCAGGTTAGTTCGTTCTGGTTACTTGCCGGGCTTTCCTACCCGATTCTTACAAAGCTGTGCAGCCTGCGCCCCACGTGTGTGTCCCTGCCCCGCCCCCACTTGCTAGTGGCGGGTGCAGGTTTATGTGCTGCTTTTCCGCTGGGGAAGTCACTCTTGGGCTTGTAATCTGTCAGTTTTAATTATTCATTTATGTATCGTTCCTGTTATGATGCCCTCTGTGCTTCCAGGGCTCGCCACAGACTCGGCAGGGAGAGTGTTTCCTGGTGTTTGGAAACCTCTCTTCTTAAAGTTCCTTTCCCGGGTCAGGCTTCCCTACCCGGGACGGAGCTCCCTCCCCACCTCCTTTGTCTCTTTTTTCGTCTTTTATATTTTTCCCTACCTGTTTTTGAAGGCAGTGATCTGCTTTTCTGGGTGCTTGATGTCCTCTGCTAGCATTCAGAAGTTGTTTTGTGGAGTTTGCTTGGCGTTGAAATGTTTTTTTGAGGAATTTGTGAGGGAGAGAGTAATCTCCTCGTCCTACTCCTCCGCCATCTTCCCAGAATTCCTCGGGTAAGTGTCTTTTAATTTCATGGCTGCAGTCACCATCTGCAGTGATTTTGGAGCCCCCCCAAAATAAAGTCAGACACTGTTTCCACTGTTTCCCCATCTATTTCCCATGAAGTGATGGGACCGGATGCCATGATCTTCATCTTCTGAATGTTGAGCTTTAAGCCAACTTTGTCACTCTCCACTTTCACTTTCATCAAGAGGCTTTTTAGTTCCTCTTCACTTTCTGCCATTAGGAAGGTTATTATATAATGGCCATGGGCACTTTGATCTTAAATCTGTATGTGCCAAATAAAATGGCAGCTAAATAAAGTAAACAGCATTACAAATGAAAGGAGAACTTGATGAAGACATTTTACAGTGAGAGAATTCAAGATCTAGTAGGCAAAAATAGATAAGATCTAGAGAAAATGAATAATGAGTACTTTCTTGGTGGTCCACTGGCTAAGACTGCTCCATGCTCCCAATTGCAGGGGGTCTGGGTTCCATCCCTGGTCAAGGAATCAGATCCCACATGCTGCAACCAAAAGTTAACATGCTGCAACAAAGACTGGGTACAGCCAAATAAACAAAAACTCTAAAAAAAGAAAAGAAAATGAGTAATGGAATCAGCAAACTCAGTCTAATATGCAATATTGAAACTTTTGTTCTTCAAATAGTTTTTTTGCATGGAACTTTTGAAAAATCAGTCATATGTGACAAAGCAAAATTTAATACATTAAAAGATTAGGTATATTACAGACCATACTTTTGATCATCAACTAATACAATTAGAAATAAATAATAAAAGTGATGAAAACTTGAAAATGAAGAAATTCTAAGTAGTTCTAAAGATACTTATATATCCTTAGACCAAAGAGGAATTCAAAACTAAAATTGAAACAGTAAAAACACTTTACACCCAACCTATGCACACAGCAAATGGTGTACTAAAGGGAAAATATCTTCATTAAGGAAGAAATCGTTAAAATAAAAGAATGTCATACTCATCTTTAAAAATTTAAAACCAAAAGTTTAAAAAAAAAAGCTAAAGAGAATTCATAAATACTTAGGCTGACATCAGACAAATCAGAAATTTTTAAAAAAATGACTGAAAGGGGAAGGATACTGTGAGAAGTCCAAAGCATTCTCTTTGGAAAGATGGAAAGAGAGTGGTTAGTGGGGCAGGGAGTGTGGAGGAGAGAATATGGGGAGTGGAGGGAGGGAAGAGAAAGAAAAGGATGAGCAAAAGAATCATGAAATGTTCAGAGAAACATCTGATACAGACTTTTGCTTTTGAGGGATCTCCTGTTCCCTAGGATTCAGGTCTTCTTGTCTGTCTGTCTCTCTCTAGTGCTTCAGTCTCAGATTCTCTGCTGCTTTGGCAAGCAACATTGCAGCATGGTTGGGAGCGCAGATTCTGGAGCCAGGAGGCCTGGGCCAGTCCCAGCTAGCCACTTCCTCTCCAGATGTATCAGTTCCCCTCTTGGTGCCTCACTTGCTGGTGTATAGTACAGGGATCCTGAGAGTACCTCCCTCACAATGCTGTGTGGATTTGTGCATGTCAGCATGTAGTGCAGCCCCAGGCTCTTCCCAGGACGTGCTCAATAAACTTCAGGGATGTCCTCTTCAGCGCCATCATCCTTTGCAGATTTCCCGGGATGGATGCTCCTTGAGGTCACGTTTTTGCGCTGGGTCACTCCATCTTTCAGCAGTTCTGCTTTCATTTAATGTCTTTTCTCTGAGATGCATTCTACCAGTCCAGTGTAAATATTGTTACGGAATAGGTACTAGAAAGAATCATTAGCATTTGTTGTATTTACCGAGTAGTAGGCATTGTGCTTGGAGAAGGCAGTGGCACCCCACTTCAGGACTCTTGCCTGGAAAATCCCATGGATGGAGGAGCTTGGTAGGCTGCAGTCCATGGGGTTGCGAAGAGTCGGACACCACTGAGTGACTTCACTTTCACTTTTCACTTTCATGCATTGGAGAAGGAAATGGCAACCCACTCCAGTGTTCTTGCCTGGAGAATCCCAGGGACGGGGGAGCCTGGTGGGTTGCCGTCTCTGGGGTCGCACAGAGTCGGACACAACTGAAGTGACTTAGCAGCAGCAGTAGGCATTGTGCTTAGTGCTTTATATGCATTATCTTATATAATTTCCCATAAAGTGGCCTTAAGAGTATAGTCACCGTTAATATCAATAGATGACGAAAAGGAAGCTCAGAAAGCTCTAGACACTTGCTCAGGATCACACAGCTAGAGGGACTGACATTTGAACCTCTTTGTCTGATGCTACTCTTTGCTCCTTTTTCTTGATATATTACTTCTCAGATTTAGGGATTGTTTGCCTAAAACAATGACAATCAAAAAGCACACTGGGGTGGGGTAAGACCTCTGTACCACCTTCCATGTGTCCAGGCTCCTAGTCTCAGCTTTGCCTCTGCCTATGGTGGAACCTCCACCCAGTCACATGACATCTGAGTCTAAATGTTTTTACTGGTAAATGCAGGAGCTTGGTCTGAGTGACATCTCTGAGGTCTCTTTCTAAGCCCCTGGTTCTCTGTGGATGTGTACATCAGGTTATGCTTACAAAGGAGCCTCTTCTGAAAGGAGTTAAACAGTCTTATTTTTGCCAGAAGTATCAAATGCGTCTGTGGTATCTTGTGAGTTCCCAGATGACCTCATTGGTGTTTTTGTGTGTTGCCCAGGTACTCCAGGAGCAGATCCGTGCCCGGGACAACATTAGCTACGGAACTAATTCTGCCTTAAAGACCCTGGAGATGAGGCAGCTCTCTGGCATGGGGGATCTTCGGGGAAGAGTGGCCAGGTGGGTAGTCAGGTATTTGTATCTCTGTGTATCAAGAGTGATTTCTCATCAACTTCATTTTAATGGGGAGTATATTTATGAAGCGCCAAAGCAGAGTCTTTGTCTTTTTCTAGTACATTGTCTCCTTTGCCCATAAAATCTGGTGGAAGTTAGACCTTGTTTTGAGTAGCCCTGATTCAACTGTACTTCTATGGTTGGAGCTATGTATGTGGAAGGTGATGAGCGGAGGGCTCAGTTGACTTGTGTAATTTGTTAGATTAATGTTATATTTATTGAGCCCAGTAATACAATGTTGGAACTTATAGTTTGTATGTCTTTTTTTGGAGGGGGGCATTTTATATATCTCGTTTATTAGCTAAGATGATCAGGACTAACTGATTTTAAAATTTTTATTAATAAAGTAAATCTAACATCTATTTTTTCTTATTTTAAATTAATTTTTATTGGACTATAGTTGCTTTACAGTAGTTGGTGTGTCTTTTTAAAATTTCATTTTCTCTGAGGTATGGCAGAAATCAACACAATATTGTAAAGCAATTATCCTTCAATAAAAAATAAAATTTTTAAATCTTTTCATTATTCTTTTTTATTACCTTTTCTGAAAGTATTAGTCCATGGTAGATTGTACACTTGAAAAAGAGACCTTTCCTCTCAGGTCATAGGAAGGGTGCTGTTCTAGGGACTCACTACTGAAAAAGTGCCCCATGGACCGACCAGCAGCGTCCCTGTCACCAGGGGCTTGTCAGAAATGCACAATCTCTGAAGCATTCTCGGGCCTCTTCTGCCCTCTGCTGATCTTAAGAGTCAAGCATGAGTGTACATGGGAGATGTGGAGTTAACAGGCAATTTAAATCAGCTTGCAGTGAAAGTGAGGGTGGTCTGCAGAGAGTGGGAAGGGAGGAAAGGATCCAAGGTCTCTTTGGACCAGACAGGATTTTAGGAGGTATTTGTGCCAGCAAAACTTGAAGGACTCTGAATATCGGGGCTGTTTGCTGGATGACGTCGGTCTCATGGCAGAGGGCTCCTGGTTGCCACTCTTGTGTGAGTTATCTCCTCATCTGGGTGAACCCCAGTCTCTGTAAGGCCCGTGGTGGCAGATGCCCCTTTGAGCGCCTTATGTCTCTCTCCCCTTGCTCTGTACTTTCAGCAGTACTGCTTGTTATTCCCTGATTGATGAGGCTCTCCTATATCTGTGCCTTTGTGCTTGCTGTACTTGGGCTTCCCTGGTGGCTCAGAGGCTAAAGCGTCTGCCTGCAATGCAGGAGACCTGGGTTTGATCCCTGGGTTGGGAAGATCCCCTGGAGAAGGAAAAGACAACCCACTCCAGTATTCTTGCCTGGAGAATCCCATGGACAGAGGAGCCTGGTGGGCTACAGTTCACGGGGTTGTGAAGAGTCGGACACGACTGAGTGACTTCACTTGTTCTTATACCTGCCCTCTCCCCTTCTTTCCTAACTTCTAGTCAGCCTTTAAAGTTCAGCTTAAGTTTTACCTCCTCCAGGAAGTTTTCCCAGATCCCTTTCTCCTGAACTTACCTACCACTTTCTGTGCTGTTGAGTTCTCTGTTGCCTTGGAGCGGAGTACTTCATCTTTTTGTAACCTCAGTGCATAGAACCAGTCTCTGGAAGACAGTAGATACTCAATAAATGTTTATTTGGATGAATTAAAGATTTGGAAAATCACTGTTAATTGGACTTGAAGTTTTTTTGGTGTGGAAATCAGCTGAAAGGAAACCCCAGCTCTGTTATACCTCTCAGAACTGGGAGGATCTAAAGAGCTTCAGAGCTACAAGGCAAGAGTAGGAATTTCAGGAGAACTCTAGAAATTTCCCTAGTCACTTGAGTTGCAGATGAAGATTGAGTGAGGTGATATATGGAAGGGGCTTAGTGTGTACATGAGATGGAGTGAATATAGAGCAGATAGGTTTGCTGGATGACGTCGGTCTCATGGCAGAGGGCTCGAAATTGTCCTTGTAACACTGGTTCTAATTATAAAATGGAGAAATTGTTTTGAAATACTTGCAGGAATCTTACATTTTTCCTTTGCAGTTTCTTATTAACGTCTCTACCCAGCTTGTTCCTTCTCTGTAACAAATGCTTTTACTCTGAAACAGTCAAAATAATGTGTTGTGAACACCACATATTTTTGCTTTATTTTAGCATTCCATCTTTCTTCTGGAATGCTAATGAGACTTTGACTGTTGAAACAAACTCATGTGAAATAATTCCTGGGGAAAGTTTTAACTTTATTGCATTAATTATGTCATGGTATTGAAAGGATATGAACTCTTTAAGTGATAGTCTTGGATTCCCAGGCTACAGTATTATTTCAGGTTTTAGTTTATAGTGTTCATGGATCCATTGGGGAAGTAATTGATAGGAAACAAACCCTAATACCTCCCTGGAAAGCCAACAGGAAAGGGCAAAGGATAATTCTCTATGGAAATGATAGACACCCTTACTTCACTAAACAGAACACACCTGAACAGGATTGTCTCAGAGAGTTTCCCATTCCTCCCTAACCCAAAGCCTGGAGTCTAGCTTTTCTGTTCCTACTGGGACATTTGATCCATTTTTTGGCTTACCATCTTTATTTGTCCAAGACTCAGTAGCTTCCTCCACTTTCCTCTCTGAGATCTGTTTGCATGGTATCAGAGTTTTAGAGGAAAAATACCTGTGTACTGAGGCAGGTGTGCAAGTTCCCTCAGATTAAGTCCAGGTGCAAAGAAAAAAAGAAACAGATTGGATATCATCAAGTTAAAATTTTTTGGCTATTATAAATAATGCTGTTATGCACATTCACATACGAGGTTGTGTGGTCATATGTTTTAATTTCTCTTGGATGTGTGTACCTAGGAGTATAGCTGTTGAGCAATATGTTTTGTATATATTATAACTTTAATTAAAAACTGGATATTTAGGTAGTAGGTTGTAGCAATCCTGGAAACTGATGCCCTTGGGCTTGTTTTTGTTGTTTGTTTGGTGAAGTGACTTAGCTGGACTATGTTAGTGATGTCTGTTTCTCCCACGGCATGAAGCCTCTCAGGTCAGGATTGATGCCAGTCCTCAGAGGCTGCACAGTCAGCCTGTGATGATAGCAGTTTTTGCAAGGCTGTCTTTGACCATCTCTTTCCTTCATATTTTATTAAGCTGCCTGCCTCTGTTGGTGTCACACGCAAATCTTAGGCTCCACTGATTCCTTGCAGATTACTGTTTTTTTCTTTCCTATTTGCTTGCTTTGTTCTTCTTGGCAATTTAATCATTTTAAAAATTGATTTTATTATTATACAACCTAGTATCCCAATATATTTCTTTTTTAAGTTGTAGTATAATTGATTTACAATATTATGCTAGTTTCAGATGTATAGCACAGTGATTCTATTATACAAATATGTGTATATATATATATGTATATTTTTCAGATTATTTTTCCTCATAGATTATTACAAAATATTGAGTATAGTTCCCTGTGCTATACAGTAGGTCTTTTTGGTTATCTATTTTATGTATCTCAATGCATCCGTGCTCAGTCATGTGCGATTCTTTGTGAACCCCCATGGACTATATATAGCCTCCCAGGCTCCTCTGTCCATAGAATTTCCCAGGCAAGAATATTGGAATGAGTTGCCATTTCCTTCTTCAGGGGATCTTCCCTACCCAGGGATCGAACCTGTGTCTCTTGAGTCTCCTGCATTGGCAGGCAGTTTCTTTACCACCTGAATCACCAGGGGAGCCCTATATATATATATAGTAGTTTCACTTTTCACATTCATGCATTGGAGAAGGAAATGGCAACCCATTCCAGTGTTCTTGCCTGGAGAATCCCAAGGATGGGGGAGCCTGGTGGGCTGCCGTCTCTGGGGTCGCACAGAGTCGGACACGACTGAAGTAACTTGGCAGGAGCAGCAGAAGTATGTATCCATTATACTCTACTGTTTTTGACAATGTCCTAGGATGTAAATTAATGTATAGTCTGATTCAGTTAAATCATCACTAGCATTTAAGGGCTAATGATGTATACATATAATCAGTTCAGTTCAGTTGCTCAGTCATGTCCGACTATTTGCAATCCCATGAATCGCAGCATGCCAGGCCTCCCTGTTCATCACCATCTCCCGGAGTTCACTCAAACTCACGTGCATCGAGTCAGTGCTGCCATCCAGCCATCTCATCCTCTGTCGTCCCCTTCTCCTGCCCCCAATCCCTCCCAGCATCAGAGTCTTTTCCTATGAGTCAGCTCTTCGCATGAGGTGGCCAAAGTACTGGACCTTCAGCTTTAGTGTCATTCCCTCCAAAGAAATCCCAGGGCTGATCTCCTTCAGAATGGACTGGTTGGATCTCCTTGCAGTCCAAGGGACTCTCAAGAGTCTTCTCCAACACCACAGTTCAAAAGCATCAATTCTTCGGCACTCAGCCTTCTTCTCATTCCAACTCTCACATCCATACATGACTACTGACAAAACCATTGCCTTGACTAGACGGACCTTAGTCGGCAGAGTAATGTCTCTGTTTTTGAATATGCTATCTAGGTTGGTCATAACTTTTCTTCCAAGGAGTAAGCGTCTTTTAATTTCGTGGCTGCAATCGAAGTTAAATAAGCAGGGTGACAATATACAGCCTTGACATACTCCTTTTCCTATTTGGAACCCGTCTGTTGTTCCATGTCCAGTTTTAACTGTTGCTTCCTGACCTGCAGATAGGTTTCTCAAGAGGCAGGTCAGGTGGTCTGGTATTCCTATCTCTTTCAGAATTTTCCACAGTTTATTGTGATCCACACAGTCAAAGGCTTTGGCATAGTCAAGAAAGCAGAAATAGATGTTTTTCTGGAACTCTCTTGCTTTTTCCGTGATCCAGCAGATGTTGGCAATTTGATCTCTGGTTCCTCTGCCTTTTCTAAAACCAGCTTGAACATCTGGAAGTTCACGGTTCATGTATTGCTTAAGCCTGGCTTGGAGAATTTTGAGCATTACTTTCCTAGCGTGTGAGATGAGTGCAATTGTGTGGTAGTTTGAGCATTCTTCAGCATTGCCTTTCTTTGGAATTGGAATGAAAACTGACCTTTTCCAGTCCTGTGGCCACTGCTGAGTTTTCCAAATTTGCTGGCATATTGAGTGCAGCACTTTCACAGCATCATCTTTCAGGATTTGAAAGAGCTCAACTGGAATTCCATCACCTCCACTAGCTTTATTCGTAGTGATGATTTCTAAGGCCTACTTGACTTCACATTCCAGGATGTCTGGCTCTAGATGAGTGATCACACCATCGTGATTATCTGGGTCGTGAAGCTCTGTTTTGTATAGTTCTTCTGTGTATTCTTGCCACCTCTTCTTAATATCTTCTGCTTCTGTTAGGTCCATACGATTTCTGTCCTTTATCGAGCCCATCTTTGCATGAAATGTTCCCTTGGTATCTCTAATTTTCTTGAAGAGATCTCTAGTCTTTCCCATTCTGTTGTTTTCCTCTGTTTCTTTGCATTGATTGCTGAAGAAGGCTTTCTTATCTCTTCTTGGTATTCTTTGGAACTCTGCATTCAGATGCTTATATCTTTCCTTTTCTCCCCTGCTTTTCACTTCTCTTCTTTTCACAGCTATTTGTAATTATGTATAATAATTACTATAACATGGAAGATTGGCAATCTGATGTTTTAAGTTTCTTTGCCTTTGTTTTTTTCAACTTACATTAGCTTTATTGCTGCTGATTGAAAGAGATCAAACCGAAACTACAGCTATTTCATGCAGATGCCTTTCATTGCAGTTTAATAACTAGCAAAAAATAAAACCAAACCCCAAAACCAAAGCACTCTGTCAGTGTGTATGCAGTCATGGGCACCTAGGAATTTAAGTTGATAATAGTCATATAATGTGTTTTTGTATCATGAAACTCCTTTTATTTTTAGTTTTTTAAAAATTTATTTTTTAATTGAAGGATAATTGCTTTACAGAATTTTGTTGTTTTCTTTCAAACTTCAACATGAATCAGCCATAGGTATACATATGTCCCCTTCCTTTTGAACCTCCCTCCCATCTCCCTCCCCATCCAACCCTTCTAGGTTGATACACAGCCTCTGTTTGAGTTTCCTGAGCCATACAGCAAATTCCCATTGGCTATCTATTTTACTTATGGTAATATAAGTTTCCATGTTACTCTTTCTATACATCTCAACCTTTCTTCCCCTGTCCTCATGTCGATAAATCTATTCTCTATGCCTGTTTTTCTGTTGCTGCCCTGTAAATAAATTCTTCAGTACCATTTTTCTAGATTCTGTCTATATGCATTAAAATATGATATTTATCTTTCTCTTTCTGACTGACTTCATTCTATATAATAGGTTTCAGGTTCATCCACCTTATTTGAACTGACTCAAATGCATTCATTTTTATGGCTGAATAATATTCCATTGTGTATATATACACCACAATTTCTTTATCCATTCATCTGTTGATGGACATCTAGGTTGTTTCCATGTTCTAGCTATTGTAAGTAGTGCTGCAGTGAACAATAGGATACATGTGTCTTTTTCAGTTTTGGTTTCCTCAGGGTATATGCCTAGGAGTGGGATTGCTGGGTCATATGGTGGTTTTATTCCTAATTATTTAAGGAATCTCCATACCGTCTTCCATAGTGGCTGTATCAATTTACATTTGCTCCAAAAGTGCAAGAGTGTTCCCTTTTCTCCACACTTTCTCCAGATTTGTTGTTTGTAGACTTTTTGATGATGGCCATTTTGACCGGTATGGGGTGGTATCTCATTGTAGTTTTGATTTGCATTTCTCTAGTAATGAGCGATGTTGAGCATCTTTTCACATGTTTGTTGGCCCTCTGTGTGTCTTCTTTGGAGAGAGGTCTGTTTAGGTCTTTTCCCACTTTTTGATTGGGTTGTCTGTTTTTCTGGCACTGAGTTGTATGAGCTGCTTATATATTTTGGAAATTAATCCTTTGTCAGTTGTTTCATTTGCTATTGTTTTCTCCTACTCTGAGGGTTGCCTTTTCACCTTGCTTAGTGCTTCCTTTGCTGTGCAAAAGCTTTTAAGTTTAATCAGGTCCCACTTGTTTACTTTTGTTTTTATTTCCGTTACTATAGGAGGTGGGTCACAGAGGATCTTTCTTTGATTTATGCCATCCAGTGTTCTGCCTGTGTTTTTCTCTAAGAGTTTTACAGTTTCTGGTCTTACATTTAGGTCTTTAATCCATTTTGAGTTTATCTTTGTGTATGATGTTAGGAAGTGTTATAATTTCATTCTTTAACATGTAGTTGTCCAGTTTTCCCAGCACCATTTATTGAAGAGGCTGTCTTTGCCCCACTGTATATTCTTGCCTCCTTTGTCAAAAATAAAGTACCCATAGGTGTGTGGGCTTATTTCTGGGCTTTCTATCTTGTTCCATTGGTCTGTATTTCTGTTTTTGTGTCAGTACCATACTGTCTTGATGAGTGTAGCTTTGTAGTATAATCTAAAGTCAGGAAGGTTCATTCCTCCAGCTCCATTCTTCTTTCTCAAGACTGCTTTGGTTATTCGGGGTCTTTGGTGTTTCCATATGAATTGTGAAATGTTTTTGTTCTAGTTCTGTGAAAAATGTCATTGGTAATTTGATAGGGATTGCGTTGAATCTGTAGATTGTGGTTGATAGTATAGTCATTTTCACAGTGTTGATTCTTCCTACCCAAGAACATGGAATATCTCTCCATCTGTTTATGTCATCTTTGATTTCTTTCATTGGTATCTTATAATTTTCTGTGTACAGCTCTTTTGTTTCCATAGGTAAGTTTCTTCCTAGATATTTAATTCTTTCTGTTGCAATGGTGAATGGGATTGATTACTTAATTTCTCTTTCTGATTTTTAATTGTTAGTATATAGAAATACAAGTGATTTCTGTGCATTGATTTTATATCCTGCAACTTTGTTAAGTTCACTGATTAGCTCTAGTAATTTTCTGATACTATGTTTAGGGTTTTCTATATACAGTATCATGTCATCTGCAAATAGTGAGAGCTTTACTTCTTTTCCAATCTGGATTCCTTTTATTTCTTTGATTCCTTTTATTTCTCTGATTGCAGTAGCTAGGACTTCTAGAACTATGTTGAATAATAGTGGTGAAAGTGGACACCCTTGTCTTGTTCCTGATCTTAGAGGGAATGCTTTCAGTTTTTCACCATTGAGAATAATGTTTGCTGTAGGTTTATAATATATGCCCTTTACTGTGTTGAGGTAGGTTCCTTCTATGTCCATTTTTTGAAGAGTTTTAATCATAAATGGGTGCTGAATTTTGTCAAAGGCTTTTTCTGCATCTATTGAGATGATCATATGGTTTTTATCTTTCAATTTGTTAATATGGTATATCACATTAATTGACTTGTGTAGATTGAAGAATCCTTGCATCCCTGGCATAAACCCAACTTGATCATGGTGAGCTTTTTGATGTGTTGCTGAATTCTGTTCGCTAAAATTTTGTTGAGGATTTTTTCATCTATGTTCATCAATGATATTGGTCTGTAGTTTTCTTTTTTTGTGTTGTCTTTGTCTGGTTTTCATATCAGGTGATGATGGCCTCTTAGAATGAGTTTGGAAGTGTTCCTTCAGTTCAGTTCAGTTCAGTCACTCAGTCGTGTCCAACTCTTTGCAACCACATGAATCACAGCACGCCAGGCCTCCCTGTCCATCACCATCTCCCAGAGTTCACCCAAACTCACGTCTACTGAGTTGGTGATGCCATCCAGCCATCTCATCCTCTGCCGTCCCCTTCTCCTCCTGCCCCCAATCCCTCCCAATCAGAGTCTTTTCCAATGAGTCAACTCTTCGCATGAGATGGCCAAAGTACTGGAGTTTCAGCTTCAGCATCATTCCTTCCAATGAACACCCAGGGCTGATCTCCTTCAGAATGGACTGGTTGGATCTCCTTGCAGTCCAAGGGACTCTCAAGAGTCTTCTCCAACACCACAGTTCAAAAGCATCAATTCTTTGGTGCTTGGCTTTCTTCACAGTCCAACCCTCACATCCAAACATGACCACAGGAAAAACCATAGCCTTGACTAGATGGACCTTTGTTGGCAAAGTAATGTCTTGGCTTTTGAATATGCTGTCTAGGTTGGTCATAACTTTTCTTCCAAGGAGTAAGCGTCTTTTAATTTCATGGCTGCAATCACCATCTGCAGTGATTTTGGAGCCCCAAAAAATAAAGTCTGACACTGTTTCCACTGTTTCTCCATCTATTTCTCATGAAGTGGTGGGACCGGATGCCATGATCTTCGTTTTCTGAATGTTGAGCTTTAAGCCAACTTTTTCACTCTCCTCTTTCACTTTCATCAAGAGGCTTTTTAGTTCCTCTTCACTTTCTGCCATAAGGGTGGTATCATCTGCATATCTGAAGTTATTGGTATTTCTCCTGGCAATCTTAATTCCAGCTTGTGCTTCTTCCAGTCCAGCGTTTCTCATGATGTACTCTGCATATAAGTTAAATAAGGAGGGTGACAATATACAGCCTTGATGTACTCCTTTTCCTATTTGGAACCAGACTGTTGTTCCTTCCTCTGCAGTTTTTTGAAAGAGTTTTAGAAGGATAGGCATTAGCTCTTCTCTAAATGTTGGATAGATTTCTCCTGGGAAGCCATCTGGTCCTGGGCTTCTGTTTTTTGGGAGATTTTTGATCACAGTTATCACAGTGTCAATTTCAGTGCTTACAATTGTATTGTTCATAATTTCTATTTCTTCCTGATTCAGTCTGGAAAGATTGAACTTTTCTAAGAATCTGTCCATTTCTTCCAGGTTATCCATTTTATTGCTATATAGTTGTTCACAATAGTCTCTTATAATCCTTTGTATTTCTGCATTGTCTGTTGTAACCTCTCCTGTTTGTTGATTTGATTCTTCTCTCTTTTTTCCCGATGAGTCTGGCTAAAGGTTTGTCAATTTTGTTTATCTTCCCAAAGAACCCACTTTTGGTTTTATTAATCTTTACTATTGTTTCTTTCATTTCTTTTTCATTTTTTCTGCTCTGCTCTTTATGATTTCTTTCCTTCTATTAATTTTTTTTTGTTCTTTTTTTCCAGTTGTTTTAGGTGTAAAGTTAGGTTGTCTAGTCGATGTTTTTCTTGTTTCTTGAGGTAGGATTGTATCGCTATAAACATCCCTCTTAGAACTGCTTTTGCTGCATCCCATAGGTTTTGAGTTGTCATGTTTTCATTGTCATTTGTTTCTACAAATTTTTTTATTTCCCTTTTGATTTCTTCAGTAACCTGTTGGTTATTTAGCAACATATTGTTTAATCTCCATGTGTTTGTGTTTCTTACAGTTTTTTCCTTGTAATTGATACCTAGTCTCATAGCGTTGTGGTCAGTGAAGATGCTTGACACGATTTCAATTTTCTTAAATTTACTGAGATTTGATTTGTGACCCAAGATGTGGTCTATCCTGGAGAATGTTCCATGTGCACTTAAGAAGAAGGTGTATTCTTCTGCATTTGGATGGAATGTCCTGAAGATGTTAATGAGATCCAACTCATCTAATGTGTCATTTAAGACTTGTTTCCTTATTAATTTTCTGTTTTGATGATCTGTCCATTGGTGTGAGTGGGGTGTTAAAGTCTCCTACTATTATTATGTTATTGTCAATTTCTCTTTTTACGTCTGTTAGTATTTGTCTTATATATTGAGGTGCTCCTATATCATGAACCCCTTTTATTAATGTTGAATTATTTTCTAATATAGATATGTCCCAAGGCTCTCTTACAAAATGCAGTGAAAACATGGGAACAGACAAAAATTTACACAAAGGGGACAAACAAATTGTAAAGCAATAATAAGGTCTTCTCAGGATGATATAGGATGTTTCTCTCTTTTTCTACTCCTGTCTCTCACCTCCTTTTTTCTTTTTTTTTAAAACTTTTTATTTTGTATTGGCATATAGCTGATTAAAGGGCTTCCCCAGTGGCTCAGCATTAGAGAATCCACCTGCAATGCAAGAGATGCGGGTTCAATCCCTGGGTCAGGAAGGTCCCTGGAGGAGGGCATGGTAACCCACTCCAGTATTCTTGCCTGGAGAATCCCATGGATGGAGGAGCCTGGCTACAGTCCATAGGGTCACAGTTTTGGACATGACTGAAGTTACTGAGCACACACATAGCCTATTAATAATGTTGTGATAGTTTCATGTGAACAGTGAAGGGACTCAGCCATACATACATATCATAAAACCTCTTGATAATGCCAATATTTTGTTAGGCCATAACACCCATATTAGAAGCTTAGATTATGATACAGTAGTCCCAATGGAATACACCCCAAGACTCCCAGTGGGTGCCTGAAACTGGGGATAGCACTGAAGTCTTCCTATATATATACTATGTTTTTTCCTATATGCTTATCCCTGTGAGAAAGTTTAATTTATAACTTAGGCAAAATAAGAGATTAACAATAATTAATAATAAAATAGAATAATTATAAGAGTTTACAGTAAAAAGTATTGTGTGAATATATTGTGTGGTCTCTCTCTCAGAATATCTTAGTGTAGTGTATTTACCTTTGCAAGGCTGTGAGATTATAAAATGCCTATGTGAAGAGATGAAGTAAAATGAATGACATAGGCATTCTGTAAGTGTCATTGCTTTTTAAATGCCATATGCTACCATGTCACAAGCTGTAAGAGATCTGCCTAAGCATGAAACTCAAGTCATATCTGTGGTTAGACATTTGGGACCCTGTTCTGGACTTTTAACCACCTCCTTGCCATCATTGATCAGACAGCCAAGGATAGAGTCATTCTGCCACCTAACTGCCACAACCAAGAGCTGTACCTGGAAGACAGCTGCCCAAAGACCTGAAAAGGGAAAGTCTGGAATGAATACATTAGCAGTTCATCTATAATATTACATCAAGATAAAACAGGACAACTGGTCGGAATTCAGTGCAGGTTCTTGTTTGACTAAATCTATTGAGTCATGCCTACAGCTACATGTGAGCCTCAAGGCTGCCTTTTATGATGTGTGTTTTTTGAAAAGAAAGGAAGGGGGCTTCCCTGGTGTCCACTGGTTAAGAGTCTGCCTGCCAATGCAGGGGACACAGGTTTGATCCCTGGTTCAGGAAGACATACTATTCTGTCACTTGTTTCTTCATGACAGTATACTGTGGGCCTCCTTCCAGTATGCACATGGATCTGACTGACTTTTTAATTAAATATGGGATATTCTGTTCCATGTATGTATCATAATTTAATATATTTAGCCACTCCTGTATTAATGGAAATGTGTGTTGTAGCTCCGATACTTTGACCTCCTGATGAGAAGAGCTGACTCAATGGAAAAGATCCTGATGCTGGGAAAGATTGAGGGCAGGAGGAGAAGGGGGAGACAGAGGATGAGATGATTGGATGGCATCATTGACTCAATGGACATGAGTTTGAGCAAGCTCCGGGAGATGATGGACAGGGAAGCCTGTTGTGCTGCAGTCCATGGGGATGCAAAGAGTCAGACATGACTGAGTGACTGAACAACAACAGTGTTGTAGTGTTTGTGTTTCCAAGTGAGACAAAATATGGAAGCCGAGAAGGAAATGGCAACCCACTCCAGTGTTCTTGCCTGGAAAATCCCAGGAAGGTGGAGCCTGATGGGCTGCCGTCTATGGGGTCACACAGAGTCGGACACGACTGAAGCGACTTAGCAGCAGCAGCAAGCTATACCTAGTTCAAATCTGTGAGCCATGAGCTTTAGGATCATTTTGAGACCTTTTCAAGTAACTTATTTAAACATAGTCTGTCCCTTGAACTGCTTTGTGCAGATGATAAACTGGTATGATGTAAATTTCCATCTGACAAATTTCCATTCAATAAGCTGTTATTTGAATTGGAAAATAATATTTTTGTATTTAATGGTAATTTAAAAATTCAGATTTCTCCAAATATAATTTAGATAATGTTTTGCTTAAAAATTTTGAGCTCAAAATTAAAAAGAGGGGTCTGTATTTGATATTGTTTTTAGGCATCATTTGTGAGTGGGATGATTTGAGGACTAAATGAACTAATATTTAGTTCATGCATAAGTCTATGTTTAATTCATGCATAATATTATGCATCTTGGACAGTGCATGGTATGTAGTAAATATTCCTTATAGTCATTCATTGGCAAGTATTTATTGAGCCCCTACTATAAGCAAGGCAGTGTGCTCAGCACTAGGGTGTTAGTGATAGAAAAGGCAGCTGCCCTTCTTCCTTAAATGTAGTTTATATTCCTTCTAATAGGAGAGATAGACATTACGCAAATTATTGCAAAATAATTATTTATTTTACTTATGATTCTGGTTTATAGATTTTGGAGGAGTTTCTATAGAAATGATCGTATCATCTGCATATATTGGCAGTTTAATTTCTTCTTTTCTGATCCTCATATCCTTAGTCTCTCTTTTTTGTCATCTTGTGCTGAGTAAAATCTTCAGTACAGTTAATTAGAAATTTAACAATGAGCATCTTTCTCTTGTTTTCAGCTTTAATGAGAATACTTGCAGAGTTTTTCCATTTTTTGGATGATGATTAATCATGGATTCATCAAATTTGGGAAGTTTTCTTGCACTCCAGATTTACTAAGACTCTTTATAATTTGTATTGAGTTTTCACAAATGTTTTTGCATCTATTCAAATCACAGATTTCTCTCTTAATCTGTTAATGTAAATTTAGCAAGGTGGTTACTAATATTAAAGTACAAAGATCAGTTTCTTTACTATAAACCAATAGGAAACAACTAGAAAACATACTTAAAATGAGGATGTTATTTAAACTAAAATCAGGGAATGTGTAATAACTAGGCGTATATCTAACAAAAATTGTTCAAGTCTTCTTGAAAACTAAAAAAAAATTGGTTAAGAAATAATAAGAAAACATAAATAAATAGAAACAGGTATTATATTCAAGGGTAGGAAGTCTTTAATATCTTTAAAAATATCAGTTTTCACAAATTAATCTTCAGAATCAATGAAATTCCAATTAGATACCAGAGTTTTATGGAGAAACTTGATAAGATGATCCTAATGTTTGTACATCAGTTAAGAGTCAGAAATATTCAAGATACTTATGAAGATGACCAAAGAGGGGAGAATTGCCCTACTAGATACCAAGACTTGCTATGAAACTGTAGCTATTAAGATGTTATGTTGATGGCTTAGGGATAGAGAAATTGAACAGTGGAATAGGATAGAAAGTCCAGAATTGAACCACACATGTATGGGACTTTGATATATGTCATAGATGGCGTAGCAGATCCGTGGAGAAAGGAGAGACTGTTAAGTAAATGGAGCTAGAAAATTTATTATCCATTTCAAAAAAGATTTCTCATACCAGATATAAAATCACCTCCAGATGAGTAGAGGACTTAAATGCTAAACATAAGACTTAAAACTTTTAATAGAAACATATAGAGAAATATCTTTTAGACCTTTTGGTGGGGGAGGATTTCTTCATGATATAGAAGGCATTGAGAAGTTTGATTATGTTAAAATTTAAAGTGTTGCTCACCATTCTTAAATAAGAAAATGAGAAGTTACAAATGGAGGGAGACATTGTATAGTAAAGAGTTGTGTCAAGAATATATGTACAAGTTGAGAATAATGCAAACAATCCAGGGTAACAGTGGGTAAGAGACATGAACTGACATCAAAGAAGAAGCACATATGGCCAATAAACATGTGAGGAGATTCAGTAGCATTGGTTGATATTGAAATAAAAATTTCAAAAAGCAGCAATATATGCTTTCTCACTCCCAGTAGATTGGCATCTAAAATATCCAAAAATGCCAAGCGTTAGAGAGGATGTAGGTGCCCAAGATCTCTTACCTATTGTTAGTGGGAGTATAAACTAATGAGGGCTGATATTACCTCTCAGTGCTGAACATCCACATACTTTGAGATCCATCAGTTTATAACCAAGATAAATTGTTGAACTTGTACCACAGGAGGGTATGTTCATAGCAGCATTGTTTGAAATAGCAAAGTCTTGCAATAACCCAAAGTGCCCATTAGTGGAAGTTTGGAAAATAAATTGTAACAAACAATAGAATGTTATTTTGTAGTTAAGATGAATAACTACTGTAGTGTTTAACAATATAGTTGAAGCTTAGCAATAAGTGAAAACAATAAGTATCAAAATATTACATATGACATAACAGCTTTTGTAACAGTTGAATTCAACTAATACACACATACACATACTTTTAGGAAATATATATGTGTGCTACTACTGCTAAGTCGCTTCAGTCGTGTCCAACTCTGTGTGACCTCATAGACGGCAGCCCACCAGTCTCCGCTGTCCCTGGGATTCTCCAGGCAAGAACACTGGAATGGGTTGCCATTTCCTTCTCCAATGCATGAAAGTGAAAAGTAAATGTGAAGTCGCCTAGTTGTGTCCGGCTCTTTGCGATCCCATGGACTGCAGCCTACCAGGCTCCTCCATCCATGGGATTTTCCAGGCAAGAGTATAGGAGTGGGTTGCCACTGCCTTCTCCACAATATATATGTGTGTATATATATATATATATATTAATACATAAATAGACATGTGTATGTGTGTACAATACAGTCTTAAAAGGAGAACAAGGGAATGATGACACAGGATTTAAAATAGGAACAGTTATTTAAAAATAATTAACTGAACAAAGTGAGTGCAGATGGTGATTGCAGCCATGAAATTAAAAGATACTTGCTCCTTGGAAGAAAAGTTATGACCAACCTAGTCAGCATATTAAAAAGCAGAGCCATTACTTTGCCAACAAAAGTCTGTCTAGTCAAAGCTACAGTTTTTCTAGTAGTCACGTATAGATGTGAGAGTTGGACCATAAAGAAGGCTGAGCACTGAAGAATTGATACTTTTGAACTATGGTGTTGGAGAATATTCTTGAGAGTCCATTGAACTGCAAGGAGATCAAACCACTTAATCCTAAGGGAAATCAGTCCTGAATATTCATTGGCAGGGCTGATGCTTAAGCTGAAACTCCAATACTTTGGCCACCTGATGTGAAGAGCCAACTTGTTAGAAAAGACTCTGATTCTGGGAAAGATTGAAGGCAGGAGGCGAAGGGGACGACAGAGGATCAGATGGTTGGATGGCATCACAGACTCAATGGACGTAAGTTTGAGCAAGCTCTGGAAGTTGGTGAAGGACAGGGAATCCTGGCATGGTGCAGTCCATGGGGTGGCAAAGAGACAGACATAACTGAGTGACTGGACAACAACAGCAAATAGAAAATGATAATAATAGTGGTAGTAATAGTAATAATAATAAATTTTAAGAAGTTAAGCAAAAGAAAAATGTGGGGTATCCAGAAAGTGTTTAATTGCTATACCTGATCTCCAGGAAGGGTTCAGTAAGGAAGTGACTATTGTGCTTAGCTTGAGGGATGTATAGTACCTAGTCAGGTGATAAGGTCAAGGAAGAAGACTTCATCCAGAGAGAACAGCCTGGGTGAAGGCCTTAAAGTGGGGAAGAAGTGAAGTAAGTTCAAAGGCCTGCAATGTAATGGTGTGGCTGAGTACCCAGGAAAAAGGGGACAGAATATATAAGATGATGCAGGGAGGTCGGTGGCTTGGGACTAACTCTTTCTAAGCATTTTGAAGGATTTTGGTTTTATCCTAGAAAGGCAGGAAATTGTACAAATAATTTATACAGAATTTAGTTTGATTTTTCTTTGCTCACACTTTTGTTTCTTTGGGGTTAATACCTAGATTGCAAGGTACATCGAAATATATTCATGTTTCAAGATTTGGAGTATATACTGCCAAGTTGCCCTCAAGAAAATTTGTAAAATTTACTATTCCACCTGCAATGTGTGATGTAGCTTAATTCTACAAACTCCAATGTTGGGCAGTAAACGTTAAAAATATTTCCAATATAGATGGATAGTGACATGATTGCTGCTTTGTGTCTATTTTATTATAAATATTGAAATTTACACATGTATATATGCAGTTTTTCAGACTGTGTTTCAAAATATTAAAAATATTTTCAATATTAATTTCTTTTTTATCCTAATACATTTTCTGTTATTTCCAAAGAGGATTATAGCATTTTAGTCAAGTGATTAAGCTAAACAGGTTGTTCAACTTAGAGAAAATGTGAGTCATTACCAAGTAAAATCTCAAGAAGTTTGAAGTAATTGAGCTGGTAGCTTACTTTTTTCAGAGTCTACAAAAATTTAATTTTCCAAAAATTTTCTCAGTTTGTTGTTTCTTGCATCCTACTCCTTCTCTCTGGGTGTTCTTTTCTTCTTACTGAAGTACATTATTTAATGACTTTTTCAATATGAGTGTGTGGGCGATGCATTTCTTAATCTTTGTATGTCTGAAATGTCTTTATTTTGCACTTATTCTTGGATGATAAATTTGTTCCCCTCAGTCCGTAGAAGCTGTTTCTCCAATATCTTCTGATATTCATTGTCTTCTGGTATCTATTGTGTGCTATCAATCTTATAGTCAGTCAAAAAAATCATTTTGTCTTTGTTATCTGGTAGCTTTTAAGATTTTATCTTGGGTTATATGAATTTTACCATCGTCTGTTTAGTTTTACTTATGCCACTTGGTATTCATTGAATACTTTAAAACTCTTGTCTTTCTTCAGTCTTAGAAAATCTACAGCACTCACACCTGAAATATTGCTTCTTTGCCATTCTATCTATTTTTTTAAAATTCTTCAACCTCCCTTTGACTTATGTTAGCATATCTTTATTTGTCCTCTCTCTTTCTTCACTATTTCTTCATGTTTTGCATCTCTGTTTGGCTTTGGTGCATTCTGAGCAGGCTCCTTGCTACTTTCTTATAATTCATTGATTTTATCTTCAATCATGTTTAGTCTAGAGCTGGTCAGGTCTACTAAGAAAATTTTAGCTTATTTTTAGGATTTCTAATTTTTTTCTCTTATCCGCTTGTTCTTTTTTTTATGTCTACTTAAAAAAGAGTTCTCGTGATGGATATTAATCTTTCATTTTTGAGTACCTAACACATATGTATTTTAAGCTCATTTGATCCGAGGCCGTACATGTGAGTTGAAGGAAAGCTGGCAGTAGTAAGAATAGAAGCCATGGGAGTCCAGGCTCACGTAATTTACTTCTGCCTTTAGGACCATTAGGCTTGATGTCTACATATTCCTTCCCCTCCAAGATAGGGCCCTGCCCATGTGCCCACATCTGTGGCTTGGTGTTCGTAATGGGCTGCCCAGATTGCCTGGTCCCCCAGTGACCCCTGCTTAGGCGTGTCGTGTCTACTGGAGCCCAGTAGCAAGCTGGTAGGTCCTTCTTAAAGCAGGAAGGAGTGTGTTGGAATAGGACATGACTTTGCTCTCAATTCCTAGGAGGTCATTCTGGGACTCTCCTATTAGGGTTTGACAGAGGCTTCATAGCCCAGATTACCACAGATACCTTTAGAACTGCCAAGTCATAAGGCTCAAGGGTAGAGTACCTGGGACCAGCTGCAGAACTTTCCCATGCTCTGGGGCACACTCAAAGCACATAGCCTTATAGGTGGTTTGGTAAAATGGGAATAGTGCTTTCAGATGTGGTAGAAGTTGCCTCCAAAATCCAGAGGCCCTGAACTTGGGAGGTGGGGGTGGCACTGTAGAGTGACAGACCACATCTGGCTCACTCTGTAAGCTTTTTGTTACTGGGCTCTCTGCATATTCAATTTTGTACTGATGAGCATTGTAAAGCCTTTGTTTTGTTAATGGTTACATCTCTAGTGTTATTGAGCAACATCCCTGTGGAAACCATAATGTGAGCAGCTCTCTGAATTTATCCAAATCTCTGTTAAAAGGGATGATTCATAGTGTAGTTTCTCTGAGTGGGATCATGCACTTTATAGTATGCAAGGAAGCTTCAGTGCATGTTTTAAAACTTTGATAAGAATTTCCTTTGTTGTTTATCTGGATAGATGTGACGCCAGCATAGCCAGACTCTCTGCCGAGCACAAAACAACCTATGAGGGCCTCCAGCACTTGAACAAAGAACAGCAAGCCGCCAAACTCATCTTGGAAACAAAAATCAAAGACGCAGAGGGACAGGTATGACCTGTTTCAGGTAGCTTTTTTTTTAGGTAGCTTTTTCAAAGTGGGTATTTGTTCTTATCTAAGAATAACATGGGTTTAATTATTTCCTGCAGGAGAAACTAGTCAGGGCACTCAGCATAAGCATCCCTCTTCTTCCTGCTTCTATTTCACTGGAGTGACCCTTTGTAAGAATGCAACCAAAATGCCAAGATTTGTCAGTACACTCCTAATTCTAAGTATTCTTTTCCCTCATTCTTCAAACAATATGTTTCAGAAATTCTAACTTATATCTCCAAAACCATGTCTTAGACAGGTAAGTGATAAAAGTGTTGTTTTACAGGCTTTTATAGGCCACTAATCCCAATTTTGGATTCAGGAAATAGTTTATTCATAGGATTTATGGGCTGCCTCATCACATAGTTTGTATATGGGAAACGATTAGAACAAAGCTAGAGGGTTGGCTAGCTAATAAATTTCAGAGTATTCCACCTTGCAATTCATAGGTTAATTTCTTAAAGCAAAATTCTTGGCATTTCACAGTTTGTTTTTTGGCTACTTAGAAGTTTTCCTTTGCCATAATGGGGCCTGTCTTCTAGGACTTTCTCTACAATGTCTGTTTTACTTGCTGTTCTTCATTTGAAGAGAGACCACTCTAGTATTCTTGCCTGGAGAATTCCACTTCATGGTTTTATAATAATTAATTTTTTTACAGAAACAGCTTTGGATTCCTTATTGGAGGCAGCTAGGACACAAATATGTGTAATCCAATAAATTGACTAGGTACCCCCTTTTATTAGAATGAACAAAAAGAAAAAGTGTTAGTCACTCAATCATGTCTGACTTTTTGCTACCCCATGGACTATAGCCCACCAGGCTTCTCTGTCGATGGGGATTCTGCAGGCAAGAATGTTGGAGTGGTTTGCTATGCCCTCCTCCAGGGGATCTTTCCGACTCAGGGATTGAACCTGCATCTCTTACATGCCAATGCCAACAATCTTGGCAGGTGGGTTCTTTACCACTAGCCCCACCTGGGAAGCTGAAAAATTATGTTTCCTGATAACTTAACCTGCATCTGGAGGTAAATCTGAGACCTAATGGGTTTTGTAAGTGATAAGAATCCCATCCTTTATGACTAGTAGCCACACTAAGGGTAGAAATTCCAAGGTAAAAATGACTTCTATTTTGTGCCAGCAGGTGGAAGTCTTGGTCCTGGGCAGGAACTGGGCTTGCTCAACAGAGACCTGTAGTTGAGTGCTCACTGCATGATGAATATCTTGGCAGTGCTGCTGGTCTTGATTTTTTTTTGGCTATGCCCTGCAGCCTGTTGTGATCTCAGTTCCCTGACCAAAGATTGAACCTGGACCACAGCAGTGAAAGCCCAGAATCTTAACCACTAGGCCACCAGGAAACTCCCCTTGTCTTGATTTTTGATGGGTGTGTATAAAAGAGTTGAATGTGGAGAGATTAGGTGGACTCCTAAATGAATTTATTACATTAGATTGAATTTAATGCCATGGATGAGAATACATGTCACTAATGTTTTCTGAAATTACCTCTGAAAAGGTTTGATGTGGTATTTACAAGTGAAGTTTCTTTTCCAGATCTCTCAGCTTTTAAACAGAGTGGACTTATCAATATCAGAGCAAAGCACCAAACTGAAGATGTCCCACAGAGATAGTAACCACCAGCTTCAGCTTTTGGATACTAAGTGAGTAATCAACTTAGAAAAATCTGTTTTGGTTGATGTTCTTTATACTACAGTTTTTTCCCGTTTTGGTTTTTATAATGGAAGTTCACAGGGAAAGTTTCCTTGTAGCCTGTTACCACTTTACCTTCCTAATTATTGTTTTTAGTGACTGGATAATAATCCATCTATTCATCCAATAAATATTTCTGGGCCTAGATGAACATTGCCTGGGTGCTGAGAATCTGAAGAAGTATAGGCTTTGTTCTTACCCTTGTGGAACTGATAGTCTAGGGAGCTGATGAATGTTAATGGAATAATCACTTAAATGACTGCATGCTATGTTATTACTGAATGGTGTACACCATGTACACCATCAGCCTGTACATGGTTGCGGCAGGCTGATTAGTGGTTCCGGCAAATATCACCATGTTCTAATTCCTATGAATATGTCATGGCATTGTTGTCGTTCCATCACTCAACCATTGCAACTATTTGTGACCCCATGGACTGCAGCACGCCAGGCTTCCCTGTTCACCATCTCCCAGAGCTTGCTCAAACTCATGTCCATTGAGTTGATGATGTCATTCAACCATCTTATCCTCTGTCGTCCCCTTCTCCTGCCTTCAATCTTTCCCAGCATCAGGGTCTTTTCCAATGAGTCAGTTCTTCATATCAGGTGGCCAAAGTATTGAAACTTCAGTTTTAGCATCAGTCCTTCCAGTGAATATTCAGGATTGATTTCCTTTAGGATTGACCGGTTTGATTTCCTTGCAGTTGTAGGGACTCTCAAGAGTCTTCTCCAACACTACAGTTTGAAAGCATCAATTCTTTGCAGTCAGCTTCTTTATGGTCCAACTCTCACATCCATACATGACTACTGGAAAAATCATAGCTTTGTCTATACAGACCTTTGTCAGCAAAATAATATCTCTGCTTTTTAATATGCTGTCTAGTTTTGTCATAGCTTTTCTTCCAAGGAGCAAGCATCTTTTAATTTTATGGCTGTAGTCACCATCCACGGTGATTTTGGAGCCCAAGAAAATCAAGTCTGTTACTGTTTCCTTTGTTTCCCCATCTATTTTCCATGAAGTGATGGATCAGATGCCATGAACTTTGGTTTTTAAATGTTGAGTTTTAAGCCAACTTTTTCACTCTCCTCTTTCACTTTCATCAAGAGGCTCTTTAGTTCTTTTTTGCTTTCTGCCATAAGTGTGGTGTCATATGCATATCTGAGATTATTGATATTTCTCCCACAATTTTGATTCCAGCCTGTGCTTCATCCAGTCCAGCATTTTTCATGATGTACTCTGCATATAAGTTAAATAAACAGGGTTACAATATACAGCCTTGATGTACTCCTTTCCCGGAACCAGTCTGTTGTTCCATGTCCAGTTCTAACTGTTGCTTCCTGACCTGCATACAGATTTCTCAAGAGGCAGGTCAGGTGGTCTGGTATTCCCATCTCTTTAAGAATTTTCCACAGTTTGTTGTGAATCACACAGTCAAAGGCTTTAGCATTACCAATGAAGCAGAATTAGATGTTTTTCTAGAATTCTCTTGCTGTTTTGATGATCCGGTGGATGTTGGCAATTTGATCTCTGGTTCCTCTGCCTTTTCTAAATCCAGCTTGAACATCTGGCAGTTCTCAGTTCACGTACTGATGAAGCCTAGCTTGGAGAATTTTGAGCATTATTTTGCTAGCATGTGAAATGAGTGCAATTGTGTAGTAGTTTGTACATTCTTTGCCATTGCCCTTCTTTGGGATTGGAATGAAAACAGACCTTTTCCAGTCCTGTGGCCAATGCTGAATTATGAAACATTAAATGGCAAATAGGAACTTTCCAAATGTGATTAAATCAAGGGTCTTAAGATGAGTAAGGTTATCTGTATCATCATTATTGATGTAATCTCTAGAGTCCCTGTAAGACGGAGGCAGGAGGGTCAGAATCAGGAGAGAAGGCCATGTGACAGTGAAAGTGGAGATTGTAGTGTGATGTGCTTTGAAGGTGGGGAAGGGGCCCACAAGCCACGGAAGACAGGCAGTCACTAGAAGCTGAAAAAAGCAAGGGAATGATTCTCCCCTCAGACCCTTCAGAAGGGACCACCTCCGCTCACACACCAACTTTAGTCCAGTGAGACTGAATTTAGACTTCTGGCCTTCAGAACCAAAAGGGAATAAATGTGTTGTTTTAAGCCACCAAGTGTATGGTGATTTGTCACAACAGCTGGGGGAAATGAATATAGTAGTGCTGCTGGGGTGAGTGACAGAGGCCTGGTTGTAGGGCCTTCCTGAGGAGGTGGTGTTCTGAGTGAGAGCTGAAGAATGAATGGCATTCACTAGCCCTTGGACTACACGCAGATCAAACCCATGAATCCTAAAGGAAATCAATGCTGCATATTCATTGTAAGGACTGATGCTGAAGTGGAAGCTCCAGTACGCTGGCCACCTGAAGTGAAGAGCCAACTCATTGGAAAAGACCCTGGTGCTGGGAAGGATTGAAGGCAAAAGGAGAAGGCGGCGGCAGAGGAGGAGATGGTTAGATAGCATCATCAATTCAATGGATAGAGTTTAAGCAAATTCCAGGAGTCAGTGGAGGACAGAGGAGCCTGGCATGCTGTAGTCCATACGGTCGCAAAGAGCTGGGTTTGACTTAGCAACTGAACAACAAAGTAGACAGTGCGGTGAGGACCCAGGAGATGGAAGAGCCTGTCGTTCGAGCAGTGTGACGTGAAGGATATGCACAGTGTAAAAGGCACTGGATCAGGGCCTGAGGGTGGGGAATGAGGCTAGAGAGGAGGCAGGCCAGCGTACAGGACTTCACACAGTCAGGACTTCCTGTTTCTTCCCCTAGAGCAATAAGAAGCCATTGAAGGATTTTAAGCAGGTAGGGGGATATAGTCAATTTATGTTATTTTTTAAAATGGTCTTGATTGCAGTTGGAAGATGGATCACAAGGGCTGAAGCCGAGTCGTGGATTGGGGGCACTGTAGGCATTTAGATGAGAGAGGCCTGTGCTGGGGTGAAGCTGAACTGTCTCGTTAGGACACTGTATGGTGTTATACTTTGCATTGTGTTTCAGTGACACTTTAAACTGGATTTGCCCCCAGTGAAACTCATCTGCGGCTCTTCTGCTCAGTCATAGAACCGTATACTTTTCCCTGTCACGAATCTTCATAAGCTTGGCAAATGTCCTGCCAAAGCAGAGCCCATTGTGACCATACATGTTTATTTATGTAGGTTTGTATTTGATGATTATATTTTTTAGAAGCTGACTTTGTTAGAGATTTGTGACAATTTTTTATTATCATCATTATTTGTATGGCCACACCATGCGGCATATGGTACCTTAGTTCCCTGACTAGGGGTCGAGCCCATTACCCCAGCAGTGGGAGCACAGAGTCTTAACCACTGCACTGCCAGAGGAAGTCTCTGGAAATTTTAAATTAATCATTCTTCTCGCTCTTCTGTCTCATTATCTCCATGCTTAATACCACTTCAAGGTCATGGATGATTTAACAGGAATTCCCTTACAGAAACCATGTTTCCTTTCCTCTAATTATCTGTATTTATATCATTCCTGAGTTGTGTCACTCTTTCTCATAGATCCTACAAGCTTGCCAAGTGCAGAAAGATCTCCTGACCCCTTCCTTCCATCGTACAGGAAGAAAATAAACATATTAGTATTTTTTTTTCTGTGAATTTTCTCCTTAGGAGATATTACTAGTCAGCAGACATGAACATCTTTATTTTTCTTCCTACAGTTTAAAGTCCACAAGTCTAGACACAAAGGCTGTTCACAGAGGAAAGTGTACTAAGCCTGGGGCCTTTGTGGGGGAGAAAGACAGATCCAAAGGTAGAACCCTGGTTGGATGAACTAGGGAAAAAACACACTCTGCAGAGAATTCATAAAGAAACTTACCTGTCTTAGTCTTGATTCTGAGTAGAAGTGTAAAAGATATTCCTAAAAAATTCTAAACCACAGTACAACCTTTACGTGGATTTAGACTTAGAATTCACAACCACTTTGAAGAAACCAGAATAGATATTTTACCTTAGAATGATCTCTGGTAGCAGCCTAAGATGCCTGGCAGAAGCAAAGACAAATATGCAGTCTTGAAGGCTCCCCACAGGCAAGTTAAATTCTAAGGAACATAAATGTAAATCATAAATTACAGACCAACACAAGGAAAAACAAATCACATAAATAATAAAGTGAGAAGAAACAACAATAAGCAGAATCAGACTGCTAAGTACTGCATATATAGGAGTTATTGGATAAAATGGATGTGTGTGTATATATGTATGTATGTGTATGTGTGAGTATTCACACACACACTTTTTGAAAATATGACAAAGGAATAAGAGCATACCAAAACTTAACAGTCAGGGGGATTCCTGGTAGACCAGTGTTTAGGGCTCTGTGCTCTTGTTGCTGAGGGCCTGGGTTCAATCCCTAGTTGGGGAACTAAAATCCCACAAGCCACATGGTGTGGCCAAAAAACAAAAAGTCAGAATTGACAGACAACCAAATTGGGCTTCTAGAAAATATACTCATTGAAAACGAAATGTAATTTCCCTGACCAGGGAGCCTAACAGTGACCCAGGTGCCTTGGAGTCCAGCCTATAACTCTACCTAGAAGTGGAACCTAGCCTATTACCTGAGTTTATTGCTTAGTAGAGCCTTTGGCCTTGCCCTAGCAAGGAACCCAACAAACAACACTTCCTAAAAGCAGCACATACCCTGTGACCCTACCTGACTAGGGAGCCAAGGTAGCACTCCCACTCAACCACAAGCACAGCCTCCAGGTTCCCTTGACTGCACAGTACAGCTGGTGGCCCTGCCTGACCAGGGATTCTGGCCAGTGGCCTTCCTTGCCGGTGGTGCACAGTCAGCAGCCTACCCAAATGTGGAGCCTGCAGCCCTGTCATGGAGGTCCAACCACCCTACCAGGGAACACAGTGACCCCGGCTGACCAGGGGGAATGGCAGAGCTCAGCTAGTGGCTCCATTTGACTGTGCAGCCCAGCCAGAAGCCCTGCCTACCCTGGAAGTCCAGCCGGTAGAATCACATGACCACTGAGCCCAGCCAACAGTCTCCCTCCACCTGTACTTCAGAGCATGGGCAATAGCCCTGCCCAGCTAGAGACCTAACAGACAGCTATAGAACATCTCATCCAACAGCAGCAGAATACATATTCTTCTGACGTATGCACAGAACATTCCCAGGATAGATCATATGTTAGGCAACAAAATAAGTCTTAAGAAACTAGATTGAAATCATGTCAAGTAGCTTTTCAAACCAAAGTTGTATGAAACTAAAAATTAATAACGAGTAAATTTGAAAAACTCACAAATATGTGGAATTAAACAACACATTCCTAAACAACCAGTGGGTCAAAGACGATCAAAAGGAATATTTTTAAAAATCTTGAAACAAATGAAAATGGAAACACAGCATATATAGACTATAGCCCACCAGGCTTCTCTGTCTGTGGAATTCTCCAGGCAAGAATACTGGAGTGGGTTGCCATTCCCTCCTCCAGGGGATCTTCCCAACCCCGGGACTGAATCCAGGTCTCCTGCACTGCAGGCATCTGAGCTACCAGGGAAGTCCAGCAAAACTTACGGGATGCCCCAGAGACAGTTCTGTGAGGAAATCTGCAGTGTTAAATCCTTACATTAAGAAAAAAGAAAGACCTTGAATAAACAACCTGACTTTATACCTCAAGGAATTTTAAAAAAAGAAGAACAAATTAAGCCCAAGATAGCAGGAAGAAGGAAATGATTAAGATAGACCAGAAATAAATGAGAGAAGAGTAAACAACAGAAAAAAATTGGGGGAAAATAAAAAATAGTAATTGTCAAGCCAAACAGACAAAACTTTCTCTAGACTAACCAAAACAAAAAGAGGGTTCAAATAAATTATAAAAAATTATAAATTATAAAAAAATTATAAATGAAAGAGGAACTACTACAACAGACAAAACAGAAATACAGAGGACCATGAGAGACTGCTATGAACAATTGTATGTCAACAAATTGGATAACTTAGAAGACATGAATAAACTCCTGAAACAAGCTACTAAGACTGAATCATGAAGAAATAGAAAATCTGAACAGACCAATGATGGGTAAGGAGATTAAATCAACAATCTAAAACCTCTCAACAAAGAAAAAATCTAGGACCAGATAGCTTCATGAGTGAATTCTGTCAAACAATTAAAGAAGAAGAATCATTCTCAAACTCTTCCAAAAAGTTGAAGAAAACACTTCCAAACTCATTTTATGAGGAGCATTATTCTGATAACAAAACCAGATAGACACTACAAGAAAAGAAAATTACTAACCAATATCTTTGATAAACATAGTTGCAAATGCTAACAAACCCAATTCAATAGCATTTTAAAAGAATCATGCACCGTGATCAAGTGGAATTTATCCCTGAGATGCAAGATGTTTCAATATATACAAGTCAATCAGTGTGATACATCACATTAACAGAATGAAGGATAAAAACGATATCATCTCAGATGCAGAAAAAACATTTGACAAAATTCAACATCATAATAAACACTCCCAACAATTTGAGTATATTAATAGAATGTATCTCAACATAATAAAGGCACATATGACAAGCCCACAACTAACATAATACTCAGTGATAAAATTCTGAAAGCTTTTCCTCTATATCGGAAGTAAGACAAGGATACCCATTCTCAGCAATTCTATTCAATATAGTGCTGGAAGTCCTGGCCAGACCAACTAAGCAAGAAAAAGAAATGAAAAACATTCAAAACAAAAAAAGAAGCAAAGTTATCTCTGCTTGTAGATACTATCTTATAGAGAAAACTCTAAAGACTCCCTCAAAGAACTGTTAGAATAAATGAATTCATAAAAGCTGCTGTGCTCTGTGGTCAGGGCCCCAGGTCAGGTAGATCTCCATAGTTGGGCAGGGCTGCTGGCTTGATTTCCTGTCCATGTAAGACTGAGAAGCTTTGTTTTTGATGATATGATCAGGAAGTATACTTATCACTTCATTGCATATTCCATTGCCTGACTTAGTCATATGGCCACACATAGCTGCCAGGAGGGCTGATAAGTGTAGTCTTAACTAGGTGGTTGTGGACTCAGGTCACATTTGAGGGTTTCTTAATAGGGAAGAAGAGGAGAACAGATACTGCAGAGAATTGGGGACTTATACCACAGGGGAGGGGTACATTTTATTATTGTTAAGTCACATATATTCTTGTATACTTTTATTGTTTTCATAATAAAAATAATTGAAATGGGGAGGCAGTGGGATGTTATTTTAAGGTATTTGGAAAGGGAGAGGACTATAGGAATGGAAATTTGAGTTTTTAAAAAATTTTCTGTTTGATTTAAACTAAGAAATATCTGATGGGACAAGAGCAATTTGCAGAACATAAGAGAGAAAGGGATCCAGGCTCCAGTCCTAGGAGAAAAGATGGAGGAGGAGGAAGAGTCCTGGGCAAGGAGGAGCCTACAGGCTACTGTGTCCTTTGAGCCAGGAGTAGCCTGGGCCTTTTAAACTGCAGAGGTAGGCACTTGGAGTGGCTCTGTATGTGACGCCTTGGTACTCACACTATCAGGTCTGCACGGGTGGGAGTACTATCAGGTGCTTTTCTGTTACATCCTCCTCCTTCCTTCTCAATTTAGTGCCAAGTGCAATTCTATGAAAAAGGTAAACGTGTAATTCTGAGTGAACTGAATTTAATGCTTACATATTTCCAAGAGATTTGATAGAGACAGAGGTTGTTTGATGTCATTTTAAAGTTGTTTTATATCTAACAGCTAATTTTTCTTATTTTAGATTTAAAGGTACAATCGAGGAACTCAGTAACCAGATTTTATCTGCACGGAATTGGTTGCAACAAGAACAAGAACGAATAGAAAAAGAACTTTTGCAGAAAATCGATCAGCTTTCCTTGGTTGTTAAGGAAAACAGTGTAGGTGTTGATGTTCAACCATAACATAGTTAAGTTATTCGGTGAGACCTGCAATGCTTGAATAATACCTTGTAATGTATGTTTGATTTATTTAGCATTACATTAAGCTGTTAATGGTTGTTTCTTGCCTCATAATCTCTTTCCATGGTTCATACTGATTCTTTGTTATAAAGAGATAGAGCACTTTGACTTGTTTGGTTAACAAAGAAAAATAATAGAAAATTTCAGTACTTTCAACTAAGACAAATCCAAATCAAGACCTTAAAGAACCAAGTTGTCCAGCTGCATTTCTAAATAAAAATAGCAATTACATACTTCATCTTAGTTTTAGTTTCATGGTCTGGTAAAAGCCGCTTTGACTAGATTTCTCCCTCCAGGCCCCTCCATCACACTATAAACCCAGCATGAGGTGTCACAGGGCAACATCTCAACAGAATCTAGTTTTCTTTTCTGTGTTCCTTCTCATTTAACCCCACTCTCCTGTAGGCCTAAGGTTTGCAGAAGTGCTCAAAAACCATACCCAGAAAGCCTTGCATATATAGTATTCAGTATAAGTACTTGGAAAGCAAATGCTTTTTGATTTGGTTATCTGGCGTGACCTCCCTCTCCGTTCTCTTTTCTTGTGCTGCTTCCTCTCCCTTGGACTTTGATGGAGCATAAGTGACTGGTGTAGATTGCATCTCTGGCTCTGCTCTCTCTTGATGCTGAGCTGTTGAATTGCAGACTGTGCCCTGGGCACATCACGAGAGTTCTATTATGCTTTAGCCCACTTGCAGCTTGGTACTTGTAGTCCTGGCCTCTAAAGCTTGCCTGCAGACCCAGATTCTCATAAGAACTAAGCATGATGGAGAGAAAAGGAAAGAAAATGTTCTATTTCAACTATTTCTTTACATGTCTCCATATTTTTATCAGATCTGCTGATTGATTTGTAGTCTTCTGTGTCTTTGGATCACTATTTTTATATCTGAGGTGACTTAATAACTAACAAACTCCAGGATAATGGTGACTTTAACATGATAGAAGCTTATTTATCTTTCACATAAAAGAACTCTGGGTATAGGGATTGCAGGACTGTTATGGTAGCTCATCAGTCCTCAGTGACCAATGATCTTTCTGGCTTAAGTCTCTACCAGTCCTAGAGAGTGACCCTTGCATACATAGTTCTATATGGCTGCCAGAGCTCCAGCCATTACATCTGAATTCCAGGAACAGAAGAAAGAAAGAAGAGGTTTTTTATTTATGTCTCAGCTATTTTTGTTTTTTTAACTTTTCCTAGAAGTTGCCACATTTGTTTATATTTATGTCTCATTACCTAGAACTTAATCATATGGCTACACCAAACTCAAGAGACAATAGAAAAGGTAATCTTTATTCTGAGTGACCTTATACCCAGCTGAAAACTGGAGATCTGTTATGGAAAAAGGGGAGAGTGTATACTGGGGTGAGCATCAAGTAACCTTTTTGATTCTGTTCTCTGCAGATTGTTCTTAAATATTATGACTGATGTGAATGCAATACACTCTTTGGAGTAATCACCTGCTGTTCTTATGGATCTCAGGGAGCCAGTGAAAGGGACATGGAGAAAAAGCTCAGCCAGATGTCAGCCAGACTGGACAAAATAGAAGAGAGTCAGAAGAAGAATATGGAGGTACAGAGGACAAAACAAGAGGAGGAGAAGGTGCATGGGCGGATCAGCAAGCTTGAGTTACAGATGACCGAAGACATGAAGGAAATGAAAGCCGAAGTTGACGCAGGTAGGTCAATAAGAAAACAGTTCTCGCACTTCATTTTCTGTATGATCTAAAAGTCAACTAATTAGTATTCCCCCACAACTGCCTACAGACCTGGGTAATGGAATGTCCTTAGGTAATTTTCCAAATAGAACTAAAATATTGCTTCAACTTCAAGGACATGAAGACAGGTAGACCTCGAGAGACAGGCGAACAAACCTAAAATCGCTTAGCTTGCATACATAGCTTTAGTGCGATCTGCAGATTCTTTTCTGATCATAGCCAAGGTCAGTATGCCTCAGAAACAAGCATATATCTTTGAGAGGTCTTTGAAGGCTTATTTTATACTGCTGGCAATGTCCCACCATGGCAGTGAATGGTGTTCTCTGCTCAGAAGCCCACAGGGCTCATTTTTCCACACTTGTTAGGAACACAGTGTCAGAGCTGATTTCAAGTTCTAAACTGCTGCCAGATAAAGGAGGGATTAGATTTACATTTTAAATATTTATTTATTTGGCTGCCTTAGGTCTTGGTGGCAGCTTGTAGTATCTTTTAGTTGTGGCATATGGTTCCCTGACAAGGAATTGAACCCAGGCCACCTGCATTGGGTGTTCAAAGTCTTAACCACTGCACCATCAGGCAAGTCCCAAGAGGGATTAGATTTATACTCTGAACTCTAGAATACAGAACTGGGACCAATAATCAGACGTTACCTGAATACATATTATGAAGCAGAAATATCTACAGTTAGAAGTCTTAGAAAGACACAGGTGCTTTGTGAGCCTGGGAGCTCTTTACTGAAAGTATTTAAGTGAAGGTTGGTTGACCATGGTCAGGAAAGAGAAGACAGGTAGTATGGAAAGGGGAACTAAATTAAATTATCTCCTGATTCCTTCCTGTTCCTCTGGTTCTCTGAATTTTCTGCATGGAATTGTTCTATTTTGGCCACATGAGAAGAAAAGTAGCCCCATCCCAAGAATAATTTTGTTGTAACCACCACAGGGTCTCAAGAGTTGGGCACAACTAGACGGCTAATACTTACTTATTTAACCACCTCAAGTTAATTATTTTATTTAAGGAGAGGGTGCCATTAAATTTATGACTTTTAGAACTTTGTGGAGATAAAAGTGAATTTTCTTTCTTGGTCTTTTGGGCTAGTAGAGTATGATATTTGATTATTTCATTGGTGGTTAATGAGATGGTAATAAGAAATGCATATGAGCCTTTTAAAAATTAAAAACATTTACTTTTTCTTGTTATGAAAACAGGTTTCTTAGTGGAAAATCATAAAACAAGTATACTAAACAAGTGTACTACAATGTCCTATTGACGAAACATTTTTCAATATTCAGTTTTCAAATTTCACCATTGTTTCCTTTACAGCAAGCCATCCCCAGTCCAGGTTCTCCTCCAGAATCACTGCATCATATTTCGTTGCTTATCTAGTCTCTCTTAATCTGGATCAGTTTCACAGTAATATTGTCATCATTAAAGAACACAGGCCAGTATTTTGTGAAATGTCCCACCATTTGGGTCTTGCTTCTTTTTAATTCGATTCAGGTTGTGTGTTTTGGACAGACATGCTGCAGAAGTGATGTGTCCTTCCCAGGGTTTTTTCTTTCAGTACTTTAATTATATCCTGCCATTCCCTTCTGGCTTGCCAGGTTTCTGCTGAAAGGTCAGCTGTTAAATGCATGGGGTTTTCCTTGTATGTTACTTGTTGCTTTTCCCTTGCTGCTTTTAATATTCTTTCTTTGTGTTTAACCTTTGTTAGTTTGATTAGTATGTGTTTTGGTGTGTTTCTCCTTGGGTGTCTCCTGTATGGGACTCCTTTGCTTATTGGACTTGATTGACTATTTCCTTTTCCATGTTGGGGAAATTTTCAACTATAATCTCTTCAAAAATTTTCTCATACCATTTCTTATTCTCTTCTTCTTCTGGGACCCCTATAATTCAAATGTTGGTGCATTTAATATCTTCCCAGAGGTTTCTGAGACTAAGCTCTTCTCATTCTTTTTACTTTGTTCTGCTCTTCAGCAGTTATTTCCACCATTTTATCTTCCAGCTCACTGATCCATTCTTCTGCTTCAGATATTCTGCTAGTGATTCTTTCTAGAGTATTTTTAATTTCAGGAATTGTGTTGTTTATCTCTGTATGCTAATTCTTTCATTCTTCTAGGTCTTTGTTAATTGATTCTTGCATTTTCTCCATTCTGTTTTCAAGGGTTTTGATCATCTTTACTGTCATTATTCTGAATTCTTTTTCAGGTAGTTTGCTTATTTCCTCTTTATTTATTTGGACTTCTGTGTTTAAGTTTGTTCCTTCAATTATGCAGTATTTCTCTGATTTTCATTATTTTTAAACTTATTGTGTTTGAGGTCTCTTTCCTAGGTTTCAAGGTTGAATTCTTTCTTCCGGTTGCTTTCTCCCCTCCTAAGTTTGGTCCAATTTTGTGTAAGCTTCACATAGGGTGAGATTTGTGCTGAGTTTTTTTTTTCCCTTTGATGGGCAGGTTTGAGTGACATGGTAATCTTGAATGCTGATGATTGGGTTTGTATTTTTGTCTTGTTTGTTGTTTGGATGAGGCGTCCTGCACAGGTGGCGTCCTGCACAGGTGGCTGGGTGATGTCAGGTCTTATGTCCAAGTGGTTTCCTTTGTGGAAGTTCTCACTATTTGATACTCCCTAAGGTTAGGAGTTCTCTGATAGTCTAGGGTCTTAGAGTCAGTGGTCCCACTCCAGAGGCTCAGGGCTTGATCTTTTAGCAAACTGAAACTGAAGGACTCTACTTCCAGTAATGATGTCATGAGGCAGTACTGAAATCCCTTCTCCAAAATCAATGTGAAGAAAGAAGACCATGAGCATCCTACTAATGGAGACACAGAATTTAGCTTCTTGAGTCAGAGAGCACTTAGGTGCAGACAGCACTGAGGTGGTCTGTCTTAGCATGCAGAGCCCAGGCTTCTTTCCCGGGTTTTCTCATCAGGGGTACATAATGTTGGATCCTCCCAGTGTTGGTGAAGATAGCTTTGACCCTTGGTCAAAGTGGTGTCATATTTCTCTATGGTAATATTTCATGTTTCCCTTTGTATCTGTAGGGAGACACTGTGAAGCTATGTAACTGTTCTGTTTCCCATTTAACTTTGACTCCAGTACTTTGAGAATCTATTGATAATTTTTGCCCATATCAAGCAGTACTGTCTGCTGTAGGATTTGATACAGCGTTGTTGTTGTTGTTGTTTTTAATATTAACTCTTGTGAAATTTACTCTTTCTTAAAGGGTTTACCGCCATCTATGAAAGCATAGGATCCCTCAGGCAAGTTCTCGAAGCCAAGATGAAGCTGGACAAGGACCAGCTACAGAAGCAAATCCAACAGATGCAGAAGCCAGAAGCTCCCATGTGAAGGGACTGGGGACGTGGACCTCAAAGGTGGTTCTGCCGGTGGGGCCAGAAGCTGGATACCTCTGTAGCCAGGCTGTCACTACATTCAGGATTGTTCTATTCATGGTGTGCATGTGCCAAGAAATGTGTTTTCATGGGTCTAAATGTTTACCTTGAGTCTTGAAAACACTCTTCTTTAAAAGGATTACATACAATTTTTACCACTTTATTCCACTTACCTAAATTCAATCAGATATCCTCCCCTCCCTGGATTTTAAAAGGCTTTTATCCCTTTTATTTTATGAATGAAAAGACTTAACAGTTTCCCTTTGATTCGTGATGCTCTCTAGCCAAGACTTTACTCTTGAAAATGTCATGGTGATTTTTTTAAATTAAGAAACTAATGAATCATCTTGGGAATGTGTTGCTCCTCACTCTAAATTAAGAGAATGTTTTGATGGATTAGAATTTAACCTTTGAGTCCATATTTGGATTTTATTATTGTTGTCTGTGCATTTCTTATATTGATTCTCTTCTTGTAAATCTTCTGTCTTTTGTAGGGGGAGGGGATTTAACATTTGGGAAAAGAATCTACCACTTATGCAATGAAAATAGTTTAAAAATTGATAACTGCCATATAGACTACAAATTAAAATGGAAACTTAAGACAGTTATCTAGATAATGCAAGGCACAATTATCTGTATCAGCCACCTAGTTATACCAGGTTTTAATACTGAAAGCTTTTTTCAATTATCCACAGCCTATATAGTGATAGCCATATATTCAATAATGGAATGGTGGTAATAGCTTATTTATTACATAATTGATTGTTCATTAATCATATGGGATGTGAAAATTTTTCAAGCTTTTTGATCTCCTCTCTAAATTTTTCCAAAATTAGCACAGAGTGCTAAAGGTTTATATACAATTATTGTAACTGTATTCTTGTGCCTTGGTTTTATCACATCAGTGCACTGTACCCTATAGAAGTTTTGCAGGCAAAATAGAAGGCACAATAGCACATCAGAATTATGATGTAAAAACGGGATCCTATGTATTTTTTAAATGTTTTAAAAATTTTATCACTGTTATGATGTTAAGCATTCAGTATCATTAATGGAATAGAAATTCATACTTTTGTATGGCCAGAAAATCAAATTGATACTGCATTTATAACAATGTCAAGAAATGTTCATTTTGAGCAGTTTCGTAGGTGATGGGTGTTTTTTTTCAATCGCCATATTTGATTAGTCATTGGAAATTGGCACCAGTGGTATCTGTTCACCTGTATATGTAAAAACTAACAGTGAGACATATGCCGTTCCAAACTGTGAGGGTACCCAAGAAAAGGAAACAGGAATACTCTGAAAATTTTAAAAACTTTTTTTTGTCTGCCAAGGACTCAGGAAAATTAAAGCATTTTCTATTTTAGACTAAATCGTGAATGAAATCTGTAACTGGCTATTACTGTTTACCCATATAAATTATGCTGCTAAAGTACATAATAGTTTACCCTCAGTGGCTTGACAAAGTTTTTTCTTTTTAATTTGTACCTGAGAAGTCATACAAAGAATATGTCATTCAACGTATATTTCCTTATTTTGTCACAAATCTTCCCATCTCTATTCAGGAAGACTGCTTCCACTTAACAATGAAAAAAAAAAGGTTAATGCTCTTCTGCAATCAGAAAGTGAGTTTCTCTTTGTGCTCAAGTAACCGTGTTTATACAGTTCTCCTGGTTTAAGCACAGACCACAGCACAGACAGCCACGGCTCCTCAAGCATCTCTCTCCTCTGGGGGCCCCGAGGAGGGGGAATCAGCACACGTCACACCTGGGAGGAGGGGAACTGGTGGGGCTAAGGTCAAGGGGTGACGTGACCAGGTGATGCTTCTGTCCCCCTGTCGGGAGTTCGGCGGGGATTCTCCCCTCTGGCTGGTTAGAATCACCTGGGCACTTCAAAAAGCTACCAGTGCCTGGGCTGCTCCCCCAGACCAGCTAAGTCAGAACCTCTGGAAGGGGATGCAGGCAGCCGCATCTGTCAGAGGCCCCCAGGTGACTCACGTGTTGTGAGTCCCTAAGCTCCACGTCCTCTTTTCACCAAAGTTAAAATGAGACTCAGCTTCCCTGTACGTTCCTTTACCAGAAATTTGCAATAAAAAGAATAAAACTTCCGAATCAATGTGGTGTATGATTCTTAAAAGCCTTTTCATAGGAGGTAAATTAGGTAAAATATGGTAGGAAATCTCTTGCTTCCTGGGGAAACATTTTGGTTGTTGAAATAAAGTGCTCTGAGACCTGGCAGACCTGCTGGGACTTGGAAAGTCACAGGGAGCTGCTCCATCCTTGGGTCTCTGGAGCTCTGGGTGCCATCTCCGCTCTGGACTAATGGCAGTGGGCAGTTCCCAGCATGCGTTGTATGCCCACATTGCGACCTTGGTGGGTATTCATTTCATGATAACAACAGTGCATGGAGTTGAATACTGTTTGTTTCCGCATTTTACAGATGAGAAAACTGAGTCACGTAAAGGCGAAGCAACCTCCCCCAAATCCTGCAGCTGGTAAGTGGGAGCCATGATCCAAACCAGGCAGCTTACTTCCACAGTCTGGATACCTAACCAGTACACTCCCCTACCTCTAAAGATACAGCCTTGCTTCCCACATAACTTGGACTTGCCAGGCCACTGACTCCAACCCATCTCTGCGTAACCTTACAGTTCTGCCATCTGAGTCCTTTTGCATTTTAATGCTCCAATTCCAAGGGCTTCCCAGGTGGCACAGTGATAAAGAATCCACCTGCCAATGAAGGAGATGAAAGAGATGCAGGTTTGATCCCTGGGTCGGGAAGATCCTGTGGAGTAGGAAATGGCAACCTGTTCCAATATTCTTACCTGGAAAAATTCTATGGACAGAGTAGCCTGGTGGGCCCCAGTCCATAGGGTCACAGATTCGGAGAGCACAGCCCACAGGAGAGGCAGTCTTAACTACCTTTGCTTGGTCAGATGTCTTCCTCTGGTTGTTTCAGTGAAGGTGGAGCAGTTGATGCCACAGGACTATAGTATCACAGGCATTTCATCCCGTCTTTAGCTGTCCAAGGTAGTGGCTCTGTGCATTTGGGGATGGGTTGTATTGGGTGAGTACAGAGCAGACAGAATAAGAAAGACAGACCCCTCTAAATTGTGGTCACCCCCCTAGGCTTTCAGCCTGGAAAAAAAAATCACATACCACTCAGGACATCCTGAGAACTCAGTGGTAACTATGTGGAGTTTTTCTGTTACTGCTGTCTGACCTTGGGCAGTTCTCTTAACCTCACTGAGCCTCATTTTTCTTATTTGTAGAATGGAGATTACAATAATTTAAAAGAAGGAGCTGGTTTATCACTTTCAAAATGCTGAAGTAATTTATGCAATATTGTGTAGCAAGTAGTGGGATGGGCCTGGGGGATTAATATTGGTGGTGAGACATAAATATATGGGGGTCCCTGTTTTGGTCCAAAGTGTCCCATTATCTGTGGGGACTGTATGGGCAGTGATTAATCTCCGAAGAAAGTGATATCCTAGCCTGAGACAGGAAAGAACAGTACAACCAGGGTGAAGATGTTAAGTACCCGGAATCAGCATGGGGACAATCCCTAAGTGTAGGGAAGGGCTGGGCAGATCTGTAAGTTAGTTGGTCTTATCTTATCCATGGATCAGAGCTCGGGAAAGGCAGACTCCAGGTGAAGAAGGGTAAGGGTAGATAGAGAGTCTGAGGGTGCAGAGCCCAGAGTTCTAGTCGGGAATTGAAAAGCAGAACAGGCGGGACTGCGCTTAAAAGGCTGGTTGGCATTTGAGACTTGTTTGTATGTAGATTGTATCAGCCCAAGTGACAGTTGAATGGATAAGTAAAACCTGGTGTATGCAGACAATGAAATACTCTTCAGCCATAAGAAGGGAGACAGTTCTGACACATGCTACCACCAGGACACTATGCTAAGTGCAATAAGCCAGCCACAGAAGGACTAATTGCCTATGATCCCACTTGTATGAGGCACCTGTGTACACGCTCAATCATGTCTGGCTCTTCGTGACCCCGTGGACTGGAGCCCGCCAGGCTCCTCTGTCCATGGGGATTCTCCAGGCAAGAATACTGGAGTGGATTGCCATTTCCTTCTCCAGGGGATCTTCCCGACCCAGGGATCAAACCTGTGTCTCCTGTATCTCTTGCGTTGGCAGGCGGATTCTTAACCACTGAGCCACCTAGAGAAGTCAAAGTCAAGGGACAGAGAGTAGCATCATAGTTGCCAGGGGCTGAGGGGTGTGATGGGGAAAACGGAGTTAATATCTAATCCATACAGAGTCTCAGGTGGGGAAGGTGAAAAAGCTCTGGAGTTGGATGGGGGTGATGGTTACACAACAGTGTGAATGTATTTGATGACACAGAACCATACCCTTTAAGCTGATTAAAATAGTAAATTTTATGTATAGTTACCACAAGAATATTTTTTTAAAAAGTAGATTCCTAAACCACTGAATAAAGACTTCAGGTAAGAGTGCAGCCCTAGCAGTTTTATTACAGTCTCAAGGGAGACAGTGAGCTAGAATTACCCAGCTAAATTGCATCTGAGTTTTTGACCCACAGAAAGTGCAGGTAATAAATATGTGCTTTTTGAAGTCACTGCATTTTAGGGTAATTTGTTTTACATAATAATTAACACAACAACACTCGGAAATCTTGACACAGTTATTTTGTGGAAATGTCACAAATTATGTTACAAATTGCATTGTCTACATATATAATCTTGTTAGTACACTTTCAGAGCAGGGAATGATCTTGAAACATCAAATGACATATATACCTTATCATGTTTAATCTTTGCAATTGCCCTATTAGGTATGTACTATTATTTCCATTTGTGATGGAGCAATTATGAATGGTCATACAGCTAATTAGAGCAGGAGCAGGGATTTGAGTCTTATCTTTCTCCAAAGCCCAGGCTGCCATTTTGCTCCAAGGCTTCCAAGGTGGCCCTGGTGGCAAATAACCTGCTTGCCAGTGCAGGAAACATAAGAGACACAGGTTTGATTCCTGGATCAGGAAGATCCCCTGGAGGAGGAAATGGCGGCCCACTCTAGTATTCTTGTCTGGAGAATCCCATGGATAGAGGAGCCTGGTGGGCTACAGTCCATAGGGTTGAAAAGAGTTGGACACAACTGAAGCGATTCTTGAGAGTCCCTTGAACTGCAAAGAGATCCAACCAGTCCATCCTAAAGAAAATCAGTCCTGAATATTCATTGGAAGGATTGATGCTGAAGCTGAAATTCCAATACTTTGGCCACCTGATGTGAAGAACTGATTCATTGGAAAAGACCCTGATGCTGGGAAAGATTGAAGGCAGGAGGAGAAGGGGATGACGGGATGAGATGGTTGGATGGCATCACCGACTTATTGGACATGCTGCTGCTGCTAAGTTGCTTCAGTCGTGTCTGACTCTGCGACCCCATAGATGGCAGCCCGTCCCTGGGATTCTCCAGGCAAGAACACTGAAGTGGGTTGCCATTTCCTTCTCCAATGCAGGAAAGTGAAAAGTGAAAGTGAAGTCGCTCAGTCGTGTCCGACCCTCATTGACCCCATGGACTGCAGCCTATCAGACTCCTCCATCCATGGGATTTTCCAGGCAAGAGTACTGGAGTGGGTTGCCATTGCCTTCTCCATTATTGGACATGAGTTTGGGTAAACTCCTGGAATTGGTGATGGACAGGGAGGCCTGGCATGCTGCAGTCCATGGAGTTGCAAAGAGTTGATCATGATGGAGCGATTGAACTGAAGCAAGTTAGCACGCTCATGTGCAAGCCAACACCCACAACATAATGTGATTGGTTTAATAATCCCATAGTTTATTGGAATCATAATCCTCTCTGGATCTGTGGTCTCAATGTGTCTCCAGACTACCAGCATCAGCATCACCTGGGAAGTTGTTAGAAATGTAACCTCTGGCACCCCACCCCAGACCTCCTACTGCATCAGAAGCTCTGAGACGGACTCAGCAGTCTACTTTAACTGAAGTCCTGCAGAAGATTCCAATGCAAGTGAAGTTTGAGGATTGCTGCTAGAACTGCACTGTAATACAATAGCCATTAGTCATGTCAACCATTTAAATATGTTGTTGTTTAGTTGCTAAGTTGTGTGCAACTCTTGTGACCCCATGGACTGTAGCCCACCAGGCGCCTCTGTCCATGGGATTTCCCTGGCAAGAATACTGGAGTGAGTTGTCATTTTCTTCTCCAGGGGATCTTCCTGACTCAGGAATTGAATCTAAGTCTCCTGCATTGGCAGGCGGATTGTCTACTGCTGAGCCACCAGGGAAGCCCAAATTTAAATATAAATTAGTCCAAATTAAGTAAATTTAAAAACTCAGTTGTTCAATTGCACTTACCCTATTTTACATGCTCAGTAACCACCTGTGGTTAGTGGCTACAGTATTGTCCTGTGCAGATATAGAATATTTATACTGTCATAGAAAGTTTTATCAGACAGCCCTGATCTACAGCAATAATTTCCTCATCTTTTCAACTGACATCTCTCTCCACAACTCTACCTTCATTGGTCAGCCTGAAATGAGCTTTGGATCTGGAGCTTTCCTCCAGCTTCATCTTTACAACACTATGTCAGTTGTCCCTGATAGAGATGATTTCCCAGGTCCTTATATGGTTTTGTCTCACCTGGCAGTTCTGATCAGTAGATACTGCTGCCTGGACTGAGGCAAGAAGGATCCAGAGGCTGGTGCTGGACTCTGTGGGAAGAGCCAAGGCATGTGAGCCACGCGGCAGGGCTGCCATCTGGGTGCTGCGCCTCTGACAGGTTCTCACAGGACATCCCAGGCATGGAGGGTGCCCTGCAAGAGTTTGTCAGCCAGGGCACTTGAGTGACTCTGATGCCCCTTAGGGAGCCAGACCTGGCAGGCCTGGGTTGCCTGCATGCATGCTAAGTCGCTTCAGTTGTTTCCAACTCTTTGTGACCCTGAGGACTATAGTCCTCCAGGCTCCTCTGTCCATGAGATTTCGTAGGCAAGAATACTGGAGTGGGTTGCCATTTCCTTCTCCAGGGGATCTTCCTGACCCAGGGGTGGAAGCTGTGTCTCTTTACATCTCCGGCATTGCAGGCTAGTTCTTACCACTAGCACTACCTGGGAAGCCCCTGGCAGGCCAGGAATCAGAGTGAGCCAAAATAGAAATTATGAAGGGACACCAAAACCTCTGTAATTAAGATAAATAGTATGTCAATGCAGTATTTTTTAAAAAATCAAAAATAATGCCAAAAAATGCACAATGAACAAAATATCAAACCTCCTCAAACCGTGCTGTCTGAAGCTATTTTGGAACTGAGGCAGAAAGAAAATTACGTGCCCCATATACATGTTCTATATAATTTTGTTTAAATATTTTACTTTTGTGCATCATGGTATTTTTGTTGTTTTTTGGTTAATTTTTATTTTTAGAAATATTGCACAAAAGTACTATTATCTTTGGGCTGCTCTTCTTACATTTGGTGAGTTAGATGAGGGCTCACTCACCTCATCCTTGCCCGGCCGTGCCCAGATGTCTAGAAATTCGTAGCTAAATTCACTTCTTAGTGATTGTTATTAGCTTATCTCAGGCACTTCTGATTGCTTTAGGGGGCTTCTGGTCTGTTTTTATCCCTAATTGTCATGCTTGGTCTAATTTTCAAACTTGTGACCCAGTTTCCTTGGTGATAGGATGGGGACACAAAGAAAGGTAAGCTCTGACTCCTTTCTGAGACTCCGGAGGCCACAGGGGAGCGGGCTGGAAGGAGGTGAAAATGCTTGCTCTGTCTCATCACTTGCTGGCATCCTAGAGAAAGCGCCCACCTGGCCAGCCCTTCACTGTCCTTTGCTGCCTCCATGTGGAGAGAATAGAAACTTCTTGTTGTTGATGAGTTGATAAATTGTGCTAACTCTGCCACCTTGTGGACTACAACATGCCAGGCTCCTCCATCCTCTACTGTAGTCTCCTGGAGTCTCCCAAACTCAAGCCCATTGAGTCATTAATGCTATCCAACCATCTCATCCTCAGCTGCCTTCTTCTCCTTTTGCCTTCAGCCTTTCCTAGCATCATGGTCTTTTCTAATAGAATAACTTTTGGAAAACCTTGTTTTTATTTTTATTTTATTTTTTTCCTTTTTAAAATTTTTATTTTTACTTTATTTTACTTTACAATACTGTATTGGTTTTGCCATACATTGACATGAATCCACCACANAGGCCACAGGGGAGCGGGCTGGAAGGAGGTGAAAATGCTTGCTCTGTCTCATCACTTGCTGGCATCCTAGAGAGAGCGCCCACCTGGCCAGCCCTTCACTGTCCTTTGCTGCCTCCATGTGGAGAGAATAGAAACTTCTTGTTGTTGATGAGTTGATAAATTGTGCTAACTCTGCCACCTTGTGGACTACAACATGCCAGGCTCCTCCATCCTCTACTGTAGTCTCCTGGAGTCTCCCAAACTCAAGCCCATTGAGTCATTAATGCTATCCAACCATCTCATCCTCAGCTGCCTTCTTCTCCTTTTGCCTTCAGTCTTTCCTAGCATCATGGTCTTTTCTAATAGAATAACTTTTGGAAAACCTTGTTTTTATTTTTATTTTATTTTTTTCCTTTTTAAAATTTTTATTTTTACTTTATTTTACTTTACAATACTGTATTGGTTTTGCCATACATTGACATGAATCCACCACAGGTGTACATGCGTTCCCAAACATGAACCCCCCTCCCACCTCCCTCCCCATAACATCTCTCTGGGTCATCCCCGTGCACCAGCCCCAAGCATCCTGTATCCTGCATCAGACACAGACTGGCGATTCGTTTCTTACATGATAGTATACATGTGAGAATGGCATTGAAAACCTTGTTTTTAAATTGCAGTATATGGCAATCCACTCCAGTACTCTTGCCTGGAAAATCCCATGGACAGAGGAGCCTGGTAGGCTACAGTCCATGGGGTCACAAAGAGTCGGACATGACTGAGCGACTTCACTTTCACTATAGTTTATTTACAATATTAGTTTCAGGTGTACAACATAGTGGTTCAAAATGTTTCAAGATTATATTCCATTTATGTTTATTATAAAACATTGGCTGTATTCCCTTGCCATCCGGTATATCCCTGTAGGTTATTTATTTTGTACATAGTAGTTTGTACCTCTTAATTCCCTACCCCTATCTTACGGCTCCTCTTTCCCCACTGAAAATGAAAGTGAAAGTTGCTCAGTCATGTCCGACTCTCTGCAACCCCATGGACTATATAGTCCATGGAATTCTCCAGGCCAGAATACTGGAGTGGGCAGCCTTTCCCTTCTCCAGGGAATCTTTCCAAGCCAGGGATCGAACCCAGGTCTCCTGCATTGCAGGCGGAATTCTTTACCAGCTGAGCCACAAGGGAAACCCAAGAATACTGGAGTGGGTAGCCTATCCCTTCTCCAGCGGATCTTCCCAACCCAGGGATGGATCCAGAATCTCCTGCATTATAGGCGGATTCTTTACCAACTGAGCTATCAGGGAAGCCCATCTTAGTTTCTTGACCAAGGATTGAACCTGGGCCTTCAGCCGTGAAAGCATGGAGCCATAACTGCTGGACCACCAGGGTTCCCTGGTCTCTCTCACCTCTGGTAACGCTTAGTTTGTTCTCTATATCTGTAAATCTGTTTCTGCTTTGTTATAGTCATGTTTGTTTTATTTTTTAGATTCCACATGTAGGGAATGTGTTCCAGTCGGAAGAACCCAGAACCAAGGAATGCCTCTGTGGAAGAGCCCTTCGAGATCCTTGAGCTCAGCTCTCATTTTCTAGAACAGGAAACCAGAGAAATTAGAAGTAGGCTTTGCAGGTGAGGACTCATGACAGTGCTGTAGACAAGCTGTAACCGTGATGGTGACTCAGCGCCAACTCTGCACTAGCTGGGATGTGGCAGTGGATGCCACAGACCAAAACTTGCCTTTATAAAGTTTCAAGCCTAGTGTGAGGTGAGGCTGGGGAGAAAAAACAATAGGCAAGTAAATGCCGGGCTGGTCGGTTGATGATAAGCACTTTGGAGGGAAATAAAGCAGGGGCTGGGAATAGGGAGTTCCAGGAAGGGAGGTGCCAGGTAAAAGAGGATGGTCAGGGAAGGCCTTGCTCAGATGCAAAGGCCTGATGGAAATAAGCGGGGAGCCAGGCAGCTACCCAGGGGAAGAATTCACCTATATCATCTTGTTTTTATAAAACAACACAGGTTACAATTCAGGCATTCCATACCCATCTAGCTACTAATGTGTTGGCCTTCTGGCTGAATAGTAGCTTTTTTATTTATTTTCATGCTTTTATCATCCCTGATTGCCTCATTGTTCCCTATTTGGCCTCTCAGTTTCCATACCATGGATGACCAACTGTCTGTAGTAAATTCTGTGCATGAAATATTGATCCTAAGCAGATTTCTGTCTTCCCAAATGGTGCCATGCTGACATAATGTATAAGGAGTAAATTGCACCTGGGGTCATCACATGCTCTGCCCCATCATCCGTGTGTTTCTCCTCCAGTGCCATGAAGATCTCTGTGAAGAAGGAAGTGTTCACCCCTTGAGAGATGGGGAATTCATTCTGGCTTATACATGGTTTGGCTTGAATTTGGGTGTGCTTCTCCAGTGCCATGAAGATCTTTGTGATGGAAGGAATGTTCACCCAATGAGGTATGGGGAATTCATTCTGGTTTATGCATGGTCTGGCTAGAATTCGGGTATTGAGAATGGCCTGTCTTATAGCTCTTTTATAATGCATTCTACATCTGCTTTAGCCATTCAGAGGAGAATGCATGATCCGGAACTAAATTATGTCCTGCTGTGAAGATAAGGATGAATGCCCCCCAGACACTGCCCAGGCTAGTACTCCTTCAAAGACAAGATTCCCTTCCCAGGCATTGAGGTCACATTGACTTGCTGTATGTGTGCTAATCTGTTTCATTTGAAACCTTTAAAGAATATATTAATACCTCTACCATCGTTGATCTTCTTCATTCTAACAAGATATAAAGCTGTGCTGAAAACCATGCTTCTCCAGAGGGCTGTTCCTTGGTAGAGCCTGCACTCCTGGGCTGTAGTCTTTAGTCGGGCTGAGTGAAACTCTTTTTTCTGTTTCTTTCGTAGATTGTCGATTGAGTATTTGCATCAACATTTGGAACTTCCGGGCTTGTGCTTGCTGATAAGCCACCACCACCTCTATTAGCTAAGACTGTTTGAGTGTGTCCCACATCATGCTGATCCTTGTGTCTGCCCAGAAGTCTGGACAGAGCAGTCCCTCTGTCCCTGCCCCCGCTGCAGGTCTACCAGCAGTTCCCTCAGCTGAGCACTCTAGAATCTAGCCAGGAACTGTCCAACAGCTCCTTGGTTGCTTCCCAAACCAGGTTGGACAGGGCTACATGCTGAGTTAGAACCTGTGAATGAAAAATATTGCCTGCTGTATCAGAATGTTGCAGCCATCAAACCTTTACATTACATCCACCAGACGGTGAGCCCTGACAGAACTCAGGAAGGAGACACGATCTCCCTCCATCTAGCAGTCAGCCACTGCAGCTATCCTTGTCAGTGCACCCCGAGGAGAGTCTGGATAAGAACAGAATACTGGCTGCAGATAGCTGAGGTACATAGCAAAGGAATGATTTCAAAAAGCCCGGCTTTGTATCTTCCCATACGTAGAAAAGTGCTAAATTCCTTTGAGACACCTGCTTTTCCTTAATGTACAGTAATGTTTTGATGTTCTGATTACCTGGTCTTTGTTGCAAAAACTCCTATACATCCTGGCTCCCCTCCTTGCCTCTTTGGAGCAGTCTCTCAGAGTTATCTGAGATGTTATGTCCCAGGCTTAAGTCCTCAGTTTTGTCCACCAAATAAAATGTGACTCTTGGGATTCCCTGGTGGCTCAGTGGTATTTCTCCTGCCAGTGCAGGGGACACCGGCTCGATCCCTGATGCAGGAAGATCCCATGTGGTGTGAGGCAGCTAAGCTCTGTGCCACAACTACTGAGCCTGTGCTCTATAGCCGGGGAACTGCAAGTACTGAGCCCATGTGTTACAACTGCTGAAGCCCGCGTGTCCTAGAGGCCGTGCTCCACAACAAGAGAAGCCACTGTGATGAGAAGCTGGCACACTACAACTAAACAGTAGCCCCTGCCCACCACAACTAGAGAAAAGCCCGTGCAGCGATGAAGATCCAAAAATAAATAATCAACACTTTAAAAAAAAAATAACTTTTAGGTTGTGGGTTTTTTTTTTTCCAGTTCACAGACCTCAGCTTCATCTGCTATCACCACAGTTCTCAGCTTCTTCAAACACATGTGGGCATTTGGACCAGCTTTCCATCTCTAGGTTTCACCCCAAGAGGGAGAAAAGTGATGGCATGTTTGTTAGCTGTCCTCTTTCCTCCTCATGCCACCCCCCGACCCCAGGATGAAAGAGGAGGCTGTGCTTCCTGTTTCTGCTTCCTATGTGGACCGGGTCCCCACTCAGCCTCATCTTCCTCCCTCCAAGCCCCTGATGGTAGAAGGCATATTCTTTCTGCACCATGGAGGCCAGTTTGCTTTATGACCAAGTCCATGGCCCATGCACCTACTAGGAGTTAAATTTAGAAAACTCTCTCATAACAAAGCCTGGCTTTTGAGATTTGTCTGGGTGTTCAACATAGCTATTCTGGGTTTCAAAACTCAATGTGGACTGCTTTCTCTTGGCATCCTTGCTATCACTGTCCCAGTTCCCTCTGGCCAATGGATACTTCCGTAGAATAGGGGACAGGTGAAATGCAAGGATATGCAAAGACACAATTAGTAAATTAGCTAATTTCAAAGTATTATCCCATTACATATACCTGGATATACTCTATTCTTTGATCTACTTGAAGGCATTGTCACATTTCCCCAGATATCTCAAAATGTCTAAGAGAAGTCAGATGCTAGTTATGAGAAGATGTGTGGATTTACTAACTTTTTTGGCTTTCTTGTGTTGTCTCCCATTATAACAACTTCTTGTAGGGCAGCTTCCTGCTCTAGATTAGTTAGAAATTCCAATGAATAGTTCCAGGTGGGCTAGGGTCTTTGATGAATGAAAAGTGAAATGAATTATCTTCAATTAATGTACTTAAACATTTATATATTTTTGGCTGCGCTGGGTTTTGTTGCTGTGCGTGGGTTTTCTCTAGTTGGTAGCACATGGGCTTGGTTGTCCTGAGGCGTGTGTGATCTTCCTGGACCAGGGATTGAACTTGAGTCCCCTGCATTGGCAGTGGGTTCTTCACCACGGGACACTAATGAACTTTTTAGGAACTAATCTTTCTAAAAAGTTTGTGTCTGGGGTAAAATTCTAAATGGAAGGCAAAAATTTGGGGTATCAACTGTATTAGTCATTCATTGAGCACTTACTCTATGAAAAGTGTCTTTTGCACATTGTTTCATTTACGGTTATTTCAGAACACTGTGAAAAATAAATTTTATGGCAGACCTGTCTTAAATAGGCATTCTGAAAGCCAGATAGTATAAACTTCTCTGGCTCAAGAAGAAGAAATCATTTCAGCTCAACCTCATTTTGGCTCTTTTTCCAACCTGTAGAAATTATAGAGCTATAAAGTCTATTACTAGATGGGACAATAAGGTAGATTTTAAAGAAGCAACAAAGAAAAACTGACACCCCATAACCACCACCCCAGCTGTCAAATTTCTTAAAGAATGATGACCCGATTACATGTATAGGACTTTGTAATTTACAAAACACTGTCCGAAATACTTAGCTCTCATAATTCCCCAGCATTACTGTTACTATTATTATTCTCATTCTTAGATAAAGAAAGCAAAGTTAATCATTTTAATTGAACATCTACTATGTGCTGGACACTTTAAAACTGCTTGTCACATTTATTTTGACCACAATCCAATGAGTAAGAGATTACTATTTCCATCTTACAAATAGGGAACCTATTAATAAACCTCAGAGAAGTTTGGTCAAGGTCATACAGCTGGCGAAGGAAGGCTGAGCACCCACACATTCTTTGATGCCATGTTTGATGCATTTCCTACTACAACCTATTACATCCCTCAAGCTGCTGGGGAGGAATTCGTATATCAGAGCCTTCTGCACAGATCCACTTAGCTCTGCATCTCACAGCCCTGCAAAGATGTAGAGGGGAGGAAGGGAGCATGAGAAAGGAGAAGTTTCCATTATAGCATCAATGTGAAAAACACAGGCGGTTCAGCCTGAAAAAAAAATTCCTCTCCCTTTGTCTCACTTCTCCTGCTGCCTTTCTCAGATATTTTTGTAACACCTTCTTTTGTTTTCTCCTGCCAGTTGTAGGTAGCTGTAGGTGGCTTGACTCCTTGAATAAAGCCTTGTGGGTGCTCATTACTCTCAGATTGAAAATGCTTTTTGGGAGTAAGAAGTCCTTTCTTTACATGGTGATCCTCCCCGCTTCTGTAGTCCTGAATCCCTTTTATTTTATTTTTTAAAATATTAATTTATTTATTTGACTACACTGGGTCTTAATTGCAGCATAGGGGATCTTTAGTTATGGCATATGAACTCTTAGTTGCAGCATATGTGATCTAGCTCCTGACCTAGGATCCAACCAGGACCCCCTACATTGAAAGCATGGAGTCAGCCACTGGACCATCAGGGAAGATCCCTCTTAAAATATAAACGTGTTCTAATGCCTAGAAAAAGGACAAATGACACTCAGTAAGCATTGTTGGATAAATGAACACATATTGAAATATAAGACTGGATGGTAGTGTTTCTATTTGAAGCATCAGCAAATTAACAAATAACACTAAATATATGGAACACTCATTATCCTAAAATTTACAGTCAGGAGTCCTTATGTGACTTGGTCACCTTCTGAATTATTCTAGAAATGTCTGTTTCGGTGAGTACTTTGACCACAACTCTTTAAATGAAATACTTCTGCACACAATATTTTGCCCAGATGGCTTGTGCCCCTGGTCATAGCCCATTGGACCAAACACGGACACCCTATCAAAGACAGTCAATCACAGGCGAACAAAGCTGAGTTGGGTCTATAGGTATTTAAGTTCAGTTCAGTTCAGTTCAGTCGCTCAGTCGTGTCCTACTCTTTGAGACCCCATGAATCGCAGCACGCCAGGCCTCCCTGTCCATCACCAACTCCCGGAGTTCACTCAGACTCACGTCCATCGTGTCCGTGATGCCATCCAGCCATCTCATCCTCAGTCGTCCCCTTCTCCTCCTGCCCCCAATCCCTCCCAGCATCAGAGTCTTTTCCAATGAGTCAACTCTTCACATGAGGTGGCCAAAGTACTGGAGTTTCAGCTTTAGCATCATTCCTTCCAAAGAAATCCCAGGGCTGATCTCCTTCAGAATGGACTGGTTGGATCTCCTTGCAGTCCAAGGGACTCTCAAGAATCTTCTCCAACACCACAGTTCAAATGCATCGATTCTTCGGCGCTCAGCCTTCTTCACAGTCCAACTCTCACATCCATACATGACCACAGGAAAAACCATAGCCTT
>SJYQ01002620.1:950258-974044 GCA_006410935.1 Redunca redunca | reverse complement strand
TCTAGGTTGGTCATAACTTTTCTTCCAAGGAGTAAGCGTCTTTTAATTTCATGGCTGCAGTCACCATCTGCAGTGATTTTGGAGCCCCCCAAAATAAAGTCTGACACTGTTTCCACTGTTTCTCCATCTGTTTGTCATGAAGTGATGGGACCAGATGCCATGATCTTCGTCTTCTGAATGTTGAGTTTTAAGCCAACTTTTTCACTCTCACTTTCATCAAAAGGCTCTTTAGTTCCTCTTCACTTTCTGCCATAAGGGTGGTGTCATCTGCATATCTGAGGTTATTGATATTTCTCCCGGCAGTCTTGATTCCAGCTTGTGCTTCATCCAGCCCAGTGTTTCTCATGATGTACTCTGCATAGAAGTTAAATAAGCAGGGTGACAATATACAGCCTTGACGTACTCCTTTTCCTATTTGGAACCAGTTTGTTGTTCCATGAGTGAATTAGACTTCAGTAAATCTGTCATTAAAAAAAAACATTCAAAGAAATAATAGCTTCCATTAAAAGATGTAGTGGGGGGACTTTCCTGGAGGTGCATTGGTTCATCTTCCTATGCAGGGGATGTGGGTTTGATCCCAGGTTGGGTAACTAAGATCCCACTTACCCAGGGGGAACTAAGCCCTTGAGCCACAACTACTGATCAGCTCACAGCAACAGAAGATCTCATGTGCCCCAGCTAAAACCCAACACAGCCCTCCACCTACATGTAGTGGGACTTCCCAGGTGGTTCCGTGGTAAAGACTCTGAGCTTTCACTGCAGGGGGCATGAGTTTAATCCCTGGTTGGGGAACTAGGATCCCGAATGCCCCACAGTCAAAAAATAATAAAAAATAAATATGTAGTAAGAATAAATGATACCACCCTATATGGCAGAAAGTGAAGAGGAACTAAAGAGCCTCTTGATGAAAGTGAAAGAGGAGAGTGAAAAAGTTGGCTTAAAGCTCAACATTCAGAAAACGAAGATCATGGCATCTGGTCCCATCACTTCATGGCAGATAGATGGGGAAACAGTAGGAACAGTGTCAGACTTTATTTTGGGGGGCTTCAAAATCACTGCATATGGTGACTGCAGCCGTGAAATTAAAAGACACTCCTTGGAAGAAAAGTTATGATCAACCTAGATAGCATATTCAAAAGCAGAGACATTACTTTGCCAACAAAGGTCTTTCTAGTCAGGGCTATGGTTTTTCTAGTGGTCATGTATGGATGTGAGAGTTGGACTGTGAAGAAAGCTGAGTGCCGAAGAATTGATGCTTTTGAACTGTGGTGTTGGAGAAGACTCTTGAGAGTCCTCTGGACTGCAAGGAGATCCAACCAGTCCATTCTAAAGGAGATCAGTCCTGGGTGTTCATTGGAAGGACTGATGCTAAAGCTGAAACTCCAGTACTTTGGCCACCTCATGTGAAGAGTTGATTCATTGGAAAGACCCTGATGCTGGGAGGGATTGGGGGCAGGAGGAGAAGGGGACGACAGAGGATGAGATGGCTAGATGGCATCACTGACTCGATGGACATGAGTTTGAGTGAACTCCGGGAGTTGGTGATGGACAGGGAGGCCTGGTGTGCTGCGATTCATGGGGTCGCAGAGTCAGACACGACTGAACGACTGAACTGAACTGAAGAATAAATGTGTGGTCCTGCCTTTGGGTCCAAAAATTAATGAGATAAAGTAGACATCTCCTTCTGTCTGACCAGCCTCCTTCTCTAGGTGACAGTCTCCGATTTCTCTGGACAGTTAGCTTCCTTCTGATGGTCCTGTTGGGAGCCTGAGTTACAGGGCCCTTTCTCTCCCTCCCTCACGAGAGAAGACTGTGACTTGGAAACCTGAACCCTGAGCTGAGTGGCTCATGGGTGCTGTCGAGACTGAATCCTTCCCAGGACACCACTGAAAGTTTCCTAGTGAGACCCCTCAAGCTGGCTCCATTCCTGTGTTTAGTTTTTGGCATGTCTTATGATGTACTTCTCTTTTCCCTAGGTTAGCCAGAACTGGTTAAGCTGGAGTTCCTTGTGAAGGGAAACCTCGATGGATACCTTGAGTCCCTGTGGTGTAGCAGCTGCACATGCAAAATATCAGACGTTTAAGTGTCACTGTTAGTAACTGCAGTGAACCATTGCCTGTCACTTGTGGGCCTGGGCTGTGCTAAGAACTGTGCTTCTCATTTAATTCAACATTCACAATGATTTCAGCTGGTGGATACTGTCTTAGCTCTAGTTTACCAATGAGGAAATACGGCACACAGAGATTAGGTACATTTTCTGAGATCATGCAGCTAATTAATGTTGGACTCCAGATTCAATCCGGGTCTGCCTGACTCCAGAGGAGTGCTCCTGACTGTTTCTTTGTGCTGCCTCAAAAAGAGTCAGCGTGTTGTTACCAAAAGTGGGATCTGGCTACTCACCGCTCAGAGGCAGAGGTGGCAGAAAGGAAAGTTTGCTTTTTTCTGGAGGCGGGCAGATGGGGAGGACAGCAGACTCTTGTCAGAGGTCAACTATCCCCTGACAATCAGTGGGCAAGAGCTTTTAAAGGGGAGTCTCAGCAGTGTAGAGGGCTTCCCAGGTGGCGCTAGTGATAAAGAACCCACCCACCAATGCAGGAAACGTTAGAGACTTGGGTTCAATCCCTGGGTCAGAGGAGGGCACAGCAACCCACCCCAGTATTCTTGCTGGGAGAATCTCACAGACAGAGGAGACTGGCAGGCTGCAGGCTATAGTTCATGGGGTCACAAAGAGTTGACATGATTGAAGCTATGTGGCATGCATCAACAAAGATGTAGGCAGAAGGAGGTGACTATGTATAGAAGTACCAGAGTCCACTCTGACAGTCGTCTTGAAACTGATTATGCAGTGGTCTGATCCGTGTCGTCTTGATCTTTTAAAGTTCAGTTAAGTTAATCATTAGTTCCAGAGAGAGTTTGTCCTCATTGCCTTGAAGACAGTTCTCAGAACTTTTGTAGCTTTTTTGTTGTTTTTGTTGTTCAGTTACTAAGTTGTGTCCGACTCTTTTGTGACCACATGGACTGAGCACGCCAGGCTTCCCTGTCATGAACTACCTCCCGGAGTTTGCTCAAATTTATGTCCATTGAGTCGGTGATGTTATTTAAACATCTCATCCTCTACTACCCTTTTCTCCTTTGGCTTCAATCTTTCCTAGGGAAAGACTTCCAAAAGGTTGGAAAAGCCAACCTTTTCCAGTAGGTTGTCTCTCCTGTTGCAGAAAACCAGTACTCAAAAAACCAAGCACCACACTCAGAGAGTTGGAGTATTCAGGTTTATTATGCTGGTGGGTCCAGAGGAGTTAACACTGTAAGCTCTGAGCCTTGAACAAAGGGCTTAAGAGTTCTTATAGACAAACTATAGTGGGCAACACTAGCTGCTAATAGGCTGATTTAAACTAAGGGATTTCGTGCACACAGTAACAGCAGTCAAGTTGGGGAGGGGGATGCCTGACCTTTACATGAACAGGCATGATTAAGCAGGTTTGCAGGGACGGGGCAATTGCAAAGAGCAGGACAAGGGTGAGTGAGATAAGCTCCAGTTCCTAGTAAGTCCCCACCTTCTGAGACTACATGACCTTCGTGATCCAGACTTTGCAAGGAACAAGCTGAGTTACAGAGGCAGAACAAGCAGGAGGTTATGTAAAATTTTAACTTTTCACTCATATCAGGTATCCAAAATATTGGAGCTTCATTTTCAGCATCCATCCTTCCAATGAATATTCAGAGTTGACTTCCTCTAGGATTGAATGGTTTGATCTCCTTGCAGTTCAAGGGACTCTCAAGAGTCTTCTCCAGCACCACAGTTCAAAAGCATCAATTCTTTAACACTCAGACTTCTTTATGATCCAACTCTCACATCCATACATGACTACTGTAAAAACATATTAAGCAACGGTTAGAACTGGACATGGAACAACAGACTGGTTCCAAACAGGAAGAGGAGTACGTCAAGTTTGTATATTGTCACCCTGCTTATTTAACTTCTATGCAGAGTACATCATGAGAAACGCTGGACTGGAAGAAACACAAGCTGGAGTCAAGATTGCTGGGAGAAATCTCAATAACCTCAGATATGCAGATGACACNTGAGAGTTGGACTGTGAAGAAAGCTGAGTGCCGAAGAATTGATGCTTTTGAACTGTGGTGTTGGAGAAGACTCTTGAGAGTCCCTTGGACTGCAAGGAGATCCAACCAGTCCATTCTAAAGGAGATCAGCCCTAGGTGTTCTTTGGAAGGACTGATGCTAAAGCTGAAACTCCAATACTTTGGCTACCTCATGTGAAGAGTTGACTCATTGGAAGAGACTCTGATGCTGGGAGGGATTGGGGGCAGGAGGAGAAGGGGACGACCCAGAATGAGATGGCTGGATGACATCACGGACACGATGGACATGAGTCTGAGTGAACTCCGGGAGTTGGTGATGGACAGGGAGGCCTGGCGTGCTGTGATTCATGGGGTCGCTTAAAGTCGGACACGACTGAGTGACTGAACTGAACTGGCAAAGTGATGTCTCTGGTTTTTAATATGCTGCCTAGGTTTGTCATAGATTTTTGTCCAAGGAGCAAGCATCTTTTAATTTTGTAGCTACAACCACAATCCACAGTGATTTTTGAGCCCCTGAAAATTAAATTTGTCTCTGCTTTCACTTTTTCACCTTCTACTTGCCATAAAGTGATGGAACTGTATGCCATGATCTTAGTTTTTTGAATGTTGAGTTTTAAGCCAACTTTTTCAGTCTCCTCTTTCACCTCCATCAAGAGGCTCTTTAGTTCCTCTTCACTGTCTACCATCAGGGTGATATCATCTGCATATCTGAGGTTGTTGATAATTCTCCCAGTAATCTTGATTCCAGCTTGTGATTCTCCAGCCTGGCATTTTGCATGATGTACTCTGCACAGAAGTTAAATAAACAGGGTGACAATATACAGCCTTGTTGTACTCCTTTCCCAATTTTAAACCAGTCAGTTGTTCCTTGTAAGGTTCTACCTGTTGCTTCTTGACCCACATGCAGGCCTCTCAGGAGGCAGGTAAGGTGGTCTGGTATTCCCATCTCTTGAAGAATTTTCCACAGTTTGTTGTGATTCACACAGTCAAGGGCATATCTGTAGTCAATGAAGCAGAAGTAGATGTTTTTCTGGAATATCCTTGCTTTCTCTATGATCCAGTGAATGTTGGCAATTTGATCTCTCGTTCCTTTGTCTTTTCTAAACCAAACGTGTATGTGTGTGAGTTCTTGATTCACGTACTGCTGAAGCCTAACTTGTCGGATTTTTGAGAATTACACATCATGGCTACTGTTTTGTTATCATGTAGTTAACTTCTGCCTGCTTTCAGTATCTACTGAATAGCACAAAGCATATGGTACAGAATATTATTTAGGGCCCTTGTAGAAGAACTAAAGATCCTACACTTGGCTTAATGACTAAACTTTTATTATTTGGTCTTGTTTGACTGTTTCCTTTGTTTCTGCACTTTCTCATTTCTCTGGTTAAATTATTTTGATTAACAGTTTTCTATAGACAAAGGCAGGCAGAAGACTGGGCAGGAAGAACCACTGGGTCTCGCTCTGTTTCACTGTGGAGGGCTGCCCTAATCAAATGGGACCTCAGGCCGTGACCTGAGAAGCTCATGGTGGCAGAGCACATCTAGCCTTTCCCTGGCAGTGGTCTCAAAGGGAGGGCCTGCATTCTAGGACACTCGATGGCAGGGTTATCAATCCTGGCTGTACGTTACAATCAGCTGAGGAGGTTTAAAACCACTGATGGCTGGATTCCACCCTCTGATGTAATGTGTCAGCAGTACTCCTGGGCCATGGATGCTTTTCCAGTTTCTCCTGTGGTTCTAATATGCAGGGATGATTGCTGACTTCTATTTTCTCAAAATTTAAAGGGCATAATATACACTCATAGATCTTGTTAAAACGCAGATTCTGCTTTGGGAGATCTGGATGGGGCCCAGGAGTCAAGTGCCGGGTAATTCCAAGTAGAAATGCCATCCCAAGTAGAAGTCTTCCTACTCAGAGTGGTGAGCAGTAGCAGCAGCAGATTCACCAGGAGCTTGTTAGTAACTCAGACTCCTGGGTCCCACCCAAACCTAAGGAACCTCAGCAGGAACACCGTGGAGAGGCCAGGTGAATTTCATGCATGTTAAGGAGTGGGAAGCATGCGGAGCTCAGGGTATATTTAGAGAGAGCAATGAGGCTAATGAGGGGATTCAAAACTGAGGCACCTGAGCAGGTATGAAAGGAATGGAGGATGTGGAGCCAGGAGAAGAGGAGAGAGAACAGAAGGATGGAGGTACACACTTTGATCCTGGAGAGATTGCTTCGGGGAGAGGGGGGTTACTGAGGGACAACGTGTCATCAAAGTATGACCTGGGAGGTCAGAGGGACTCATTTCTGTCCAGTGGCGGTGGTTGGTTGGTTGGTTTCCCCTGTAACTGTGCTACGTTTCTTGTCAAAGAGGACAACCTCCATTATGGCAGAAGAAATTCAAAGATTGTAAAGATGTGATGACTTCTGAGCTGTCTTGCTGCTCTGAGATTGTGAGTCTGTGGAGCTGAATAGGATTGTTGGGTCACCTGGGAACCTAGTCCCTGTGGAACTCAGACAAGACGTGTCAGAACTTGATTTTGGAGTTTGGAAGGGGGCAGTGTTTTGGGTTGAAACTAATAAAAACCAGACCTATGTCAGGAGATGCCCAAAGAGTGGTGCTGGGGAGGAAGACCTTTTATTCTGCCCTTCTATGTTCTTCGGGCTGGTCTAAGGATTGAATTGACATTGGAGAGATTAACAGGAGAAAAATCAAACAAGTTTAGTAACTTGTGCATGTGGGAGAGACTGTAGAAAATTGAGTAACTCATCAAAATGGCTGAAACCGTCACCTTGAATAGCATCTCCAGATGAAGACACAGGAGGATGTTGGGGGTGGGGCGAGTCAGTTATGGGAGGTGACCAGGAAAAGCACAGTAAACAGGGCAGCGTATATGGATTTAGATCATTGCCTTCACCATCGATCAGTTTCTAGAGAATTAGTCATTCTCTTCCAGGTACACAGAGAAGCTGCCCATAAAAATGGGGATTTCCCTTACAATGGTGTTTCTCACAAAAGAGCAACTCCTATTTGTTTTTCAGAACCCTTCCCATGTTATTTCTCAGAAAATGACCAGCTTAGAACAGTTAATATGTCAAAGAGATGTATTACAGGGTGACAAATTCAGCTTCCTTACAGGAGAGACATATTTCACACAGGGGTGTTTGAGAGGAGAGTACTGCTACTGTTAAGTCGAATAAGTCGTGTCTGACTCTGTGCTAGACACCTCCAAATCCAGCAGGGTGACCCCAAAGTCCTGAGACCTGTTCTGCTGTGCTCTGGTACCTGGGGTCATGATGTGTGAACATGAGGAGCAACAAATGGGAGGTGGGGCCAAGAACTGGAGTGAATTTGCAAGGTGGTTATGTCATACCAGCCAGAGAAGGGGAGCTCAGATTGGAGTGTCCTGATGCTTCAGATAGAAACAGCTCTAGAAAGGGGAGGGGCACAGTAGCACCGTGATGTTGTTGTGTGGAAGGACTAGAGTCCGTTGTTTCAAGCAGTGTGGGTTAATTGTTCCTGTGACATCAGCAGGAGAAGCTGAGTGAAGCCACCTAGGGAGACCTGGAAGGAATGGGAGGTCTGGGCCCTGGGTGGCTTTACCGGTGTTGGCAGCTTGACTTTCTGGATCTTATATTTTGGGCTCCATCTTTGTAACAGTTTGGTTCCCCTCTCTGTCCTGGTGTGGATCTGGTGTCTGCCAGTTGAATCTGGCCCTGCCACCTTGGGTGGTGTCTGGGAGAGAGGCCAAGAGCCACAGAGGCAAGGGCTGCAGAGGGTGGGGATCCCGTGTCCAGGCGGCTGTGGCCTCACCGTTTCTCTTTGCTCTCCTACATGAGACCATGAGGGGACTTTGCTGACCTGTGTAACACTCAGAACTCTTTGTTGCTTTTGTTCAGTTACTAAGTTGTGTCTGACTCTCTGGCACCCCATGGACTGTAACCTACCAGTCTCCTCTCTCCAAGGAATTTCCCAGGCAAGAATACTGAAGTGGGTTGCCATTCTTTCCTGCAGGGGATCTTCCTAACTCAGGGACTGAACCCAAGTCTCCTGCTTGGCAGGCAGTATCTTTACCACTGAGCCACCTGGGAAGCCCATTGTAGGTGTGTAGCCCCTTGAGTAAAGCCCTGCAGGTAGTCAGTCTCAAATTGAAAATGCTTTTTGGTAGTAAGAAGTCCTTTCTTTATGGTGATCCTCCCCACCTCCTTAGTCCTGAATCCCATATATATATATATATATATGTATATTTGACTACAGTGTTTCTTAGATGGGGCATGACGGATCGTTAGTTGTAGCATGTAAACTCTTAGTTGCAGCATGTGGGATCTAGTTCTTTGACCAGGGATCAAACCAGGGCCCCCTAGATCAGAAGCACGGAGTCTTAGCCACTGGACCACTTGGGAAGTCCCCTGAATCCCTCTTAAAATATAAATTTATTCTAATGCTTAGAAAAAGGGCAAGGAACTAATAGGTAATCAGTAAGTTTGTTTGATAATGGTTTTTACTGAACACATATTGAAATGTAAAAGTGGATGGTTTGAAGCATCAGCAGTTCAGCAAATAACGCTAAATATATGGAGCACTCTATCATAAAATTTACATTCAGCAGACCTTCTGTGACTTGGGCACCTTCTGAATTATTCTAGGAATGTCAGTTTGGGTGACTTCTTTGCTATAGCTCTTTACATGATTATGATTCTGCACACAATCTTTTTCCCAGATGGCTTATGGTCCTGGTCACAGCTGATTGAACCAAGGTGGACACCCTATCAAAGAGAGCCACTCACAGGTGTGAAAAGTTGAGTTTTTTAAAAAAGCTGTTGTGTCTATAGCTATTTAAACTTGCATGTTAATCCCTTCCACTTGCTAGGGGATGAGGTGGTGAAATAAGATTGACATAAATTAGCTAATATCTGGGTTATGTGGATATTTATTCCACAGCTGCTGAGTGTACATCCTAGTGTACAAAAATCTGTAAGAATGTTTGATAGAAGTGTTATTCATAATAGCTAAAAGGTGGAAGCAACTTAAATGGCCATCCAGTACTGAATGGATAAACAAAATGTAGTATATAAATATAACAGGACATTGTTTGCCCATAAAAAGGAATGGAATTTTGATACACAAAAAGACAAATATTATGACTCTGCTTATAGGAAATGTCCAGAGTAGGCAAATTCAAAGAGATAGAAAATAGATTGGTGGTTGTCAGGGGCTGTAGGGGAGAAGGAATGAGGAGTGATGGATAATGGGAAAATGGGAATAGGGTTTCTTTTTGGGGTGATGAAATGTTCTGGAGTTGGATGGTGGTGATATTCGGTAAATTATTAAAAATACTGAATTGTGCACATTATTATTATTATTTTTGGGGGGTCTTGCCATGTGGCATGGATCTTAGTTCCCCGAGGAGGGATCAGACCAGTGCCCTTTGGAGTGGAAGCGTGGTTTCCTAACCATTGGACTATCAGGGAAGTCCCGTTAATCTTATACTTTAAAAGAGTGAATTAAACCTCAATAAAGCTGTCATTAAGAAAACATACAAAGAAAAAATAAAAAATTTCATTAAAAAAAAGTAATTGGGGACTTTCCTGGTGGCCCAGTAAATAAGAACCCTCCTGACAGTGCAGAGGACATGAGTTCTACACCTAGTCCAGGAAGATCTCACATGCTGTGCAGCAGTTAAGTCCATGGGCTAGAACTGTTTAGCCCCTGCTCTGGAGGTGGGCTCCTGAGCCCACATTGCTGCAGGTACTTAAGCCGGGGTGCCTAGAGGCTGTGCTCCACAACAAGAGAAACCACCAAAATGAGACACCCTGCATGGCAACTAGACACTAGTCCCTGTTCTCTGCAGCTAGAAGAGGTCCACAAGTAGCAACAAAACCCAGTGCAGCCAAAGATAAATAAGTAAATGTTTTTTTAAACGTAGTGGGGATACCCTGGTATTCAGCGGTTAAGACGCTGAGCTTCCATTGCAGGGGACATAGTTCAATCCCTGGTTGGGCAACTAACATCCCAAATGATCCACAGCCAAAAAACTATAATAAAATAAATATTAAAATAATATAAAAATACAGTAAGAATAAATGTGTGGTCCTGCCTTTGGATCCAAGATTTAATGGGATGAAGTGGACATGTCCTTTTGTCTGGCCAGCCTCCACTACTCTAGGTGACAGTCTCTGATTTCTCTGGAGAATGAGCTTGGTCCTGTTGGGAGTCTAAGTTACAGGGACCCTTGCTTACCACATGGGGGCAGGTGACCCTGGCTGACCGGAGCAGACACTGGCTTGAAAACCTGAACCCTGAGCTGAGTGGCTCATGGATGCTGTTGAGACTGAATCCTTCCCAGGACATCCCTGAAAGTTTCCCAGTGAGACCCCTGGAGCTGGCTCCATTCCTGTGTTTAGTTTGGGGCATGTCTTGTGATACATTTCTCTTCTGCCCAGAGTTGGTTAAGCTGGAGTTCTTGTGAAGGGAAGCCTCGACGCATACCTCGAGTCCCTGTGGTGTAGCAGCTGCACAGGCAAACTGTCGGGAGCTTTAGCATCAGTGTTAGTAACTGCAGTGAGCCACTGCCTGTCTCTTGGGGCTGGTGCTGTGCTGAGAACTGTGCATGCCTCTTCTCATTTAATTCAACCCTGACAGTGACTTAGTTGGTAGTTGTCTTGGCTCCACTTTACTCATAAGGAAATGAGGCCCAGAGAAATTAGGTACATTTTCTGAGATCATGCAGCTAATTAAATTGGACTCCAGATTCATTCCAGGTCTGCCTGACTCCAGAACAGTGCTCCTAATCATTTCTCTATACTGTCTCAAAAAGAGTCAGCGTTGTTGTTACAGAAAGTAGAGTCTGTCTGCTCATGGATCAAAGTCAGTACTTGAGAGGTAGGGCTAGTAGAAAGGAAAGTTTGCTTTATTTCAGAGGTGGGCAGATGGGGAGGACAGCAGACTCATGTCCAAAGGCCAGCTTCCGCCTGACAATCAGTGGGCAAGAGCTTTTAAAGGAGAGTCTCAGGGGTGTAGACAGAGCAAGAGGCTACGTACTGAAACAGAGTCAGCTCTGACAGTCGTCTTGAAATTGATCATGCAATGGTCTGATCAGAGTCATCTTGATTTTTTAAAGTACAGTTAGTCATTAGTTCCAGAGGCAATGTGTTCCCATTTCCCTGAAGCCAGTTCTCAGAATTGTTGCAGCTTTTTGTTTTTGTTGTTGTTCAGTTACTAAGTCATGTCCGACTCTTGTGACTGCATGGAATGCAGCCCGCCAGGGTTCCCTTTTATGAACTATCTCCTAGTGTTTGCTCAGATTCATGTCCATATACTCTGTGATGCTATTTACCCATCTCATCATCCTCTGCTATTCTCTTCTTCTTTGGCTTCAGTTTTTCCCAGCATCAGGGTCTTTTCTGATGAAAAGACTCTCACATCCGGTAGTCAAATTATTGGAGCTTCAGTTTCAGCATCAGTGCTTCCAATGAATATTCAGTTAACTTCCTTTAGGATTGAATGGTTTGATCTCCTTGCTGTCCAAGGGACTCTCAAGAGTCTTCTCCAGCACCACAGTTCAAAAGCATAAATTCTTTAACACTCAGACTTCTTTATGATCCAACTCTCACATCCACACATTACTACTGTAAAAACCATATCTTTGACTATATAGACCTTTGTTGGCAAAGTGATGTCTCTGCTTTTTAATGCATTTGTTATGTTTGTCGTAGCTTTTCTTCCAAGGAGCAAGCATCTTTTAATTTTGTGGCTACAGCCACCACCCATGCTGATTTTGGAGCCTCCCAAAATAAAACCTCTGCTTTCACTTTTTCACCTTCTACTTGCCATGAAGTGATGGGAGCAGATGTCAGGATCTTAGTTTTTTGAATGTTGAATTTTTACCCTCATGAAGTGGCTCTTTAGTTCCTCTTCAACTTCTGCCATTAGGGTGGTGTAATTTGCATATCTGAGGTTGTTGATATTTCTCCTGGCAATCTTGATTCCAGCTTGTGACTCATCAAGACTGGCATTTTGCATGATATACTCTGCATAGAAGTTAAATGAAGAATGTTACAATATAAAGGCTTATCATACTCCTTTCCTAATTTTAAACCAGTCAGTTGTTCCCATGTAAGATTCTGACTGTTGCTTCTTGACCAGCATACACATTTCTCTGGAGGCAGGTAAGGTGGTCTGGTTTTCCCATCTCTTTAAGAATTTTTCACAGTTTGTTGTGATCCACACCATCAAAAAAATTCCTGTAGTCAATGAAACAGAAGTTGATGTTTTTCTGGAATTCCCTTGCCTTTTCTGTGATCCAGAGAATGTCAGCAATTTGATCGCTGGCTCCTCTTCCTTTTCCAAACCCAGCCTATAAGTCTGTAAATTCTGCTGAAGTCTAACTGAAGGATTTTGAGAATTACATCATGGCTACAGTTTGGTTATCATGTAGTTAGCCTCTACATGCTTTGAGTTCCAGTATCTACTGAACAGTTCCAAGCATATGGCTCATAATGTTATCTAGGGCCCTTGAAGAAGAACTAAAGGTCCTTGACTTTGCTTAATGACTAAATTTTATTATTTGATCTTCTTTGCCTGTTTCCTTTTTTAATGCATTTTCTCATTGCTCTGATTAACTTATTTTCGACTGACATTCTACAAATGAAAGGCAGGCAGAGGACATAGGGAGGAAGGACCATGGGATCCTGCTTTCTCAGTATGGAGGGCTGCCCTGAGCAAATGGAGCCTCCAGCCGGGACCCAAGGAGTCAAGGTTGCAGGGCACACCTTGTCATTCCCTGGCAGTTTCCCAAAGGGAGGGTCTGCACTTCAAGATACTCCATAGCAAAGTTATCAATCCTTGGAGGTTTAAAACAACTGATGCCCGGATTCCCCCCTCTGATGTACTATGTCAGCAGTACTCCGGGGCCATGGGATGAATTTTCCAATTTCTCCTGTGATTCTAATATGCAGGCATGGTTGCTGACTTCTGTTTTCTCAAAATTTGAAGGGCATAATATACACTTGTGGATCTTGTTAAAATGTAGATTCTGCTACGGGAGATCTAGATGGGGCCCAGGAGTCAGTTTTCTAATAAGCACCTTTTAATTCTAAGTAGAAATGCCATCCTGAGTAGAAGTCTTCTTAATCAGAGTGGTGAGCAGTAGCAGCAGCAGATTCACCAGGAGCTTGTTAGTAATTTAGACTCCTGGGCCCCACCCAAACCTATGGAACCCCAGCAGGAACACCGTGGAGAGGCCAGGTGAATTTCATGCATGTTAAGGAGTGGGAAGCATGCGGAGCTCAGGGTATATTTAAAGAGAGAGCAAAGAGGCTGATGAGGGGATTCAAAACTGAAGCATCTGAGCAGGAATGAAAGGAATGGAGGAAGTGGAGCCAGGAGAAGAGGAGAGGAGAGAGAACAGGAGGAGCCAGGTAAGCACTCTGACCCTGGAGAGGCTGCTTCAGGAGGCGGGGGTTGGGGTGGAGATGGGGGTGGGGGGACTGAGGGACAACGTGTCATCCAAAGAACAACCTGAGAGGTCAGGGAGACTCTGTCCAGCCGGGGTGGTTGGTTGGTTGGTTTCCTCTGGATCTGTGGGGGCTACGCTTCTTGTCAAAGAGGTCAACCTCCATTATGGCAGAAGAAATTCAAAGATTGTAAAGATGTGATGACTTCTGAGCTGTCTTGCTGCTCTGAGATTGTGAGTCTGTGGAGCTGAAGTGGTAGGATTGTTGGGTCACCTGGGGACCTAGTCCCTATGGAACTGAGACGAGATGTGTCAGAACTTGATTTTGGAGTTTGGAGGGGTGCAGTATTTTGGGATGAAACTGATAAAAACAAGACCTATGTCAGGAGATGCCCAAAGAGTGGTGCTGGGGAGGAAGACCTTTTACTCTGACCTTCTGTGTTCTTTGGGCTGGTCTAAGAATTGAATTGACATTGGAGAGATTAACAGGAAAAATCAAACAAGTTTAGTAACTTGTGCATGTGGGAGAGACTGTAGAAAATTGAGTAACTCATCAAAATGGCTGAAACCGTCACCTTGAATAGCATCTCCAGATGAAGACACAGGAGGATGTTGGGGGTGGGGCGAGTCAGTTATGGGAGGTGACCAGGAAAAGCACAGTAAACAGGGGCAGGGTATACGGATTTAGATCATTGCCTTCACAATTGATCAATTTCTAGAGAATTGGTCATCCTTCTCTTCCAGGTCCAGACAGATAGTTGCCCATAAAAAGTAGGAATTTCCCTTACAACGGTGTTTCTCACAAAAGAGCAACTCTTACTTGTTTTTCAGAGCCCTTCCCATGCAGAAAAATGACCAGCTTAGAACAATTACTATGTCAAAGACATATTACAGGGTGGCAAATTCAGCTTCCTTACAGGAGAGACATATTTCATGCATGAGTGTGTGAGAGGAGACTCTGGGTACCTCCAAATCCAGCAGGGTGACCTGAAAGTCCTGAGACCTGTCCTGCTGTGCTCTGGTAGCCAGGGCATGTTGTGTGAACGTGAGGAGCAAGAAATGGGAGGTGATGCCAAGAACTGGAGTGAATTTGCAAGGTGGTTATGTCATACTAGCCAGAGATAGGGGAGCTCAGATTGGAGTGTCCTGATGCTTCAGATAGAAACAGCTCTAGAAAGGGGAGGTGCACGGTAGTACCATGATGTCCTTGTGTGAAAGGACTAGAGTCCATTGTTTCAGGCAACGTGGGTTCATTGTTCCTGTGAAGCAAGCAAGAGAAGCTGAGGGAAGCCACCCTGGGAGATTTGGGAAGGAGAGGTCTGGGCTCCAGGCAGCTTCACAGGTGTGGGCAGCTTCACAGGTGTTGACAGCTTGTCTTTCTGGATCTTCTTACACTCTTTCTTTACAACTGTTTGGTTCCCCTCTCTGTCCTGGTGTGGATCTGGTATCTGCCAGTCGAATCTGGCTCTGCCACCTTGGGTGGTGGCTGGGAGAGGCCAAGAGCCGCACAGGTAGGGGCTGCAGAGGGTGGGGGTCCTGTGTCCAGGCGGCTGTGGCCGGAGCCCTCCCTCTTTGGTCTTCTACATGAGACCTGGAGGGGACTTTGCTGAGCTATACACAAACAGGAAAGCTTTGTTGTTTTTAGTCGCTAAGTTGTATCTGACTCTTTGAAATTCCATAGACTGTAGCCCCGCCAGGCTCCTCTGTCCATGGGATTTCCCAGGCAAGAATACCGGAGTGGGTTGCCATTTCCTTCTCCAGGGGATCAATCCAACCCAAGTCTCCTGCTTGCAGGCAAGTTCTCTACCACTGAGCCACCTGGGAAGCCCATTGTAGGTGCTTGGCCCCTTGAGTAAAGCCTCACAGATAATCATTAGTCTCAGATTGAAAACACATTTTAGTAGGAAGAAATCCTTTCTGGTGATCCTCCACACGCACCCACCCCCGCCCCCCCGCGTTAGTCCTGAATCCCTCTTATTTTTTTAAGGAAATATTTTTTAATTTATTTGACTACACTGGGACTTAGTTGGGACATGAAAGTAAAAGTGAAGTCACTCATTCATGTCTGACTTTTTGTGATCCCATGGACTGTAGCCTACCAGACTCTTCAGTCTATGGGATTTTCCAGGCAAGAGTACTAGAGAGGGTTGCCATTTCCTTCTCCAGGGGATCTTCCCAACCCAGGGAATGAACCCAGGTCTCCCACTTTGTAGGCAGACACTTTACCATCTGAGTCACCAGGGAAGTCCAGTTGGGACGTGAGCGATATTTACCTGTGGCATGTGAACTCTAGTTGCAGCATGTGGGATCTAGTTCCCTGACCAGGGGTTGAACCTGAGCCTCCTATGTTGTAAGCTGGAAGTCCTAGCCATTGGACCACCCGGGAAGTCCCCTGAACCCTTCTTAAAATACAAATTTATTCTAATGCCTAAAAAAGGACAAGTAATTAATAGGTAATCAGTAAGTATTATTGGATAAATGGTTATTACTGAACATGTATTGAAATGTAAGAGTGGATGGTGGTGTTTCTATCTGAAGCATCAGCAAATTAACAACACTGAATATATGAAACACTCATTATCCAAAAATTTACTTTCAGGAGTCCTTCTGTAACTTGGTTACCTCTGAATTACTCTAGAAATGTCAGTTTGGGTGTCTTCTTTGCCACAGCTCTTTACATGAAACCGTTCTGCACACAATCTTTTGCGCAGATGGCTTATGCCCCTGGTCACAGCTGATTAGACCATGCTATCAAAGATAGCCACTCACAGGTACAGAAAGCTGAGTTGGGTCTATAGCTATTTAAACTTGCATGCAATCCCTTCCACTTGCTAGGGGATGAAGTGGTAAAGGAAGATTGACATAAATTAGTTAATATCTGTCTTCTGTGGATATTTATTCTACAGTTGCTTAGTGTACATTCTCTTATACAAAAATATATAATGTATAATGATTTTCATAGTAGTACTATTAATAATAGACAAAAGGTGGAAACTCCCAAATGGTCCTCCAGTGATGAATGGATAAAGAAAATGTGGCATATCAATACAATGGGATATTGTTTGGCCATAAAAAAGGAATGAAATTTTGATACACAAAGGGACAAACAAATATTATGATTCCACTCTATGAAATGTCCTGTGTAGGCAAATCTGTAGAGACAGAAAATAAAGTGGTGGTTGTCAGGGACTGTGGGGAAGAAGGAATGAAGAGTGATGGCTAATGGGGTGAGGTTTCTTTTGGGGGTGATGAAATGATCTAGAATTTGATGGTGATGATACTCAGTAAATATATTAATAGCTACTGAATCGTCATTTCATTCTCTTTGTGCCACAAAACACAGACAAAAATGATTGTGACCTCATGGACTGTAGCCTACCAGACTCTTCAGTCTATGGGATTTTCTAGGCAAGAGTACTGTCTTTGTTCCCCCAAGGAGGGATTAAACCCATGCCCCTGGTACTGGAATCACTGGACTGCCAGGGGAGTCCCCTGAATTGTACACTTTAAGAGTGAATTAAATCTCAGGAAAGCTGTCATTAGAACACTCGAAAAAGAAAGAAATGCTTCCATTAAAAAATGTAGCAGGTGACTTCCTTGGTGGCTCCGTGAATAAGAATCCTCCTGCTGGTGCAGGGAACAAGGGTTTGAGCCCTAGTCCAGGAGGATTACACAGGCTGCAGAGCAGCTAGCTCTGGGTCAGAATTATTGAGCCCCTGCTCTGGAGTCCACAGGTCACAACTGCTGAGCTGACATGCTGGAGGTACCGAAGCTGGTGAGCCTAGAGACTGTGCTCCATAACAAGAGAAACCACCATGGTGGGAAGCCCCTGAATGGCAACTAGAGAGTAGTCCCTGCTCTCTGCAACTAGAGAAAGCCCCCATGCAGCAACAAAGACCCAGCACAAAGATAAATAAGTAAAAATATTTTTTTAAATGTAGTGGGAATTCTGTGATGGTGTAGTATTTAAGGCTCTGAGCTTCCACTGTGGGAGACATCAGTTCAGTCCTTGGTTGGGCAACTAACATCCCAAATGATCCACAGCCAAAAAACTATAATAAAATAAATATTAAAATAATATAAAAATACAGTAAGAATAAATGTGTGGTCCTGCCTTTGGATCCAAGATTTAATGGGATGAAGTGGACATGTCCTTTTGTCTGGCCAGCCTCCACTACTCTAGGTGACAGTCTCTGATTTCTCTGGAGAATGAGCTTGGTCCTGTTGGGAGTCTAAGTTACAGGGACCCTTGCTTACCACATGGGGGCAGGTGACCCTGGCTGACCGGAGCAGACACTGGCTTGAAAACCTGAACCCTGAGCTGAGTGGCTCATGGATGCTGTTGAGACTGAATCCTTCCCAGGACATCCCTGAAAGTTTCCCAGTGAGACCCCTGGAGCTGGCTCCATTCCTGTGTTTAGTTTTGGGCATGTCTTGTGATACATTTCTCTTCTGCCCAGAGTTGGTTAAGCTGGAGTTCTTGTGAAGGGAAGCCTCAACGCATACCTCGAGTCCCTGTGGTGTAGCAGCTGCCCAGGCAAACTGTCGGGAGCTTTAGCATCAGTGTTGGTAACTGCAGTGAGCCACTGCCTGTCTCTTGGGGCTGGTGCTGTGCTGAGAACTGTGCATGCCTCTTCTCATTTAATTCAACCCTGACAGTGACTTTAGTTGGTAGTTGTCTTGGCTCCACTTTACTCATAAGGAAATGAGGCCCAGAGAAATTAGGTACATTTTCTGAGATCATGCAGCTAATTAAATTGTACTCCGGATTCATTCCCGGTCTGCCTGACTCCAGAACAGTGCTCCTAATCATTTCTCTGTACTGCCTCAAAAAGAGCATTTGTTGTTACCAGAACTGGGTCCATCTGCTCACTCCTCAGAAGCCAGTACTTAAGGGTCAGGGTTGCTTTATTTCAGAGGTGGGCAGATGGGGAGGATGGCAGACTCATGTCCAAAGGCCAGCTTCCCCCTGACAATCAAAGAAGAGTCTCGTGGTTGTAGGCAGAGGGAGGGAGCTACATCCAATGGTCTAATCAGCATTATCCTGATTTTTAAAAATACAGTTAGTCAATCATTAGTTCCAGAGTCAACTGGTTTCCATTTTCTTGAAGCCAGTTCTCAGATTGTAGCAGCTTACATCATGGCTACAGTTAGTTAACTACATGGTTATCATGTAGTTAACTTCTGCCTAATGTGAGTTTCAGTATCTACTGAACAGCTCAAAGCATAGTGCTCAGAATATTATCTACCTAGGGCCGTTGAGGAAGAACTAAAGGTCCTTGACTTTGCTTAATGAATAAACTTTTATTACTTGGTCTTGTTTGCCTGTTTCCTTTGCTTCTGCATTTTCTCATTTCTCTGATTAAATTGTTTTCGACTAACATTCTTCTGTAGACAAAGGGCAGGCAGAGGACATAGGGAGGAAGGACCATGGGGTCCTGCTCTTTGAGTGTGGAGGGCTGCCCTGAGCAAATGGGGCCTCCCGCTAGGACCTGGAGTTCAAGGTTGCAGAGCATTTCCTGCATACCATCCTGGCATTCCCTGGCAGTGGTCCCAAAGAGAGGGTCTGCACTTTAACATACTTGATAGCAGAGTTATCAATCCTTGCTGCATGTTACAATCACTTGGGGAGGTTTAAAATCACTGAGGTCTGGATTCCAGCCTCTGATGTAAGTGGTCTGCGGTACTGCTGGACCATGGGATGGTTTTCCAGTTTCTCCAATGAGTAAAATGTTCAGTCATGGCTACCAGCGTACATATATTTTTCATAATCTAAATGGCATACTATACACATTTGGATCTTGTTAAAATGCAGATCCTGATTCAGAAAGTCTGGATGAGGCCAAGGAGCTACACTTCTAACAAGCTCCAGCTGATTCCGAGTAGAAACATCCCAAGTGAGATCCCAGCCCGTGGAACCCAAGCAAGAATGCCAGGGAGAGGCCAGGTGATTTTCGTGTATGTCAAGGTGCAAGAAGCATGTGGAGCTCAGGGTATATTTAAAGAGAGAGAAATGAAGCTAATGAGGGGATTCAAAACAGAGGCATCTGAGCAGGCGTGAAAGAAATTGAGGATGTGGAGCCAGGAGGAGAGGAGAAAGAACAAGAGAAGGCAGGTAAGCACTTTGACACTGGACAGGCTGCTTCAGGAGGAGGAGGGAACTGAGGGACAACGTGTCATGCAAAGGATGACATGAGATATCAGGGGGACTCATTTCTGTCCAGCAAGGGTGGTTGGTTAGTTCCCCCTCAGACTGCGGGGGCTACGCTTCTTTTCAAGAAGGCCACGCTCCATTATGGCAGAAGGAATTCAAAAATTGTAAAGATGTGATGAATTCTGAGCTGTCTTGCTGCTCTGAGATTGTGAGTCTGTGGAGCTGAAGTGATAGGATTGTTGGGTCACCTGGGGACCTAGTCCCTGTGGAGCTGAGGCGAGACGTATCAGAACTTGACTTTGGAGTCTGGAGAGGTGCAGTATTTTGGGTTGAAACTGATAAAAAACCAGACCTATGTCAGGAAATGCCCAAAGAGTGGTGCTGGGAAGGAAGACCTTTTACTCTGACCTTCTATGTTCTTTGGCTGGTCTAAGAATTGAATTGACATTGGAGAGATTAACAGAGGAAAAATCAAGTTTAATAATATGAGATATGGCAGAAACCAACACAATATTGTAAAGCCATTATCTGCCAATTAAAAATAAATTTTAGTTTAATAACATAGGTATGTGAGAGAGACTGGGGAAAAATGAGTAACTCATCAAAATGGCTGAAACCCTCACCTTGAGTAGCGCCTTCAGCTGAAGACATGGGAGGATGTGGAGGGTGGGGAGAGTCAGTTATGGGAAGTGACCAGGAAAAGCACAGTAAACAGGGGCAGGGTATATGGTCTTAGGTCATTGCCTTCTCCGTTGATCAGTTGCTAGATAATTAGTCATCTTTTTCTTCCAGGTACAGACAGACAGTTGCCCATAAAAATGGAGATTCCCCTTACAATGGTGTTTCTCACAAAAGAGCAACTCCTATATATTTTCAGAGCCCTTTCCACGTTACTTCTCAGAAAATGACCAGCTTAGAACAATTAATATGTCAAAGAGACATATTCAGCTTCCTTACAGAGGAGACATATTTCACACAGGAGTGTGTGAGAGGAGATTCTGGATACCTCCAAATCCAGCAAGGGTGACCCCAAAGACCAGAGGCCCGTCCTCCTGTGCTCTGGTACCTGGGGTCATGATGTGTGAATGTGAGGAGCATGAAATGGGAGGTGAGGCCAAGAACTGGAATGAAGTTGGGAGGTGGTTATGTCACACAAGCCAGAGAAGGGGAGCTCAGATTGGAGTGTCCTGATGCTTCAGATAGAAACAGCTCTAGAATAGGGGAGGTGCACGGTAGTACCATGACGTCCTTGTGTGGAAGGACTAGAATCCGTTGTTTCAAGCAATGTGGGTTCATTGTTCCTGTGAAGTAAGCAGGAGAAACTGAGCAAAGCCATCCAGGGAGACCTGAAAGGAAGGAGAGGTCTGGGCCCCGGGTGGCCTTACAGGTGTTGGCAGCTTGACTTTGTGGATCTTATTTCTTGGGCTTCATCTTTGCAGCACTTTGGTTCCCCTCTCTGTCCTGCTATCTGCCAGTTGAATCTGGCTCCTACTACCTTGGGAGGTGGCTGTGAGTGAGACCAAGAGCCGCATGGGGCAGAGGCTGCAGAGGGTGGGGATCCTGTGTCCAGGTGGCTGTGCCCTGAGCCCTCCCTCTTTTGTCTTCTACATGAGACCTGGAGGGGACTTTGCTGACCTCTGTAACACTGAAAAACTCTTCTTTTCCTTGAAGAGGCTCCTGTTTACCTTTCTCGAAACCTCTTAGGCAACCTTGCATGTTCTATATTTGGTAGAGAGACAGAAATACTTGTGCCAAGAGTTCAGGCCTTGAGGTGCTGTTGGTGTGGATTTGCCCCAACCTTCCTCAGGGAGGCTTGCCCAGGGCCTTCTCCTCGGTTGTGCATGTGCTGGGCAAGGGCAGTGTGTGGGCTGGGGGTGGCGGTGATAGGTAGGGGGTCAAGCAGAAACTTATCAAGAATCTGCTTGGTCTTCCTTAGCAACAGACCCATCAGGTCTCGGTGGGTTTACCTGGCTTTACACACAGACTGGGGAGCTTCAGACTTCTCTAGCCAGCACCTGGGAAATGCAGGTCACGTGGAAAAGCAGTCAGAGGTGCTGGGGGCCCTGCTTGGGGCCCCTTCTTGGTCATCGTAGATCAGGGGAAGGCCAAGGGAGCCAGTGATTTGAATGAATTCCCATGATGAACTGTGTTCTGTTCCTCTTATTTATAATCTCATCAAATCCTCATGAAACTCCCCATTTGAAGATGACACTGTACCTCAGAGACACAGCTTGCTTGAGGTTCCCTGCTACGAGGTGCAGCCTTGGGGCACCCAGAGTGCTTGCCCATTGCACTCAGGTGCCTCACAGAGGCTTGGGCCGTTTGTGGTGAGGGGGGTGGCGGGGGCAGGGCTCTTCCTGCTCAGGTGCCTGAACTGCTAGGACAGGTAGAATCCCTTATAGAGCAGAAGAAAGGGCTATTGTTCTCCAGACAATAACTTTCCTTCAAAAGCCTTCACTTTTAATCATGTTTTAACTGATTATTATGATCCCAGGAAGGCAGCATTAGATTTCATTTACCTCCCAGTCTAGATTCTCCAGGAAGTAGCTTTGCTCAGACCTCCATGTTCCCTGGGCACCTTGTTCTTAGGAGGAAGTTGATAAAAGTTTTGTTGCACCTGCTGTTTGGAGTTTCCAGCCAACAGTTGTAGCCCAGCTCCAGTGGGTATTAGTCACTCCTGTTTGTGCTGACTTAGACTGACTTCTCGGAGAAGGCAATGGTACCCCACTCCAGTACTCTTGCCTGGAAAATCCCATGGATGGAGGAGCCTGGTGGTCTGCAGTCCATGGGGTCACGAAAAGTTGGACATGACTGAGCGACTTCACTTTCCCTTTTCACTCTCATGCATTGGAAAAGGAAATGTAAACCCACTCCAGTGTTCTTGCCTGGAGAATCCCAGGGATGGCAGAGCCTGGTGGGGTGCCGTCTATGGGGCTGCACAGAGTCGGACACGACTGAAGCGACTTAGCAGCAGTAGCAGCAGCAGACTGACTTCTGACGGCTCTGTTGGTTCTCGTATAGGAGGGGAAGAGCAGCTGTCTCCTCCGGTACCCATCTCAGTCACCCTCTGAAGTTTGTAATCTCAGCCCTGCTGTTGATTAAGTATCATGGCTTGTCCTGAGCTAGCAACATGTCTGCTCTTTGCCACAAAGTCTGCAAGAAACTCTGCCTATGAGGAACTTCTTGAATAGATGGTTTGTTCAGTCACTCAAGTCATATCTGACTCTCTGTGACCCCATGGACTGCAGCATGCCGGGCTTCCCTGTCCTTCTCTATTTCCCAGAGTTTGCTCAAACTCATATCCATTGAGTTGGTGATGCCATCCAACCATCTCATCCCTTGTCGCCCACTTCTCCTCCTGCCCTCAAGACCCAGCATCAGGGTCTTTTCCAATGAGTTGGATCTTCACATCAAGTGGCCAAATATTGGAGCTTCAGCTTCAGCATCAGTCCTTCCAATGAATATTTAGGGTTGGTATCCTTTAGGATTGACTGGTTTGATCTCCTTGCCATCCAAAGGCCTCTCAAGAGTCTTTTCCAACGCCACAGTTCAAAGGTATCAATTTTTCAGTGCTCAGCCTTTTTTTATTGTCCAGTTCTCACATAAGTACATGACTACTGGAAAAACCATAGCTTTAACTATGCAGACCTTTGTCAGCAAAATTAAAAGCTTTTTAGTAGACTGTCCAGGTTTGTCATAGCTTTTCTTCCAAGGAACAGTTCAGTTCAGTTCANTGTCCAACTCTTTGCGACCCCATGAATCGCAGCACGCCAGGCCTCCCTGTCCATCACCAACTCCCGGAGTTCACTCAGACTCATGTCCATCGAGTCCATGATGCCATCCAGCCATCTCATCCTGGGTCTTCCCCTTCTCCTCCTGCCCCCAATCTCTCCCAGCATCAGAGTCTTTTCCAATGAGTCAGCTCTTCGCATGAGGTGGCCAAAGTATTCAGCTTTAGCATCATTCCTTCCAAAGAAATCCCAGGGTTGATCTCCTTCAGAATGGACTGGTTGGATCTCCTTGCAGTCCAAGGGACTCTCAAGAGTCTTCTCCAACACCACAGTTCAAAAGCATCAGTTCTTTGGCGCTC
>SJYQ01002620.1:929795-949934 GCA_006410935.1 Redunca redunca | reverse complement strand
CAATTTGATCTCTGGTTCCTCTGCCTTTTCTAAAACCAGCTTGAACATCAGGGAGTTCACGGTTCACGTATTGCTGAAGCCTGGCTTGGAGAATTTTGAGCATTACTTTCCTAGCATGTGAGATGAGTGCAATTGTGCGGTAGTTTGAGCATTCTTTGGCATTGCCTTTCTTTGGGATTGGAATGAAAACTGACTTTTTCCAGTCCTGTGGCCACTGCTGAGTTTTCCAAACTTGCTGGCATATTGAGTGCAGCACTTTCACAGCATCATCTTTCAGGATTTGAAACAGCTCAACTGGAATTCCATCACCTCCACTAGCTTTGTTCGTAGTGATGCTTTCTAAGGCCCACTTGACTTCACATTCCAAGATGTCTTGAACAAGCGTCTTTTAATTTCATGGCTGCAGTCACTGTCCACAGTGATTTTGGAACCCAAGAAAAGAAAGTTTGTCACTATTTCCATTGTTTCCCCATCTATTTGCCATGAAGTATTGGGACTGGATGCCATGATCTTAGTTTTTTGAATGTTGAGTTTTAAGCCAACTTTTTTACTCTCCTCTTTCAGATTTATCAAGAGGCTGTTTAGTTTCTCTTCACTTTCTGACGTTAGGGTGGTGTATTCTACATTTCTGGTGTTATCGATATTTCTCCTGGCAATCTTGATTCCAGCTTGTGTTTCACCCAGCCCGGCATTTCATGTGATGTACTCTGCATATAAGTTAAATAAGCAGGGTGACCACATACAGCCTTGATGTACTCCTTTCCTGATTTTTGGAGCCAGCTCGTTGTTCCCTGTTCAGTTCTGTTTCTTGAACTGCATACCGTTTCTCAGGTTTCTGCTTATAGGTTTCACATATTTAAGTGTCATTTTTATATCACTTTATATCAATTGATTTTTCTCTGTGACTTTTATTTTTCTATAAAATGTTTGGTCTCTTTTCCTTCTATTTAAAGATTTATACACACACACACACACACACACACACACACACACACACACACAGCCTTGACATACTCCTTTCCCAATTTAGAACCAGTCCACCATTGTTCCATGTCTGGCTCTAATTGTTGCTTCTTGTCCTCTATATAGATTTCTCAGGAGGCAGGTCAGGTGGTCTGCTATTCCCATCTCTTTAAGAATTTTCCACACTTTGTTGTGATCCACACAATCCAAGGCTTTAGCGTAGTTAGTGAAGCAGAAGTAGATGTTTTTCTGGAATTCTCTTGCTTTTTCTGTGATCCAGCGGATGTTGGCAATTTGATCTCCGGCTCCTCTGACTTTTCTAAATCCAGCTTGTACATCTGGAATTTCTTGATTCACATACAGTTGAAGCCTAGCTTGAAGGTTTTGGAGCATTACCTTGCCAGCATGTGAAAGGAGTATGATTGTGCTGTACTTTGAACATTCCTGGGCATTGCCCTTCTTTGGGATTGGAATGAAACTGACCTTTTCCAGTCCTGTGGCCACTGCTGAGTTTTCCAAATTTGCTGGCATATTGAGTGCAGCATTTTTTAGGGTTTGAAATACCATTATCTTTTAGGATTTGAAATAGCTCCACTGGAATTCTGTCACCTGCACTAGCTTTGTTCATAGCGTTGCTTCCTAAGGCCCACTTAACTTCACTCTCCAGGATATCTGACCCTGAGTGATCACACTATCTTGGTGATTCCAGTTATTAAGACCTTCTTCTGTGTATTCTTAACCACCTCTCCTTAACCATCTTCTGCTCCAGTTAGGTCCACACCATTTCTGTCCTTTATTGTGCTCATCTTTGCATGAAATGTTCCCTTGATATCTCTAATTTTCTTGAGGAGATCTCTAGTCTTTCCCATTCTATTGTCTTCTATTTCTTTGCATTGTTCACTTAAAAAGGCTTTCTCATCTCTCCTTGCTGTTCTCTGGAGCTCTGCATTCAGATCGGCTTATCTTTCCTTTTCTCCTTTGCCTTTTGCTTCTCTTGGCTATTTGTAAGACCTCCTCAGACAATCATTTTGCCCTTTTCCATTTCTTTTTTTTTTTTTTTGGAGATCATTTGGATCACTGCCTCCTATATAATGTTATGAACCTCTGTCCATAGTTCTTCAGGTACTCTATCCTATCTAATCCCTTGAATCTACTTGTTACTTTCAATGTATAATCATAAGGGATTTGATTTAGGTCATACCTGAATGGTCTAGTGGTTTTCCCTACTTTCTTCAATTTAAGTCTGAATTTGGCAATAAGGAGTTCATGATCTGAGCCACAGTCAGCTCCTGGTCTTGTTTTTGCTGACAATATAAAGCTTCTCCATCTTGAGCTGCAAAAATTATAATCAGTCTGGTTTTGGTATTGACTGTCTGGTGATGTCCATGTGTAGAGTCATCTCTTGTGTTGTTAGAAGCGGGTGTTTGCTATGACCAGTGCATTCTCTTGGCAGACTGTTAGCCTTTGCCCTGCTTCATTTTGCAAGGCCAAACTTGCCTGTTACTCCAGTTTTCTCTTGACTTCCTACTTTTGCATTCCAGTCCCCTATGATGAGAAGGACATCTTTTTTTTGGTGTTAGTTCAAGAAGGTCTTGTAGGTCTTCATAGAACTGATCATCATCTTCACCATTACTGGTTGGGGCATAGACTTGAATTACTGTGATATTGAATGGTTTGCCTTAGAAATGAACTGAGATGATTCTGTCATTTTTGAGATTATACCCAAGTACTGTATTTCAGACTCTTGTTGACTATGAGGGCTACTCCATTTCTTCTAAGGGATTCTTGCCCACAGTAGTAGATATAATGGTCATCTGAGTTAAATTCGCCCATTCCAGTCCATTTTAGTTCACTGATTCCTAAAATGTCGATGTTCACTCTTGCCATCTCCTGTTTGACCACTTCCAATTTACCTTGACTCATAGACCTAACATTCCAGGTTCCTATGTAATGTTGTTCCTTATAGCATCGGACTTTACTTTCACCACCAGACACATCCACAACTGGGTGTTGTTTCTGCTTTGGCTCAGCCTCTTCATTCCTTCTGGAGCAGTTTCTCTACTGTCTCTAGTGTCATACTGGACACCAACTGACCTGGGAGGTTCACCTTTCAGTGTCTTCTTTCTGCCTTTTCATACTGGGTCTTGGTCTGGTGGACATGGCCATCCTCAGTAAAGTTTTAATCCAGTTTTCTGCTACTGGGTGTGGCTGTATTCCCTCCCTGTAGTTTGACCTGAGGCCAAACTGTGATAGGGTTAATGGCAATAGTGGCAACCTCCTTCAAAAGGACTTATGCCATCACATAATAGACAGTTTCTATTTCTCTAAATCAGTGGATGAATGCAATGGTCATTAGATGAGCTTCTGCTGCATCCACTAGATAGAGCTGTCCTTCTAATACTTAAGTTAGATGATGTTGCTTTTTCACTCAAAACCCTCCAGTGACTTTTTCTGAAGTACCTACGGTGATCTACCAAGTCCCACGTTACCTGCCCTGCCCTCCTACCATTCCTTCTCTCTCTCACGGGCTTCTTGGCTCACCTAGACTTGTTACTGTGGTCATATTAGCTTGTATTCTGTTTGTCCTACCAGACAATCCTCTACCTACCTCAGGGTCTTCCCTGATGGCTCAGCTGGTAAAGAATCCACCTGCAGTGAGGGAGACCTGGGTTTGATCCCTGAGTTGGGAAGACCCCCTGGAGAAGGGAAAGGCTACCCACTCCAGTATTCTGGCCCGGAGAATTCCATGGCCATGGGATGGCCGTGGACTATACAGTCCATGGAGTTGCAAAGAGTTTTACATGACTGAATGACTTTCACTTTCTTTTCCCTACCTCAGGGCCATTGTACTTGCGTTCCCCTAGCCATTCACATAGTTTAATCACTTCTTGCAGGTCGTGACTCAAATGTGACCTCTTCAGTGAGACCTTCCCTAACTATTCCCTAGATTCTTCCTCCCTCCAGCCCTTCCTTTCTCTTGCTTTATTTTCTATAACTCTTGCCTATCTGATACCACATGCCCATTCCTTTGTACTAGGATTTAAGCTTTCTGAGGTAGGATGTTATTTGCTTACTTGCAGAGAACACTATCAGGCAGTAAGAGATACTGACATACCTAAGTGAGTAGATGAATGACTGTCTCCAGCACAATGTCTTCAGAGGCCAGTTGTGTAACATAAATAGACAAAATGACTGGAGTGAACGCAAAAGTGGGAGGAGAGTTGAGATACACACATCCCTGCTAAGGGGATTAACATAACAGCAACAGCAATCACAAACCAGTCCCAGCTACACCAGCGCCTTGTATGTGCTGCACTATGTGATGGGCTGCTTCTCCAAACCTGGACCTCCTAGAGTTGCTGCCAATAAAGGGCTCTGAGGAGAGGTGCCATGGTCTTTCTGGAGGGCTTGGATTCGCTGGTGGCTCAGATGGTAACGCGTCTGCCCGCCATGCGGGAGACCCAGGTTCGATCCCTCAGTTGGGAAGATCCCCTGGAGAAGGAAATGGCAACCCACTCCAGTACTCTTGCCTAGAAAAGTCCATGGGTGGAGGAGCCTGGTGGGCTATAGTCCACAGGGTTGCAAAGAATCGGACATGACTGAGCGACTTCACTTTCACTTTCTAAGAAGTAGTTCATGAAACTCATTTAGAACATTCTAAATGTGATGAGACATTGTTCATTACATTGTAATTTGTTTTCTCCCACTGGTATCATGTCTGGTATGTGTTTCTCAAATCATTTTATTTTTGAATTGGATAGATCCTAGGACTTCTGTTACTGATAGTCCTTTTTTCCAGGTAGAAAATTTAGAATTTAATCTGTAACCCTCTTAAAGACATGAGATGTTCTGGCATACATTTTTGTATTAGACACATTCCAGTTCTACATTATGTCTTGTCCATTTCATATCTTTGTATCACCTTTCTTACTGGGTCCTCCAATAAGAAATGAACTGATCATTGACTTGCTCAGGCTTTTAGGTATGAATGACATCCAGAATAAATAGACCAGTCACCCACCCCACTTTTTTTTCCTACTGAGACCCTCCAACTCAAAGGTGTCATGTACTGTGTGATAGTCACTGGGAACTGGGAGAGAAATATAAGTGGGAGAGAAATACAACTGGGATCTAACAGAGAGGGAAGGGCAGGAGATAGAAGAGGCTGCAGAGAAGTTGGAAATAAGTGGCAAGAGGAATAGAGCTTTGCTCATGGCAGAATGAAATGACTCTTCTCCAAGAATGGGATCATCCTTCTTATTATACAAGATCCAACCTCATGAAATACAAAGAACATTCCCATGGTGGCCTGGATGACCACAGGTGATTTGCACAGGTGTATTAAGGGAAGTGCAGCTTCTTTGCTTGGGTTGTTTGGGAATATCTAATGGTCTTATCTCACATTCAAGTTCTGGAGACCCCTCTGGTTTCCTCATGACTCACAAGAGTAGGGGTCCTGCCTGTTTGTGACTGACTATACCGTCCCAAGAAGACTCATTGACTCTTAGAGGGCTTTCCATTTTTCATTTCTCAGGCACTTCATTTTGTGATCAGGGCAATAACATGACATGCCTGAGCCACTAGCTGGGTGGGCACAGCTGTAAAACTGACAGTAACCCTGACACTAGGAGAAACCACCCTGGTGAAGTGATCAAAAGAGAAGTAATTATTGCTTCTAATCTGACTTTATCAAGGAAATGCCCCAGTATTTCCTGATCTATGATCTGCTAATACATTTATTGTGAGGGCAGAGTAAATGTTTAACCTTGCCTGTTTTATCAATTAGTACTTTTGTTTGCTTTTTTTATTGGAAGATAACTGCTTTACAATATTGTGTTGGTTTCTGCCATATGTCAACATGAATCAGTACACAGTATCAGTATTTATCCTAATGACTGTGTTGATTGTGTGTTTATTTGTTGCAAGAATATTTCCTCCTCTCCAACCCAGAAGACTGTACTCTGAATATTGTCAGGAAGCCCTTTATGAACTTTAGCAACTGCATGACTCATGTCTAACTTTAAACTCTTACCAATTAAGCGAACAGTTCTATTATCTCATTGAGATGGTTTTCTTCCTGCTTTCATCATGTAACACCCCCTGCCAATTTTAAAAAGACCCTCCCCCCGCCTGCCAAAGAGGGTGTCCTACTTGAGTTCTTGTCTTCTGACTGGTAGCTTAATTCATTACTTACTCTCCCCATGGCCAGAATTAGGCAAAACAAGATTTATCAAGCAATTTCTATGTGTCACGACTTCCCTGATGGCTCAGGGGAAAAGACCCTGAGTACAGAGACCAGTGTTCGATCCCCGGGTTGGGAAGATCCCCAGGAGAAGGGAATGGCAACCTACTCCAGGATTCTTGCCTGAAGAATTTCATGGACAGACGAGCAGGGCAGGCTATAGTCCGTGGGATCACGAAGAGTAGGACAGGAATGAGTGACTAACATTTTCACTTTTTCTTTTCTATGTGTGACGTACTGTTCTAGGGACTGGGGACAACTTTCCTTGCTTCATGGAGTGAATTTCGCAGTAAGGGGAGAGAGGCAATCATGAAAAGTAACATGGTGGTAAGTGTTAGGGAGGTAAATAAACCAGGAAAGGGGGGTGTGGGTGTGTGTGTGGAAGGCGACATTTGAGTCCTGAGTTGTAGGAGTGAGCCATGCAGGTAACCAGGGACACGGGTACAGATAATGGAATACGAGTAAGAACAGAGGCTCTGAGGAAGGGAGGTGTCAGTGGGCCAGGAGCAGCCAAGAGACCCCTGGCTGGAGCCATGCTTAAAGGAGTGGAAAAAGGGGTTTGTGGAAGGGGCAGGTGGATGATGTAAGACCTTTGTAAGGAATCTGATTTTGGCTGATGTGGAGCCATTAGAAGGTCATGAGCAGAGCAGTGACTGCTTGAGTTTGAGCTCTTTTTCTGTAACCACTGTGAAGAGAAGAGCTAGGAGCAAGGGAGCAAGGAGCCTGGGTAGATGGTGATAATGGCCTCAGGGTGGTGACCTCGGTGGTGGCAGGGCAGGGGGAGGATTTGGGGGGAGATGGGCCAACCCTTGGTAGCCCACACAACGCCCTAAGATGGTGACTGGTCTCCTGTCTCAAACCATCAAGAATATTAAAGATGAAAGTTCTAATTCAGGTGATTCTTACTTTTAGACTAGAACTCAATAAATATTTGCTTCTCTTAAGAATGAAATTGACATTGGTGAGTCGAACTTTACAGAAAAGTTGTATACAGATAGCTTCATTTAGGCTTTTTAATTAGCTCATGAGGTAGATAGCATTATCTATTTTAATTTAAATTGTATGAAAGGTAGTACAAGATAAAATTTAGAACAAAATGACACTAAAATGAAAAAGGCTTCTTTGCTCATGTCAACCATGTTTCCCTCAGACCGCCTAAGTTTGAGTCTATAGAGAAATCCTCTAGCACATAAAAGCATGTCATTTATATCCCCACCCAAAAAGGATGAACACAGCACATTCTTCTAGGCCTTGAGTTTTTTCATTTATTAATTCATCTTGGTGCCCTTCACATTCACAGAGGAAATCAATCCCCGGTCACAGAACTCCAAGTTCTGGACATAACTTTTTTTTTTTGCACTTAAAAAATTTATTTATTGAAGTACAATTGATTTAAAATGTTACATTTCTTTCAAGTGGATAGCACAGGGGTTCATTTTTTGGGGGGGGTTGTACAAAGTCTTAAAAAACAAACTTGTTATTCCATTAACATTAATCCGTATAAGCTTCTTTTAATTTTTGTTTTTTTTTCCTTAATATATGTGTTTTATTGAGGTATTGTTGACATACAATGTTTCAGGTGTACAGCAAGGTGATTCAGTTATACACATATATTATTTTTCAGATTATTTTCCACTACAGGTTATTATAATATTGACTGTGGTTCCCTGTGCTATCCAGTAAACCTTTGTTGCTTGTTGCATATCTATTTAAAATTAGAAATCTAACTTCTATTCATACTGAGTCAAACAAGTGGAATTAAAATGTCAAATTTTTAGTTAGGCAAAAGTTCTATAAGTTTTCTAAAATACATGTTACACATACTATATACACACACACACACGCACAAAAGTTTTTCTACTATAGTTGATAAAGGTGTGAGAAAGAAATCAGAAAAAAAAGAGATGGAGAAATTGGAAAACATAAACCAAATGAAATGAGAGCACTGACTATGAAATAGAAAAAGTGAAAAAACTAGATTAAAGATCATCATATAGTCCAGTTGTTTTTAAACATGGCTGCTCATTAGAAACACATCTGGGGCTTTGGAGGAAAAAAGCAGTACCTGGGCATTTGTATTTTCCAAAAAATTCCAAGATAATTCTAATATGCACCTGGATTTTAAAAAGTGATTACAGAGTTTTCTACTAAATGGTAGTTTTGGTGATATAGAAGTCTAGTTTTCTGTTGACAGATCATGGTACAATGGTATTAAGTGAATAATAGTTACATAATCACAACAGTAAAAGATGTTTATCAGTTTTCACAATCAGGAGCCAGATTTTTTTTTTTAAAAAAAGATAATTACAATTGCAAGCCATAATGGGAACATGATTAACCTACAATATAAAATAGTTACATACAATTTGGAGGGTCAAGCAGAGTGATGTGGTAAGTGAAAGTACATACATGCACAGGTTAGTTTTCATTGCCCAGCCAGTCTGTTGTCCTTTGGTTGGTGCATTTAATTCATTTATATTTAAGGTAGTTATTGATATGTATGATCCTATTACCGTTTTCTTAATAAAACAATTAAGAAAATTTGGATTTATTTTCTGTAGGTCTTTCCTTCTGTTGTGTTTCCTGCCTAGAGAAATTTCTTTAGCATTTGTTGTAAAGCTGGTTTGATGGTGCTGAATTCTCTTAACTTTTGCTTGTCTCAAAAGCTTTTGATTTCTCCATCAAATCTGAAGGAGAATCTTGCGGGGTAGCCTCTTCTTGGCTGTAGGGTCTCCTCACCTACGGTGAGACTATAGGTCTCACTTTAAATATATCATGCCATTCCCTTCTGGCTTGTAGAGTTTCTGTTGAAAAATCAGCTGATAACCCGATGGGAGTGCCCTTGTATGTTATTTGTTTTTCCCTTGTTGCTTTTTAATATTTTACCTTTGTCTTTAATTTTTGCAAGTTTGATTTTACTATGTGTCTTTGTGCGTTCCTGCTTGGGTTTATTCTGCCTAGGACTCTGTGCTTCTTGGACTTGGTTGACTATAGTTAAATCCTGCTGGCCTTCAGGGTTAGATCCCCAGGTTAGGATGCCTGAGCTGGGGCTCAAAACCTTCACAACAGAGAAAGAATTACTTTGGTACTATTATTCTCCAGTTTGTGGGTAACCCACCCAGTGGGTACGGAACTTGATTTTATCATGATTGCGCCCCTCCTTCTGTCTTGTCGTGGCCTCTCTTGTCTTTGGCCCTGGGGTATCTTTTTTGGTGAGGTCCAGCGTCCTCCCGTCGATGGTTGTTCAACAGCTAGTTGTGATTTTGGTGCTCTCGCAGAGATGAGCAAACATCCTTTTACTCTGCCATCTCGAACCGGAAGCCAGCTTCTTTTTCCTTTTAGATTTTTTAAAATTGGAGTACAATTGCTTTGCAATGTTGTGTTTCTGCTGTATAACAAAGTAAATCAGCTGTATCTATTCAGATATCCGTATATCCCAGCCCTCTTGAGCCTCCCTCCCACCCTACCCCCCTAAGTCGCTATGGAGCACCTGGCTGAGCTCCCTGTGTCATGCAGCTGTTCCCACTAGCTATCTATTTCACACATGATAGTGTGTATATTTGAGTCCCAATCTCCCAATTTGTCCACCCTCCCCTCCCTCAAGCCATGTCCACATGTCCATTTCCTATGTCTGCATTTCTATTCCTACCCTGCATATAAGTTCATCTGTGCCATTTTTCTAGATTCCACATTTATGCATTAATATATGATATTTGTTTTTCTTTTTGACTTACTTTACTCTGTATAGCATACTCTGTGTCCATCCACATCTCTACAAATGACCCAATTCCATTCCTTTTTATGACTAATATTCCATTATATGCATGCACCACATCTTCTTTATCCATTCATCTGCCATTGGACATTTAAGTTGTTTCCATGTCCTGGCTATTGTAAACAGTGCTGCAGTAAACACTGGGGTACATGTGTCATTTTGAATTATGGTTTTCTCAGGTTATATGGCCAGTAGTGGGATTGCTGGGTCATATGTTAATTCTATTTTAAAATATTTAAAGAACCTCCATAATGTTCTCCACAGTGGCTGTATCAGTTTACATTCCCACCAACAGTGCAAGAGGTTTCCTTTTCTTCACACCCTCTTTAGGATTTATTATTTGTAGAATTTTTGATTATGGTCTTTCTGAGTGGTGTGAGGTGATACCTCATTGCAGTTTTGATTTGCATTTCTCTAATAATTAGTGATGTTGAGTATCTTTTGATGTGACTGTTGACCATCTGAATGTCTTCTTTGAAGAAATGTATATTTAGGTCTCCTGCCCATTTTTTTTTTCCATTGGGTTATGTGTTTTTATTGATATTGAGCTGCATGAGCTGTTTGTATATTTTGGAGATTAATCCTTTTGCACATATTATAAATAACATGATGAGAAAATCTCAGGGGCTAAGCAGAGTTAGTGTCATTTTGTAAAAGAGGAAACTGCTTCAGGAAGAGAAGGTAACTGGCCCTTTCTTTTGCAATCAGTGAGAGAACTAAGTAAGACTCAAGTGTTGGGTCAGTTCCTTGTGTTAATAATTCCTACCATAACCAAGAAAGCATCCTCAAGAGTGAGAGGAGCAGAAAGCAAATTCACCTGTTAGAAATAGTGTGGAGGGACACTCAGATTATCCAGGGGCCACATAGGGGATCTGTAGCCCTCTCCTCCTCACTGTCCTCAGGTTCCATCACTAAAGAATGGCTTGGATCGTCTGACACAGTTGCTAAGGGCTTAGTGGGGAAGCTTTAAACCAGGGGAGCAAGTAAGCTGTGAGGTCTGCGTTCACCTAGTCAAGTGATTGGGACAGTCTCAATGCTGAGCCTCTCACCTGTCTGCATTCTCTGTCATTTCCTCTACTGGGTGGGATGTACACCTATCAACGAATTCTCTCTCTTTATACATTTTATATTTTCTCTTAAAATTAAAAAATATTGGCGTATAGATGATTAAAAATGTTGTATAAGTTTCAGGTGTACAGTAAAGTGATTCAATTATACTTATGCAAGTATCTATTCTTTTCCCACTTAGGTTATTACAGAATATTGAGCAGAGTTGCTGTGCTACACAGTAGGTCCTTGTTGGTTATGTATTTTAAATGTAGCCATGTATAGGTGTCAGTCGCAAACTCCCAATTTATCCCCTCTTCCCTGTAACTGTTGTTTCCTTCAAAGTCTGTGAGTCTGTTTCCATATAGCTTTTTAAAAAATTCAGCACATAAGTGATATTATGATATTTGTCTTTGACTCACTTCATTTAGTATAATAATCTCCAGGTACATTCACGTTGGTGCAAATGGCATTATTTCATTCTTTTCAATAAGTAATATTCCATTATATAGGTACCACATCTTCTTTATCCATTAATTCTTGGATAGACATTTAGTTTATTTCTCTGTCTTTTGTCAGTGGTGCTTCTGTGAACATTGGGGTGTACATATCCTTTTTAGCCATGGTTTTATCCAGATGTATGCTGAGGAGTGGGATTGCTGGATTATGTGATAGCTCTATTTTTAGTCTTTTAAAGGACCCTCCACACTGTTCTCCATAGTGTCTGTACCAATCTACTTTTCCACCAACAGTGTAGGAGGGTTTCCTTTTCTCCACACATTTCTCTCTTCAGCATTTATTATTTGTAGACTTTTTGATGATGACCATTCTCACTGATGTGATACTTCATTGTAGCTGTTTTTTTTTTCATTGTAGCTTTGATTGGCATTTCTCTAATGCTGAGCAATTTATATGTGTCTGTTGGCCATCTGAATGTCTTCTTTAGAGAAATGTCTATTTAGGTCTTCCGCCTGGTTTTTGGATTGGGTTTTCTTCCCTTTTTTTAGTATTGAGCTGCATGAGCTGTTTGTATATTTTGGAGATTAATCTTTTGTCAGTCAGATTGTTTCAAAACATTTTCTCCCATTCTGTGAGTTTTCTGTTTTGTATTGTTTCTGTTGCTGTTCAAAAGCTTTTGATTTTAATTGGACCCCATTTGTTTATTTTTGCTTTTATTTCCAATGGATCAAAAGATTTTTCTGTGATTTATGTCAGAGTATTCTGCCTATGTTTTCCTCTAAGAAAACATAGTATCCATTTTATAGTATCCAGTCTTCTATTTAGGTCTTTAAGGCATGTTCAGTTTATTTTTGTGTATGGTGTTAGAGAATGTTCTAATTTCATTTTTTCATGGAACTGTCCAGTTTTACATTTATTGAAGAGATTATCTTTCTTCCATTATATAGTGTTGCTTTCTTTTCCCTAGATTAATGGACCATAGATGTGTGCGTTTATTTCTGGACTTTATTTTCTGTTCCATTGATCTATATTTCTGTTTTTATACCAGTGTCATACTGTTTGGATGACTGTTGCTTTGTCGTGTAATCTGAAGTCAAAGTATGATTCCTCTAGTTATATTTTTCTAAAAATTGCTTTGCCTATTCAGGGTCTTTTGTGTCTCCATATAAGTTTTAAGATTTTTTCCATTTTAACTTTCCAAATGGATGGATCCTTATTTTTTCTGACTATGAAGATAGTGCATGTTCATTATAAAACACATATGCATACTGCTGCTGCTGCTGCTGCTAAATTGCTTCAGTTCTGTCTGACTCTGGGCAACCCCATAGACAGCAACCCACCAGGCTTCTCTCTCCCTGGGATTCTCCAGGCAAGAATACTGGAGTGGGTTGCCATTTCCTTCTACACAAGTACAAAAAATGGCAAAAAATTTTCCATGTACTTCTCCCCGTGCAGTAAAGCTCTGATAATAGTGTGGGTTGGTTTCCAATATAGGTGTCTGGTGTGTGCCTGCATACCTGTGTGTAAATGTGAATGCTTTCTTTTTTATGCAGATGAATTATTTCACACATTCCCCTATATTTGTTTTCATTGACAATCCATCCTGGTTAATTTTGCATGCTATCTCATTTTTTTCTATGCTCCAGATCCTTTTTAGAAACTTCCCTGGTGGCCCAGTGGTTAAGATTCTGCACTCCCAATGCAAGGGACATGGTTCTTATCCCTTGGGGAACTAAAAACCCACTTGCCATGCAGAGTAGCCAAAAGATTAAAAATAAATCACTTTTTAAATAATTTTTTAAAGATTCCAGATAACTCTTAAAATGTTTTAATGACTTCACAAGCTTTTATATTCTAATGGTACCATAATTATTCTTATTTTGGTGGCTTTGACTTTTTTACTCTTAAAAATGGAACCCTAATAAACATACATGCACATATTTTAAATGCTAAATTATTCAACTCATCAACAGGGGGGAAAAACAAATCAAGCTTGTTGGTTAGAAGTCAGGGGATCCAGGCTTCCTTTTCAGCTCGGCTATCTTGGATGTGTCCTTGATTGGTCATGTGATGTTAGGCCAATCCCATCCCTTCTCTGGATCCTTTTTCCCCCCCAAGTACACATAAAAATATTCAAACTCAAAAGCAGAAAGTGTTTGTAGTGGAGCCCCTGCTTTGTGCTTGGAGGCATATCTCTGAACACTACGGGCAAAGTGAGAAGAACAGAATATGGACAAGGTCCCCCACAGTATCACACCCTGGTGACATGGCACACGCTTGTGGTAGGTCAGGGGAACCAGGATCCTTTCCATCATCCTCTGACCTGAAAGAGAGCCAGGGTCTTGAAAACAGCGTGGAAATGATGGCAATTCAAGAACAGAATAAATCAAAACACAGAGGTGGGAAGTGGCAGGAACATATGGGGACTGTGAGGATCACACTAGGCTATGTTCAGGTGGGAAAGGCAGTTTGGTAATGGTAGGGCTTTGAATGTTAAAAAGAGGTATTTGGACTTGACTTGATCTAAGGCAATGAGCAGTCCTTGAAGATAAGGGTGGGTTGAGAACTCATAGAACTGCAAAGACCTTTCTGTGGCCAGGTTTTTGTGTGTGCTGGCCCTGGGTCACTCCTTAGAATGTCATTGCTAAAGGGGCATATAACCCAACTCTTGTGTGTGAAAAGATAACCAAGACCCAGAGAGAGTGAGGCTGTTTTTCCAAGGTACATTAGTGGCAAGTGCAGGTGTGGAGACACACCTGAGCTGTGACTGACTGATATGCTCCACCCTCACTGTCAACCTGCTGAAGGCTTGTAACATGACAGCTTGGAAAAAGCACTGAGATTGGTATTGGGAAGTCAGCGTTCCAATTCCAACTCTGCCCTGGCTGTGGCTTCCATACCCTCCCAAGATAGGCAGTTTCTATATTGAATTACTGGGTTAGGGCATATGGATTGTTTTTCTTGTCTACCCACACAGTATAAATCCCATAATTCTGTGTTTTGAAAAGCCCCTTTGTCCCATAGTAGCTCATTTAACTCAATCCAATGGTGGCTGTAGATGAAAGAGATCTTGATGGTACAGAAGAAATTTGGGTTTGGAAAAGGATTAAGTGCCTTATTCTAGGTTATTCAATGAGTTGTGAAATGGGATCAGTTCAGTTGCTCAGTTGTGTCTAACTCTTTGCAACCCCATGGACTGCAGCATGCCAGGGTTGCCTGTCCATCACCAACTCCCAGTGTTTGCTTAAACTCGCATACATCAAGTTGGATATCGCCTGCCATATCAACAAAGATGTCACAGCTGTCTGTGATTCTTTCCCTTCAAATGTGAATTTCTGAGCCATGCCAGCAAGCAGCAGCCACGAGTTCCTGAGCCATCCTGACAAGCAGGCCACTTCCTATAGAATTTAAGGATGTCACAGTCATCAGTGTTTACAGAGCCCTAAGGCAAGTTCCAGAAAAAAAACATCTATTTCTGCTTTATTCTCTATGCCAAAGCCGTTGACTGTGTGGATCGCAATAAACTGTGGAAAATTCTGAAAGAGACGGGAATACAAGATCACCTGACCTGCCTCTTGAGAAATCTGTATGCAGGTCAGGAAGCAACAGTTAGAACTGGACATGGAACAACAGACTGGTTCCAAATAGGCAAAGGAGTACGTCAAGGCTGTATATTGTCACCCTGCTTATTTAACTTCTATGCAGAGTACATCATGAGAAACGCTGGGCTGGAGGAAGCTCAAGCTAGAATAAAGATTGCTGGGAGAAATACCAATAACCTCAGATATGCAGATGACACCACCCTTATGGCAGAAAGTGAAGGAGAACTAAAGAGCCTCTTGATGAAAGTGAAAGAGGAGAGTGAAAAAGTTGGCTTAAAGCTTAACATTCAGAAACCAAAGATCATGACATCCGATCCCATCACTTCATAGCAAATAGATGGAGAAACAGTGGGAAAAGTGGCTTACTTTATTTTTCTGGGCTCCAAAATCACTGCAGATGGTGACTGCAGCTATGAAATAAAAAGATGCTTACTCCTTGAAGAAAAGTTATGACCAACCTAGACAGGATATTAAAAAGCAGAGAGATTACTTTGCCAACAAAGGTCCATATGGCTTTTCCAGTGGTCATGTATGGATGTGAGAGTTGGACTATAAAGAAAGCTGAGCACTAAAGAATTGATCCTTTTGAACTGTGATGTTGGAGAAGACTCTTGAGAGTCCCTTGGACTGCAAGGAGATCCAAGGAGTCCATCCTAAAGGAGATCAGTCCTGAATGTTCATTGGAAGGACTGATGCTGAAGTGAAACTCCAATACTTTGGCCATCTGATGCGAAGAACTGACTCCTTGGAAAAGACCCTGATGCTGGGAAAGATTGAAGGCAGGAGGAGAAGGGGACGACAGAGGATGAGATGGTTGGATGACATCACCGACTAAATGGACATGAGTTTGAGTGAACTCCGGGAGTTGGTGATGGACAGGGAGGCCTGGTGTGCTGCAGTCCATGGGGTCCCAAAGAGTCGGACACGACTGAGTGACTGAACTGAACTGAAGGCAATTCAAGAAAGAGAATACCTCTGTAAAAATGCTGGATGCTGGCCCTAGATACCTGAGATGCATATGAAAGAAATAACTTCAATAATCCCAGACTCTTGCATCTTCCCATACATAGGAAACACAAAATTCCTTAACCAGCTATCTGGTTTTCCTTACTTAACAATAATTATTGATGTTTAGACTACCTGGTCCCATCACTTCATGGGAAATAGATGGGGAAACAGTGTCAGACTTTATTTTGGGGGGCTCCAAAATCACTGCGGATGGTGACTGCAGCCATGAAATTAAAAGACGCGTACTCCTTGGAAGAAAAGTTATGGCCAACCTAGATAGTATATTCAAAAGCAGAGACATTACTTTGCCAACAAAGGTCCGTCTAGTCAAGGCTGTGGTTTTTCCAGTAGTCATGTATGGATGTGAGAGTTGGACTGTGAAGAAAGATGAGCGATGAAGAATTGATGCTTTTGAACTGTGGTGTTGGAGAAGACTCTTGAGAGTCCCTTGGACTGCAAGGAGATCCAACCAGTCCATTCTAAAGGAGATCAGCCCTAGGTGTTCTTTGGAGGGAATGATTCTAAAGCTGAAGCTCCAATACTTTGGGCACCTCATGCGAAGAGTTGATTCATTGGAAAAGACTCTGATGCTGGGAGAGATTGGGGGCAGGAGGAAAATGGGACGATAGAGGATGAGATGGCTGGATGGCATCACTGACTCGATGGACATGAGTCTGAGTGAACTCTGGGAGATGGTGATGGACAGGGAGGCCTGGCATGCTGCGATTCATGGGGTCGCAAAGAGTCGGACACAACTGAGTGACTGAACTGAGCTGAGACTACCTGCCCCCTTTGTTGCAGATTTATATATAGCCTTGTCTCCTTCTCCCTCGGCTACTGCTACTTCGGATGCTGTCTGCTGGGCTTGAAGTCCTAAGATTTTTCAACAAATAAAATAGTCTCTACTTCAGGATGTGTCAATATTTTAAGTTGACAGAGTAAAGAGCAGAACCCAAGGATTAGCTTACACTTACATAGCACTTACCATGTAGCACAGATGGTAAAGAATCTGCCTGCAATACAGGAGACCTGGTTTCAGTCTCTGAGTTGGGAAGGTCCCTTGAAGAAGGGGATGGCAACCCACTCCATTATTCTTACCTGGAGAATTCCAAGGACAGAAGAGCCTGGCAGGTACAGTCAATGGGGCTGCAAAGAGTCAGAACTAAGCAATTTCTTAGCAGACAAAGGATCATGTGACTTGTTCTCCGTCATTCACTGAGTAAAGAGCAAAACCCGTTTTGGACTCCTCCATCATTGCCATTTCCATTACACCACACAAATGAAAGAAGGCATTTCACTTTAGCCACCTCTTAGTTGACATGTCCTCCAGACAAGATCCAACCACATCTAAGTAGAGGATAGCATGGATTTGCCCCATAGGGTGTGCTCGACATTGTTGGTTAAACAAGAGAGAGGGAGATAAGTAAAAAATATTTTTGGAGAAAATAGAACTCTGGGCTATCTGGCCTCTTTCCAGTTTATTTTCTTGCATTCCTTTCCAATCTTTTCATCTAACCTTGTTGATACGCCTTTGTTTGTGACTCTGGTATGGTTATTAAGCTCATGGGGAGAACAATGTATTCATAATGTCATCACAAGCTTTTTTAACTACTTATATTTTCAATGGAGATTGGCCATTGTATAATATTTTGATGGATTTGAATAACTCAGTGGGAGGGTGGGGGAAGGGGTGTGTTGGGGGCAAGGAATGCATTGCAAGAATGAATTGAATGAGTTGTTTGGTTTCGTAAACCAGCTTCTTGGTTACCATAATCTTGTGAAGCATTTAGTGGAATTTCTCAACCGTGAGTTTTTGGTAAAAGGCAGGTTTGATGAATCAACCTCAGCTGATTCATCTGGAAGCCTGGAAAACAGTACTGACTTGGCATTCTTAGGGCTTTGGAGGCTGGCCTATTACTCAGGCTCCATCTTTCCTGATACTTGACAGGGGAATCTGTGTGATTTTCCTTCATTCCACTTACAGATGAAGAGATACTTGTGTATCTTTGGCACTTTGAGGGCATAGAATGTGGATAACTTAAAATCTCTTCTGTACAATAAATACTTTATTTTACTGTTGGGAGACTTAAAGTATTAAGCAAAACTTTGCTGACAAAGTTCCATCTAGTCAAAGCTATAGTTTTTCCAGTAGTCATGTATGGATGTGAGAGTTAGACCATAAAGAAAGCTGAGTGCTGAAGAATTGATGTCTTCAAACTGTGGTGTTGGAGAAGACTCTTGAGAGACCATTGGACTGCAAGGAGATCCAACCAGTTAGTCCTAAAGGAAATCAGTCCTGAATACTCATTGGAAGGACTGATGCTAAAGCTGAAACTCCAATACTTTGGCCACCTGATGCAAAGAACTGACTCACTGGAAAAGACCCTGATGCTGGGAAAGATTAAAGGCAGGAGGAGAAGGGGATGACAGAGGATAAGATGGTTAGATGGCATCACCAACTTGATGGACATGAGTTTAAGCAAGCTCCGGGAGTTAGTGATGGACAGGGAGGCCTGGTGTGCTGCAGTCTACGGGCTCACAAAGAGTCAGACACGACTGAGTGACTGAGTTGAACTGAAGTAGTTAACAGTGGATTATTGACTAAACAGAAGATAGTAGGTGATAATCTAGGAGAATATTAAGTTGGATACACATCTCACTTTATTGATGAAGATAAATTCTAAGTGGGTTGAAGATTTAAATGTTAAAAATGGAAATCATAAATGTACTAAAAGAACATATGGTAAATTTCTTTATATGTCTAGAGTGGGGAAGATCTTTGTAAATGTGACTCAAAAGTCAATCCATAAGGAGAAGGTATATAACTTTGAAGGAGGGAGAGTAGGAGAGAGAGAGCATCTGCAATTGGCAAAACATACACTCTAAGTAAAGAAGAAAAGCAAATAGCAACATGGGGAAAAATAGCTCCAACTCATTTCACAGAATAAGAGTAAAGAGCTAATTTCTCCAATATGGCAAGAACTCCTAGATACCAAGAAGAAAAGGAATAAACCTCATAAGAAAAATGTGCAAAGAACATGAACAGTGAACAATAGTTTACAGAAAAGGAAACAAAAATGCTCTAAAATACGTGGAAAGATAAGGCTCAACTTAAAACGTAATTAGAGAGAAAATAACACTATGCTTGTAAGGTATAGTTCAGGCCGAGGCAAAGAAGGGCTGAGAAAAGAAGGACAGATGGAAGTAGGTTACCTTTATTAAGGCAAGGAGGGGCAAGGTTACCTTTATTAAGGCAAGGAGGGGCCTAATGACCAGGGTGAGCGCGAGAGGGATCAGGGAGGCTTCATATTTAAAGGGAGGATTGTGGAAGTGATAAGGGAAACATTAGTCAGGTGGGACGTTTCGGGTAACCTTTAGTTGAGCTGGCATTTGTAATTCAACAGGGGGTGGGAGGTTTTGGGCAGGGGGTGAAAAGTCCCAGGTGGATGCAACCGGCCAGGAGTATCAGGGTGGGATTTAAAGTTCGGTTTTCCCCCAAAGTTAGATGATTCAGCAAGGGCCTTTGAGACCGTTGTTTTCTTTTCTAGGCCCAAGACGGACCTTTGTTGGCAAAGTAATGTCTCTGCTTTTCAATATGCTATCTAGGTTGGTCATAACTTTTCTTCCAAGGAGTAAGCGTCTTTTAATTTCATGGCTGCAGTCACCATCTGCAGTGATTTTGGAGCCCCCAAAATAAAGTCTGACACTGTTTCCACTGTTTCCCCATCTATTCCCCATGAAGTGATGGGACTGCATGCCATGATCTTCGTTTTCTGAATGTTGAGCTTTAGGCCAACTTTTTCGCTCTCCTCTTTCACCTTCATCAAGAGGCATTTTAGCTCCTCTTCACTTTCTGCCATACGGGTGGTGTCATCTGCATATCTGAGGTTATTGATATTTCTCCTGGCAATCTTGATTCCAGCTTGTGTTTCTTCCAGTCCACCATTTCTCATGATATACTCTGCATATAAGTTAAATAAGCAGGGTGACAATATACAGCCTTGACGTACTCCTTTTCCTATTTGGAACCAGTCCGTTGTTCC
>SJYQ01002620.1:859923-912044 GCA_006410935.1 Redunca redunca | reverse complement strand
GCCCTGTGCCTTTCCACAGGCGGGTATTTTCTTTGGTATGTTTCAACCCTGGTTGCCCTGCGTGTCCTTAACTGAGTCTGTCCCCCTCCCAGTGTCTTTCAGCTGTGCGGAAATTGAATTGTCTTGGTATCTTCCAACTGGGCCCCACCCAGTATCTGGATCCTGGATGGGTATTTCCCAGTGTCTTCCCACTGGCAGCCCCCCCAACCCAGTACCCTCCTGAGAGGTACCTTATAGAGGTACCTGCTATATCCCACCATATAAAAATTCAGGATCTCAACCAATATAGGACATCCGAGGACCGGGAGAGACTTACGCAAATCCATTCCAAACTTCCAAGGAAGCGGATGAACACAAGGGGCCACTGCTGGTACTATGGCTCCGGTTTCTCATAGAGTTCAGAAAAATGGAGGAGAGAAAGCTGCTCTGGGTCGCTTCCTGTTTGTCGCCAAAACTGTCGACTAAAAAATACAGTCACAACCTGAAAGAGAGTTATTTTATTTGGGGGGAATGTTTAGGACTCTGAGCCTGGAGACAGCCTCTCAGCAGCTCTGAGAAAACTGCTCCAAGGAGGCAGGAGGGGCAGTCAGATCACAGACAAGTTTGCTACAAAGGGAGAAGGCAGTGTGAACATCAAAGATCAGATATCAAGTTAAGGAGTTTAGCATTCTACATATGGGAAGATGCAAACCTTTGAACTCACTGAAGTCATTCCTTTCATATGCCCTCAGCTCTCCGGGGCCAACCTTGTTTCCAAGTTCATCTTGTTTAATCACCATGGGGAGTGGCAGCATTCCCTGGATCCCAGTTTTGGGAGCCCTCATTCACATTTGGAGGCCAGAAATCGCTGATGGCTGTGACATTTCTTGTTCATTAATATGGCAGGAGATATTTTCATTTCATAGAGCAATCAGGCTTCCCTGGCGGCTCAGATGGGAAAGAATGAGCCTGCAACGCACAAGACCCAGGTTCCATACCTGGATCAGGAAGATAACCTAGAGAAGGCAATGGCACCCACTCCAGCACTCTTGCCTGGAGACAAGAATGGACAGAGGAGCCTGGAAGGCTGCAGTACATGGGGTCGCAGAATCGGACCGCACTGAGCAATTAACACTTTCACTTTTTCTTTTCTACGTGTCACAGACTGTTCGAGGGACTGGGCACAAGCAAACTTTCCTTGCTTCATGGAGCAAACTTTGCAGTAAGGGGAGAGAGGCAATAAATGAAAAGTGTAGAAGACATGGTGGTAAGGGTAGTGAAGTGAAGTCGCTCAGGCGTGTCCGACTCTTTGCGACCCCATGGCCTGTAGCCCACCAGGCTTCTCCGTCCATGGGATTTCCCAGGCAAGAATACTGGAGTGGGTTGCCATTTCCTTCTTCAGGAGATCTTTCTGACCCAGGGATTGAACCCCGGTCTCCTGCATTGGAGGCAGATGCTTTACGGTCTGAGCCACCAGGGAAGTCCATGGTAAGGATTAGGGAGGTAAATCAACTAGGAGAGGGGCAGGACATGAGAGTGTGTGTGTGTGTGTGTGTGTGTGTGTGTGAAGGGATATAACATGGGAGTGGCTGGGAAGGTGACGTTTGAGTCCTGAGTTGCAGGGGTGAGCCATGAAGGTAACCAGGGTTGCAAGTACAGGTAATGAAATATGAGTAAGAACAGAAGCTCTGAGGAAGGGAGTGTTGGCAGGCCAGGAGCAGCCAAGACAACCATGGCTAGAGCCATGCCTGAAGGAGTGGAAGAAGTGATTAGAAATGTGGAAGGGATGAGGTGGATGGTGTAAGACCTCTGAAGGGCCTTGTAAGGAATTTGGCTTTGGCTGATGTGAGAGCCATTAGAAGGTCATGAGCAGAACAGCGACATAATGTGGCTTGAGTTTGAGCTGTTTCCTGTAACCACTGTGAGAAGAGCTAGAGTCAAGGGAGCAGGCCTGGATAGATGGTGGTGATATGGTCTCAGGGTAGTGACCTGGGGAGTGGGCCATCCTTGGTGGTCCACACAGCACTTTAAGATGGTGACTGGTCTCCTGTTTCAAACCATCAAAAATATTAAAGGTGAAAGTTCTAATTCAGGTGATTTTTATTTTTAGACTAAAGTCCAATAAATATTTGGTTCTCTTAAGAATAATAACATTGATATTGGTGAGTCAGACTTTACAGAAAAGTTGTATGCACACAGCTTCTTTTAGTTTTTTTAATTAGCTCATGATGTAGATAGCATTATCTATTTTAATTTAAATTGTGTGAAAATTAGTAGAAGGTAAAATTCAGACAGAACAAAATGGCACTAAAATGAAAAATTTTTTTCATGAGCTGGTTTGCTCACGTCAACCATGTTTCCCTCACACTGCCTAAGTCTGAGTCTATAGAGAAATCCTCTGGTGCATAAAAGCATGTCATTTATAGCCCCATCCAAACAGGATGAACACAGCACATTCTTCTGTGCCTTGAGTTTTTCACTTATTAATTCATCTTGGTGCCCTTCACATTCACAGAGGGAATCAATCCCTTGTCTTAATGTCTACATAGAGCTCTAAGGTCTGGATGACATTTTTTTTTTTTTTGCATTTAAAATATTTATCAAAGCACAGTTGACTTAAAATATTACATTAGTTTCAAGTGTTCAACATAGTAATTTGTTATTGTTTTAGATTTGTGCAAAGTCTTAGAAAAATAAATTTGTTATTCTATTAGCATCAATCCATATAAGCTTCTTTTTCTTAATATACATTTTTAATTGAAATATAGTTGACTTACAACTGACAAAGAACTAATCTCAAAAATATACAAGCAACTCCTGCAGCTCAATTCCAGAAAATAAACGACCCAATAAAAAAATGGGCCAAAGAACTAAACAGACATTTCTCCAAAGAAGACATACAGATGGCTAACAAACACATGAAAAGATGCTCAACATTACTCATTGTCAGAGAAATGCAAATCAAAACCACAATGAAGTATTCACGCGAATGAATTTCACGCAAGTCAGAATGGCAGCTATCCAAAAGTCTACAAGCAATAAATGCTGGAGAAGGTGTGGAGAAAAGGGAAGCCTCTTACACTGTTGGTGGGAATGCAAACTAGTACAGCCACTATGGAGAACAGTATGGAGATTTCTGAAAAAACTGGAAATAGAACTGCCTTATGACCCAGCAATCCCACTGCTGGGCATACACACCGAGGAAACCAGAATTGAAAGAAACACGTGTACCCCAGTGTTCATCGCAGCACTGTTTATAATAGCCAGGACATGGAAGCAACCTAGATGTCCATCAGCAGACAAATGGATAAGAAAGCTGTGGTACATATACACAATGGAGTATTATTACTCAGCCATTAAAAAGAATACATTTGAAACAGTTCTAATGAGGTGGATGAAACTGTAGCCTATTATACATAGTGAAGTAAGCCAGAAAGAAAAACACCCATACAGTATACTAACACATATATATGGAATTTAGAAAGATGGTAATGATAACCCTGTATGTGAGACAGCAAAAGAGACACAGACATATAAAACAGTCTTTTGGACTCTGTGGGAGAGGGAGAAGGTGGAACAATTTGGGGGAATGGCACTGAAACATGTATAATATTATATAAGAAATGAATCGCCAGTCCAGGTTTGATACAGGATGCTTGGGGCTGGTGCACTGGGATGACCCAGAAGGATGGTACAGGGAGGGAGGTGGGAGGGGGGTTCAGGATGAGGAACACGTGTATGCCTGTGGCGGATTCATGTTGATGTGTGGCAGAACCAACACAATATTGTAAAGTAAGTAAATAAGCAGTGAAGTGATTTAAAAAAAAAAGAAATAGGTGATAGAAGGTAGCCTTGAGTACCAGCTTAGGCCCTGGGACCTGCTGCAGAAGAGGGATTATATAAGCTATGTTTTATGTCACTTAGTCATGTTTCCCTTTCCCCCAGACCCCGAGTTTTAAAAGAAAAATAATGGAGGCAGCTGACGTTTTAGCTTCAGGTGAACATGTGACCAGCTTCTCATCCCTCCAGATCTACTCTCTATCCTTCTTCCTGCCGCATTCCCTGGATGCATGCATGCTTGGTTGCTAGGCTGCACCCAACTCTTGTGGGTGCAACCCTGTAGACTGTAGGCCACAGTTCCTCTGTAGATGGGATTTTCTGGGCGGGAATGCTGGAGTGGCTTGCCATGCCCTCCTCCAGGGGATCTTCCCCACCCAGGGATTGAATTCGTGTCTCCTGTGTTTCCTGCATTGGCAGGTGGATTCTTTACCACTGAGCCACCTTGGAGGCCTGTTCCCTGGGAGGTTGATCTAAAGGCACTGCATCTCTTCCTTCTGGTTTCTAGTCCATTTCAACAACAAGAGAGCTCTGAGAGAGGATCAGAGGAAGGGAGAAGAGTTAGGTCAGCATATTTACACTCTGTCTATAATCACGGTGGCTCAGACGGTAAAGCGTCTGCCTGCAGCATGGGAGGAGAAGGCAATGGCACCCCACTCCAGTACTCTTGCCTGGAAAATCCCATGGATGGAGGAGTCTGATAGGCTGCAGTCCATGGGCTCGCTAGGAGTGGACACCACTGAGCGGCTTCACTTTCACTTTTCACTTTCATGCATTGGAGAAGGAAATGGCAACCCACTCTAGTGTTCTTGCCTGGAGAGTCCCAGGGACGGGGGAGCCAGGTGGGCTGCCGTCTGTGGGGTCGCACAGAGTCAAACACTACTGAAGCAACTTAGCAGCAGCAGCAGCAGCAGTGCGGGAGACCTGGGCTCGATCCCTGGGTTGGGAAGATCCTCTGGAGAAGGAAATGGCAACCCACTCCAGTGCTCTTGCCTGGAGAATTCCATGGACTGAGGAGCCTGGTGGGCTACAGGCCATGGAGTCGCAAAGAGTCATATATGACTGAGCGACTTCACTTTCACTTTCACAATCACTGCACTGTGAACAGGCTGCACCCTTCCACTAGCGGTCCTAGCTCCCATCAAGCAGCTCTTTGCATAGAGCTCTGTTTCCTGGTTCTCATACTGCCTTTCTCTCCCTGCCCCAAAAGCCTGTATGTGGTAATGGTACTACTAAGTTACTAATACCAGGGTATTTTATTAACACTTTTGGGTTCCTTAAATCCTGCCCGCATTTTTGTAGAGTCCCTTTGTTAAACTCTCCTCAAATTACCAACTTCGCACAAATAAGTGATTTCTTTTTTTGATGGGGCCCTGACTAATACAGGTTTTCACAGGAACCACGGGGGTAATTGAAAGATCAAAAGAAGACCTTTGTTTAAAATGTGTGTGAAATTTCTTTGAAGAATATGACTTTTAGAAATTTAAATGAAGCATACATAACACATCTAGAAACATGCATAAAACATATGTAAATAGTTTAAAGAGTAATTTACAAAATGAACACCTGTATAACCAGTACTATGATCAGATATAGAACATTGCTGGCTCCCCAGAAGCACAAACTCCCCACCCCACCCTCCAGTTAAAATCACCTTTATTCTGTGTTTTATGGCAACTGTTTCACTGCTTTTCTGTTTTACCAACTAATGTATATTTTATCAGTTATAAAAGCATCCTTTATTTTTAAAATTTTATTAAAGTGTAGTTGATTTACAAAAATAATCAATTGAAAAATGAAAAAAGAAATATAGTTGACTTACAGCGTTCCAGGTGCACAGCAGGGTGATTCAGTTATATGTATACATATATATTATTTTTCAGATAATTTTCTATTATAGGTTATTACAAGATATTGACTGTAGTTCCCTGTGTTATACAGTAAATCTTTGTTGCTTGTTGCATATCTATTTTTTTAAAAATTAGAAATCTAGCATTCTATTCATACTAAGTCATAAAAGTGGAATCAAAACATCATGAATTTTTTAGTTAGGCAAAAATTCATAAGTTTTCTAAAAAAATACATTATACACACTGTTTATTTGTATGTATTTGAAAGCTTTTCTACTACACTTGATAAAGACCATTAAAAAAAAGAGTTGCAGTAATTGGAGAACACAAACTAAATGAAATGGGAGCACTGAATATGAAATTTAAAAAATCAAAAAACTAGATAAAAGATCATCATATAGTCCAGCTGTTTTTAAACACAGCTGCTCATTAGAAACATATCTGTAGCTATGGAGAAAAAAAGAAATAACTGGGCAGTTGTATTTTTCAAAAAGTTTCCAGATAATTCTAATGTGCATCTGGATTTTAAAAAGTGATTACAGGTTTTTCTATTAAATGGTAGTTCGGGTGATACAGAATTCTACTTTTCTTCTTTTAAAGAAGCTGCCAAATTGTTTTCTGAAGTCCTTGTACTATTTTTCATTCCCATTGGGAGTTCCAATTTTTCCACATTCTTAACAACACTTAATAGGACCAATTTTTTAATTTTGGCCACTTTAATAGGGGTATTGGGGTTTTAATTTACATTTTCCTAATGATTAAGCATCTTAATATGCTTTTTTTGGGCCACTTGTGTATCTTTTTTTGGTGAAGTGTCTGAATCTTCAACCTATTTTTAATTTGTTTAAAAATTAGGTAGTTTTCTTATTTCTGAGCTGAGAACTTTTTTCTAACATTTTCTGAATACAAATCCTTTTAAAATATCTTCATAAATATCATTCCTTTAGTCTGTGGTTTGTCTTTTTATTCTTTTAACAGTGTAACAGTATCTTGCAGAGAGCAGGAATACTTAATTTTGAAGTCCAGTGTTATCATTTTTCTTTTATATATTGTGCTTTCAATGTCCTATTGAAGAAATGTTTGCCTAATCCAGAGTCACAAAGATTTTCTGTGACTTCCTGTAGATAGGATAGTTCTAGAGTTTACATTTGTATGATTTTGAGGTATTTGCCCAGGCTTCTTCTTCTTCTTTTTTTTTTGATATATGGATCCATTCAGTTGTTTGAGGGTTATTTGTTGAAAAGACTATCCTTCTCCAATGCACTGGCTTGGCATATGTTGTTGGTTTTAAATCAGTTCATACGTACATGGGTTTTTCTACTCTGTTCCCTTTATATATCTTTCTATCTTTATACTAATATTAAGCTTGTTTTCAATACTGTAGCTTCCTTGTAAGTCTTGAAATCAGATAGTATGAGCTCTTCAGTTTTGTTCTTTTTCAAAGTTGTTTTGGCTAATTTGAGTCCTTTGCATGAATTTTAGGATCAGCTTGATACTTTCTAGGAAAAAAAGGCTGAGATTTATTTACTGGGATTGATTTCAGTGAACCTATATATCAATTTGGAAAGCTAATGGTAATTGATGTTTTTACGTTATTGCTGATAATCTTAGGACCTTCAAGTCACTTTGAGTCCATTTACATCCCACGTAACTTGCATGCTATTTTTGTCAAATATTTAAGTTCTAGTTCATTTAAAACCCCATGAGTTGTAGCTGTTACTGTTTTATATTCATCTAGATTTATTGTTTTTCTTCTTCTTTGTTCCAGTTGTCATTTGTTTGTTTCTACCTGGGACTGAATTATCCAGCTTTAATATCATTCTTTAGTATTTCCTATAGACTGATCACCCAATAACATTTTCAGTGTTGTTTTAAAAAATTCTTCTCCTTTAATTCTTGAAGGATAATTTTACTGATTACAAAATTCTAGGTTAGATACTGTTTTCTTTCAGAAGCATGGTGATATCTTTTCATTATTTCTTGGTTTCTAACCCTTAGGTTCTATCATGTTAGCTGATTTGGAAAACAATAAGTTGTTTTTTTTTTTCTGACTGCTTCTAGATTTTAGGATTTTCTCTTTGCTTTTGGTTCTCTGCAGTATTCCTATCACATGTCTAAAAAAGGATTTTAAAAGTTTATTCTGCTAAAGGTTGGTAAGGCTCCTTACATCTGTGGATTACTGTCTTTTACTACATTTGGAGGACTCTCAGGTAATACCAGGGCTTCCCTGGTGGCTCAGCTGGTAAAGAATTCTTGCAATGTGGGAGCGGAGAAGGCAGTGGCAACCCACTCCAGTACTCTTGCCTGGAAAATCCCATGGACAGAGGAGCCTGGTAGGCTGCCATTCATAGGGTTGCGAAGAGTCGGGCACAAATGATGCGACTTAGCAGCAGCAACAGAAATGCAGGAGACCTGGGTTCAATCCCTGCATTGGGAAGATCCCTTTAGGGGTAAAGAAGCACCATCTCACCAGTCTGTAACTGACTTTGAAATGGTTTAGAAAGCAAACAAAATATTAAACTTGGAGAACCTTAAGGGCGTAAGGGAGTTCTTTATATTAAAATTTTGCAAGTTTCCTGTAAGTGAATTGTGTCGAAGATATTTTAGGACAGAATGAAGAATCCAAATTAGAAATTCTATTGTGCAGTGTCCCCCAAATGTGGTAACAGATGTAGGAACATCTGTGCTGCCCAGCCAAGTCACATGCAGAGCTGTGACAGTTATCAGTGACACAACCTCAGTGACAAAACCCACCCCTTTGCCTAATGGCTGTTTGATGTATGTTGTGAAAAAATAGAGTAGATACTGAACATTTAATTTGTTAAGCAATTGCTCTGTTATTCAATTTAATCTTCACCACACATTTGTTTCTAGGAATATCTCATTACTTTAGAATTGAGGAAATATGGCGTTGATGGGTAGCATTGAGAGGACCTGGTGATACATTGGTATTAGGAAAAAGTGGGTTCCAGGAATGACTCGGGTTTCTCTTAAAAGCCATTGGTACCCTTTAGTGATAAATCTGGAAGAGAGGCTGATTTGTTTGGGAGAGGGGCTTGTAAATGAAGGGGAAATCAAGATGCTAACGTGAGACATTTTAGACTGCAAGAGACACCTGATGGGAGAAGAATGCACAGATTTGAATTCCAAAGGAAGAGGGGCTGGGAGTTGAAGAAATTTGTCCCTCAACCAGTCACAGAACATTTGGGATGGGCTTATGTGTGTGCATGAAACATGAAACAAAGAATTGGAAATTCTGGTAAATGTTAATTGTTCCACATGATGTGAGTTTTCAGGGATTCAACACTAGGACTGAGGCTGTCCAGTGGCTATGTGTCCTTTTCTTGTATCCTTAGCCCTGTACTAAAGTCTCAGATGCCTTTGGGAGAGTTGAAGGGAGACCAAGGGAGCAAGGCTTACTGCTCAGGAGGTTCCCAGCATTGCCATTTTTCTGAACCTTGAATGCTGGAGTTGTGAGTTATAGACGGTAGGATTTTGGTCAGTATCAAGAACTGAGGTCCCTGTATACTGCCCCAAATTAAAGACATGCAGAAATGCTGATTTATCAGAAGGAATTATAAAGTTCTCAAAATGTTTATGAATTTTAAGTAAAACCAATAAACAACAACGATCTCTGCTCTAGACTCTTCTTCTTGATGCCTCTAATGACTCAGTCAATACACTTGATAATTAATGCCTGGAATTTCCGAGGGGCAGATGAGGCTACGAAGAGTGCACACACACACACACACACACACACACACACACACATTCTTTTTCAGAAATCGAAGAGGAGGCAATACTTGAAATTTCTGTAGGGCTCGCATTTCTACAAAACAAGACAAAACACTAGAAGAAAAAAAGTCACAGCAATATCTCACATGAATATTGATGCAAAAATTCTTATCAAGAGGTTAGAAAAACAAATTCAACAGTATGTAATGAGGATACTACATTGTGACCAGGTGATATTTATCTAGGAATTCATGTTTGGCCTAATGTTTGAAGAACATTTGAACATCAGTGTATTTCACCACATTAAAAGACCAAAGAAGAAGCATAATCATCTCAATAGCTACATCTCAAAAGCCAACATCCATTCCTGCTTAAACTCTCAGCATACGAAGTATCCTCAAACCTGTTTTAAAAAAAAACCAAAACCTTATCGCTAAAATTATACTCAATGGCAGATGATTCAGTGTTTATCTCCCAAGATTAGGAACAAGAATATCTATGTAAGTGCCCTACATAAGAACGTTCAAGTTGCAGACTTTCAGAGATGGGAACGTGTGTTCCATCAACGTCAGGTGTGAGTGAAATTGCTGCCTGCCTTTTGATTGTGTTAGTTGGGTGTCTAGGCTGACTTTGGGCTTATGAACAAATTGGGTTTATGAATATGCTCTCGAAACAGAATTCATTCATATGTAGGGGACTTACTGTACTCCTAACAATTTTGTTCAACATGGTACTGGAGAAAGAGACTGATACCACTGCTGTTTCAGAAGGGAACCCTTGTAGCGAGCAGTGTGAAGAGTGAGCTGATTGGTGGTTGACCCAAAGGTGTGAGAACCAGGCAGCAGGCAACTGTGGCAGACTTTATCATAGGTCTTGGTTGTGAGGGCAAAGACGGGTGACCTGTTTGACTCTTCTGTCCAATGAAGAAATGAGGTGTCTATGGAAAACACTCAATTTTCATGAGCAAATGGAGGAAATAAATTGTCTTGGAATCACTAATATCTATGGCTAGATGAATGCGTCCCTGGAGAAGGACATGAGCGTTCATTTTACAGACATTCCCAGAAGGTCTGCTGTGTGATGTATATACATGTATGAGTATTCGTGCATATGGATATATGTATTCAATATAATAACAGCATTTATATTAATGTGATAGTATCAGTAATAATACTCAACATGTACTGATTATTGACCCTATGTCTGGTTCTAGAATTGTGCTTCATAGTCACGAAGCACATATGAAGCACAAAACCCTATATGAAGTTAACAGTATTTAATTTTCTTACTTTAGAGGTACAGATACGGAAACTTATAGAAATGATGAAATTTGCTCAAGAATGGGTATGGTGGAGCTAGAGTCAGAGCACAGTTGCGTTTGAGATCAAAGTTGATCCTCATAAATGCTAGCCAGTATGACCTCCTTGCAGCCTGTTTGCACCATAATTATCAGAGTCTCCAGTCCTTGACCATGTGGACACACTGAGGCAGCAGGGAGTCCCTGGGTCAGGGGAGAAGACGTGTGAGGTGTTTGAGGACAGGTGGTTCTCTGATTCTTTCCTAACTAGGCTTTTTTCTCAGGGACATTTCCTTGTTCATAGTTAACTTATTAAGAGCTATGCCCAACAGTGGGGTTACTGGTTATGGAGCGGTGTCCAGACACCTCTGGTTATTACCCTGGGAAAGCTCATCCTTGTTGGACAGCTGTATTTACTTGAAAGTTTTTCTCTGTCGAGTTCAAATCTATCACTTGGACCCAAAACGTGAATGCTGGGGGCTGTTGGGCAAAGAGCATGATGCAACCACTGAAATCCTCTGACCAAAGGGAAACTTGAAGGAACCCCATGATGTCGCTGAAGAGTCAGGAGCTAAGGGTGGTGGTGGGGGGAAGGGGAGTGCTGTAAGCCTCGGAGGTGTCGAGGTGAAGGGCTTCTCCATGTGGTCTGGGGCTCTTACCCAACCTGACTGTTCCACTATGGTCGCTGTCCTTCCACTTCCCTGTGTGCTCAGCCCTTTTTTTTGTTTAAAAGACAATTTCCCCACAACCTCACAGTCCCTGCATGTTGAAGCCAGGAAGACAGCACCGCATCGCTGCTCTTCATTTCTGCTTTCAGATGGTGACTTGGTCACCACTTCTTATGACAGCACCAGTTAGCTGTATTGCAGGCTGTTCATACCTCCAGGTTCCTCCAGATGCCTCGAGCATCTTGGCCCTTGGATCTCGGGCATGCCTGGTACTTAGCCCCGGCCGGTCATCCAGGGTGACCCCAGTAACTGGAGGAGTAACTCATTCATCCAGCATTCTGGCCCCACCATGTTCCTTCCTCTCCATGTTAGCAGGTCAGTGCTTGGACAGGTCCCCTTGCAGAATCTGAAATTACAAACCCTGAAGCTCCTTTCTGCAAAGGTGAACCTCTATATTTTCTACATCCCGCTTCCCCCTAGACCTGTTCTGTGATAGCATTTCAACTTCTGGTACCTTAAAAGTCTTCCTTTTTCTCTCAAAGCCTGAGTCCCTGCTGGCTTAGTTTATTTCCCTATCCAGTGTGGACCTCATGCTCATTTCTTCTGCTCTCATGAACTTCCTCCTTTCTTCTCACCCTTTATAACTTTCTTTTCAGGAACCTAGTGGGTTTCTCACTGCAGGTAAGCCTCAGTTCAGTTCAGTTGCTCAGTCATGTCCGACTCTTTGCAACCCCATGAATCGCAGCACACCAGGACTCCCTGTCCATCACCAACTCCCAGAGTTTACCCAAACTCATGTCCATCGAGCCAGTGATGCCATCCAGCCATCTCATCCTCTGTCGGCCCCTTCTCCTGCCCCCAATCCCTTCCAGCATCAGGGTCTTTTCCAATAAGTCAACTCTTCACATGAGGTGGCCAAAGTACTGGAGTTTCAGCCTCGGCATCAGTCCTTCCAATGAACACCCAGGACTGATCTCCTTTAGGATGGACTGGTTGGATCTCCTTGCAGTCCAAGGGTAAGCCTCAGTAAGTTCACACACAAACTGATGAGATAGTGCTGGCAGAACACAAAACCAAAACATAACCACGTTGCTTGATTTCATTACACAGTTAGGTGATCATTCTTTAGTTGACCCGTCAATGCAGTTGGATTCATTTCTTTACCCTCAGTTACTCTCTTATTCCCCTCAGCTGTTTGGGATATCTTCATTTGCAACCTCATTCTTCTCTGTGCCTTCACTCAGTGACCTAGCCTTCCTTCTTCATTCCTTCCTTTCTCATTCTCCCAGTGATCTAGCCTTCCACTTCTCTGAGAAGACTGTGGCATAAACTTTCCTGTTCCTCAATAAGAGGTCACCACATCCCCATGCATTCTTTTCAACTCATGCCCCCATGTCTCAGAGGAGAAAGTCATCCTTGCCCTTGCCTGAGGCTGTCCTGTCCACCTCAGCACTTGTGATCATTCTTTCTTCATTGTACCTTAAATTCCTCTCCAGCCTCCCCTTTTTGGGCCACGTTGCATGGCTTGCAGGATCCTAGTTCCCCAACCAGGCTTTAAACCTGCATCCCACCCCACAGTGCAAGCTCAGAGTCCTAATTTCTGGACTGCCAGGGAAGTCCCTCCACACCCTTGAGTCTACCACAGTTTAACCCAAGTGTCCACATCCTTAAAAACAAAACCTCTTTCTCTCCTTTCCCCCTCAGTGTACCTTTCCCCAGCACAGTGTTTGGACTTCTATTTAGCATCTATTTCACTCTAACTTTCATTATAACAAGCTGCCTCATGATTTCATAACTTGAATCTCCTATTGTATTTTTACATCTTGAGAACAAGGATTTTAAACCACTTTGTATGTGTTATTTACACCTTGTCCTGGGCTAGATGATGAAAATAGCATTTATCCTTCTCCAATCTGATGTAAAACACGCAGGTCATTGTGTCCTACTGGGACCTGCTGAGCTTGTCGTGAGACCTGCCCATGGTGTGACAGCAGGTCAGCACAGGAGTGGGGCAGGATCACTTCACATTTCGGTGGAAATTATTGCAGGAAATGGTAATGAAGTGCCTCTTTAACCTGGAATCATCACAGGACAGAATGCTATAAGACAACTTGCTAACAGATGGCAAATAGCTAAAATTTCCATATTGGCTGCTTTTTATCATCAACCAGACGAAAGGAGAATGAGTCATATTGCTATAGTATTTGTTGCAAGTACTGGCTTCATAAGAATTGTTTAGACAGCAAAATCTCTGTAATGGATAATTCACATGGGCACGTTTGGCAAGGATGGAATTGTGCATGCTTCAGGGAGACAGGTGTGTTGAGCTGGAGGGATTAAAAGGAAAAAAAAAGATCAGGGTGTGTATTACATTCAAATCAAGAAATGTAAATATCCTGGATAAACAGATCTCATTATTATAAGAATCTAATTAAGTGAAAAAATTAATCCTATGATTCAACAGATTTTTGTTTGCTTTCTTGTTATGGGCAGGGTACTGCTTTATGCATGGGGGACACAGCAGAAGCAGAGTCCCTTTACTTGTGGTCTCAGAAGCGCTGACTGAGGAGGGGGCATTTGAAGGAAGGCATAAACAGAATAAGGCATCAAGCAAGAGAGTATGTGGGGCAAGAGTATCCAAAGGGAGGGATTGCACATGGAAAAGTCCTGAGGCAGGAGGTTCTAAACATCTAGGAACAGCAATGAGGCTAGTGGGTGAGGAATGAGGAAGAAGAAAAATGTTGCAGATACAGCCAGAGATGGATAGCCGTGATGATCAACCAGGCTAAAGACATGTGTGTTAAAGCACTTAAAAAAATCCCAGTCACTTCTAAATGGATTTAAATAGAATTAACTTACTTAAGTGTTGAATAATTAAATAGAAACAATTTACTCTGTGTATCTTATATATCCACTGAAGTGCGTTGCCCTCTAATCTCTATTGTTGTTCAGCCCCTCAGTCGTGTCTGACAGTGTGTGAGCCCATGGACTGCAGCATGCCAGGCTTCCCAGTCCTATACCATCTCCCAGAGTTGGTTCAGACTCCTGTCCATTGAGCCAGTGATGCCATCTAACTATCTCCTTCTCTGTCATCCCATTCTCCACCTGACTTCAATCTTTCCCAGCATCAGGGTCTTTTCCAATGAGTTGGCTGTTCGCATCAGGTGGCCAAAGTATTGCAGCTTCACTTAAGCATCAGTCCTTCCAATGAATATTCAGGATTGATTTCCTTTAGTATTGACTGGTTTGATCTCCTTGCTGTCCAAGAGACTCTCAAGAGTCTTCTCCAGCACCACAATTCGAAATCATCAGTTCTTTTTGGTCAGGCTTTTATTGTCCAACTTTCACACCCATACATGACTACTGGAAAAAATAGTCATGTATAGCTGTATAGCTTTGTATATACAAAGCTGTATAGCTTTGACTATACAGACCATTGTAGGCAAAGTAATGTCTCTGCTTTTTAATATGCTGTCTAGGTTTGTCATAGCTTTTCTTCCAAGGAGCAAGTCTCTTAATTTCAAGGCTGCAAGCGCCGTCTGCACTGATTTCGGAGCCCGAAAATAAAGTCTGTCACTGTTTCCATTGTTTCTCCATCTATTTGCCATGAAGTGATGGGACCAGATGCCATGATCTTGGTATTTTGAATGCTGAGTTTTAAACCAACTTTTTCACTCTCCTCTTTCACTTTCATCAAGAGCCTCTTTAGTTCCTCCTGACTTTCTGCCATAGGGTGGTGTCATCTGCATATTTGAGGTTATTGATATTTCTCTCGGTGATCTTGAGTCCAGCTTGTGCTTCATCTAGCCGGCATTTTGCATGATGTCCTCTGCATATAAGTTAAATAAGCAGGGTGAAAATACACAGCCTTTTGCAATTTGAAACCAGTCTGTTGTTCCATGTCTGGTTCTCTTTTTCTTCTTGACCTGCATACAGGTTTCACCGGAGGTAGGTCAGGTGGTCTGGTATTTCTATCTCCTTAAGAATTTCCCACAGTTTGTTATCTACACAGTGACTTCCTGGTGGCTCAGATGGTAAAGCATCTGCCTACAATGCGGGAGACCCAGGTTCGATCCCTGGGTTGGGAAGATCCTTTGGAGAAGGAAATGGCAACCCACTCCAGTACTCTTGCCTGGAAAATCCCATGGACGGGGGAGCATGGTAGGCTACAGTCCATGGGGTCACAAAGAGCTGGACACTTGACTTTCACACAGGCAAAGGGCTTAGCATAGTCAATAAAGCAGAAATAGATGTTTTTTTGGAATTCTTTAGCTTTTTCTATGATCCAGAGTTGTTGGCAATCTGATCTCTGGTTCCTCTGCTTTTTCTAAATCCAGCATGTTCATCTGAAAGTTCTCGGTTCACATACTGTTGAAGCCTAACTTGAAGGATTTTGAGAATTAGTTTGCTAGCATGTGAAATGAGTGCAATTGTGTGGTACTCTGAACATTCTTTGGCATTGCCCTTCTTTGGGATTGGAGTGAAAACTGACCTTTTCCAGTCCTGTGGCTACTGCTGAGTTTTCCAAATTTGCTGGCATACTGAGTGCAGCATTTTAACAGCATCATCTTTTAGGATTTGAAATAGCTCAGCTGAAATTCCATCACCTCTACTAGCTTTGTTTGTAGTGATGCTTCCTAAAACTCACTTGACTTCATCTTCTAGGTGAGTGACCATATGATTGTGGTTATCTGGGTCATTAAGATCTTTTTTGTATAGTTCTTCTGTGTATTCTTGCCACCTCTTCTTAATATCTTCTGCTTCTGTTAGGTCCATACCATTTCTGTCCTTTATTGTGCCCATCTTTGCATGAAATGTTCCCTCGATATCTCTAATTTTCTTGAAGAGATCTCTAGTCTTTCCCATTCTATTGTTTTCCTCTATTTCTTTGCATTGTTCACTTAGAGAAAGGCTTTGTCTCTTTTTGGTATTCTTTGGAACTCTGCATTCAGATGGCCATATCTTTCTTTTCTCCCTTGTCTTTCACTTCTCTTCTTTCTCAGACAGCCTCTTCAGCAACCATTTTGCCTTTCTGCATTTTTTTTTTTTTTGGTGATGGTTTTGATCAGTGCCTCTTGTTCAATGTTATGAACCTCCATCCATAGTTCTGCAGGCAGTCTGTCTATCAGATCTAATCCCTTGAATCTATTTGTCATTTTCACTGTATAATTGTAAGGATTTGATTTAGGTCATACCTGAATGGTCTAGTGGTTTTCTCTACTTTCTTCAATTTAAGTCTGAAATTTGCAATGAGGAATTCATGATCTGAGCCACAATCAGCTCCTGGTCTCATTTTTGCTGACTTTATAGAGCTTCTCCATCTTTGGCTGCAAAGAATATAATCAATCTGATTTTGGTATTGACCATCTGGTGATGTCCATGTGTAGAGTTGTCTCTTGTGTTGCTGTTACAGTGTGTTTTCTATGACCAGTGTGTTCTCTTGGCAAAACTCTATTAGCCTTTGCCCTGCTTCATTCTGTACTCAAGGCCAAACTTGCCTGTTACTCCAGGTATCTCTTGACTTCCTACTTCTGTATTCCAATCCCCAGTGATGAAAAGGACATCTTTTTTTTTTGGTGTTAGTTCTAGAAGGTCTTGTAGGTCTTCATAGAATCATTCAACATCAGCTTCTTTGGCATTAGTAGTTGGGGCATAGACTTGGATTACTGTGATATTGAATGGTTTGCCTTGGAAATGAACCAAGATCATTCTGTCATTTTTGAGATTTTTTTGCACCCAAGTACTGCATTTTGGATTCTTTTGTTGACTATGAGGGCTACTCCATTTCTTCTAAGGGATTCTTCCCCACAGTAGTAGATATGATGGTCGTCTGAATTAAATTCACCCAATCACATCCATTTTAGTTCCCTGATTCCTAAAATTTCGATGTTTACTTTTGCCATCTCCTGTTGACCACTTCCAATTTACCTAGATTCATGGACCTAACATTCCAGGTTCCTATGCAATGTTGTTTTTTTACAGCATTGGACTTCACTTTCACCACCAGACACATCCACAACTAGGTATTGTTCCTGCTTTGGCTCAGCCTCTTCATTCCTTCTGGGGCTATTTCTCTGCTCTTCTCCAGTAGCATATTGGGCACCCACTGATGGGGGAGGGGAGGAGGGTTCATTTTTCATTGCAAGCTTGTGCAAGCTTCCTGATGGGAGGGAGTGGCTGTGGGGTAATCTGGGTCTTGTTCTGGTGGGCAAGGTCATGATTAGTAAGTCTTTAATCCAATTTTCTGCTGATGGGTGAGGCTGTGTTCCCTCCCACTAGTTTGGCCTGAGGCCAGACTATGATAGGGTTTGGCAAAAGGAGTTAAGCCTGCCTGACCTTGGGCCTCCCAAGACCTTTGTAGTTAGTGCCCCTGACTCTGGGGCAGGCCACTGCCAATCCACGCCTCTGCCAGAGACTCTTAGGCACACAGGCAAGTCTGGCTCAGTCTCTTGTGGGTCACGCTACTCTTTCCTGGGTCCTGGTGTGCACAAGTTTTGTTCATGCCCTCCAAGAGTCTCTGTTTCCCCAGTCCTCTGGAAGTCCTGTAATGAAATCCTGCTGACCTTCAAAGTCAGATTCCTGGCGATACTCAGTCCTTTGCTAGATCTCCAGGTTGGGAAGTCTGCTGTGGGGCCTAGAACTTTCACAGCAGTGTGAGAACTTCTTTGTTATCATTGTCCTCAAGTTTGTGAGTCGCCCACCCTGGTTCTATATTGGGACTACTGGCGACCTTCTTTAAGAAGACTTACGCACACACTGTGCCTTCTAGGACTGCTGTTGCCAGAGTCTTTGTCCCCATGGCAGGGCACTGCTGACTCATGCCTCTGCAGGAGCCCCTCAAACAGTCAAAGTCATGTCTGTCTCAGTCTCTTATGGGGTCCTGCTCTTTGCCCTCCATCCTGGTGCACACAAGGTTTTGTCTGTGCCCTCCAAGCAATTGATTTTAAATGCAATTGCCCCCTCTTACCATTTGTTGCGGCTTCTCCTTTGCCCTTGGATGCGGGGTATCTTTTTTTTGGTGGGTTCCAGCATTCTCCTGTCTATGGTTGTTCAGCAGCTCTTTGCCTTTTTGGTGTTCTTGCAGGAGATGAGGGCACAGTCTTCTACTCTGCCATCTCTGTACCCACCTGATAAGATACCATGGACTGGTAACAAGACATACACCTGCAGATTCCAGCAGGACAGGCAACCTCTAATTGTCATATAGAAGGGATCATTTATTATGGATGTTAAATGAACATATTCTCCCTGGCTTACTGTTTGTTACTTAACTTTGCTTGTGGTGTATTTTGCCATACTAAAATGTTTAACTTCTAGACTGTTAAGTCTCAAGGTTTTAAGATTTTATTTATAGCATCTGTGTTACCTATTTTTCTTTTTTTAAAAATCACCTTTCCCTTTAAGCAATACAAATACCCTTTGTTTTTCTAACATTTTTATATTGAACCTTTTAATTAGTTTGGATTTATTTGTACATGGAATGAGGTACAGGTCGAACTTTGTTTTCCAGGTAGATAATTAATTATGCTAGAGCTATTATTAAATAAGTGTTTTGCTGGATATATTGACAAGTATTATTCAAAAGTAAAAAATTGTGAAGTTTAGGTTTTCTTAAAGCTCAAGCTAGTTGCACACTATTAATAATTAATGACTCCAAAAATACTTTGGAGAGCTTGCTAAATGCAAGGCTCTGAGTGGTACAAACAAGGATATGCTTCCCTTTGCTGAAGATACACACACACTGAAGTGGCCCTTTCTTCTCACTTCCTTGGCTGATCTAGGCAGTTTACTTGAGAACTCGACACCTCTATTTTATCATCTGTGAAATGGGAATAACAGCAACATATTCATAGGATTGCTATTGAACTAAATGAGTGAAACATTTTGCTATGTCTAGCCCATAAACGGAGAAGGCAATGGCACCCCACTCCAGTACCTTTGCCTGGAAAGTCCTATGGATGGAGGAGCCTGGTGGGCTGCAGTTCATGGGGTCGCTGAGTCAGACACGACTGAGCGACTTCCCTTTCACTTTTCACTTTCCTGCACTGGAGAAGGAAATGGCAACCCACTCCAGTGTTCTTGCCTGGAGAATCCCAGGGACGGGGGAGCCTGGTGGGCTGCCATCTATGGGGTTGCACAGAGTCGGACTCGACTGAAGTGACTTAGCAGCAGCTGCAGCAGCCCATAAAAAGCACTAAACAAGCATTAAGCAGATAAGATTTAGAGCAAGTTTTATTAGCAAGATAGTAGTCTCCACCATAATCCCTCCATATTTTTAAAGTTTGAGTGCTCTCAGTGCTCAATATTGATTTGTTGAATGGCCAAGTAAATGGTGGTTTCCCTGGAACCATGGTTTACTCACTGCTGCTTTTCTAGAAAAGGACTTTTCTTCAAAGAGAAGGAAAGAGTTGACTTAGATCTCAAAACAGCATCTAATTAATGGTAACGAACATCTGTAGAGCATTTCTTTGTGCCCAGCTATCGTTTGTACTGCTTTTGAGGTTTTACATATATTCATTTTTTATTGTAGCTCTGTGAAGTAGAACTCATTCTTTTTAAAATATTTATTTGTTTATTCATGGCTGTGCTGGGTCTTTGTTGCTGCACATGGGCTTTCTCTGGTTGTGGTGAGCAGGGGCAACTCTTCATTTCAGTGCGTGGGCTGCTCACACCAGTGGTTTCTCTTGTTGCAGCGCATAGGCTCCAGGTGAGCAGGCTTCCGTAGTTGCAGTACTCGGGTTCAGTAGTTGTGGTGTCTGAGCTTAGTTACTATGGGACATGTGAAATATTCTGGGACTAGGGATCAAACTCATGTCCCCTGCACTGGAAGGCAAATCCCTATCTACTGTACCACCAGGGAAGTCCAGCACTCATTCTTGATGAGGAAACCAAGTGTTGACTTAAAAAAATATACAATGTGAGAGTTGTGAGTTAAGTTTTATTTGGGACAAAATAGGACTGTCACCTGGGAGACAGTGTTTCATATAGCTCTGGGAAACTGCTCCAGGGAGGTGAAGGGAGGAGCTAGGAGTTTTGCAACAACGGGCAGGTAGTTGGAACATCAAAGAATTATTGTTAATGAAAACCAGATATCTCAAGGAACTTTGCACTTTTCTATGCATGGAAAGATGCAAGAGTCTGTGCTCACTGAAATCATTCCTTTCACATGCACCTCAGCTATCTGGGGTCAGTATGTTTTCACATCTTGAGTTTCCTTAAGGCTCACATAGAGAAGGGCTGCAGTTGCTGATGTCTGTGACATCCTTTGCCTACTGATATGGCAGGAAATATTCCATTTTTTCACAAGGCACAGAGAAGTTAAGTAACACGCCCAAGAAAGTCATACTGCTAAGAAGTAGCAAATTTGGATTTGAACCCAGGGATTCTGATCCTGCATTGGTGCCTGCAATACAGCGTTGGGCAAGCAGGGAGGGCACTGCAGCAGGTGCTGTGTGGCTAGGGCGCGGAAACCCCACAGCTGCTGCATCAGAAGTGGTGCAGGGGCTCCTTTCTCACTGGGTTTAGCTCATCCTAACACCAGCCCTTTAGATGGAGTGGCATGGCTTCTTAGTGGTCCAGTGTCCTTATCTCAGCATTCTGAGGCCAAGTACTGAAACTAAAGTATGGTAAGAAATGTCAACCTCCTTCACTTGAGGATATCAAGGTCACTTCCATGTGGAACACTTCCTTATCACCATCTTTTCTCTTGGCAGAAGTAAACGTAATTTCAGATCCCGGGAATAATATGACTAAATAACATTCTTCCCTTTTTATAGATTAAGAAACCGAAGCTCAGAAAAATTGCTCCCAGCAGTTGATTAAATTCTATGATATGTTCAGTTCAGTCACTCAGTCGTGTCCGACTCTTTGCGACCCCATGAATCGCAGCACGCCAGGCCTCCCTGTCCATCACCAACTCCCGGAGTTCACTCAGACTCATGTCCATCGAGTCGGTGATGCCATCGAGCCATCTCATCCTCAGTCGTCCCCTTCTCCTGCCCCCAATCTCTCACAGCATCAGAGTCTTTTCCAATGAGTCAGCTCTTCGCATGAGGTGGCCAAAGTACTGGAGTTTCAGCTATAGCATCAGCCCTCTCAAAGAAATCCCAGGGCTGATCTCCTTCAGAATGGACTGGTTGGATCTCCTTGCAGTCCAAGGGACTCTCAAGAGTCTTCTCCAACACCACACTTCAAATGCATCAATTCTTTGGCGCTCAGCCTTCTTCACAGTCCAACTCTCACATCCATACATGACCACAGGAAAAACCATAGCCTTGACTAGACGGACCTTAGTCGGCAAAGTAATGTCTCTGCTTTTGAATATGCTATCTAGGTTGGTCATAACTTTTCTTCCAAGGAGTAAGTGTCTTTTAATTTCATGGCTGCAGTCACCATCTGCAGTGATTTTGGAGCCCCAAAAGATAAAGTCTGACACTGTTTCCACTGTTTGCCCATCTATTTCCCATGAAGTGATGGGACCAGATGCCATGATCTTTGTTTTCTGAATGTTGAGCTTTAGGCTAACTTTTTCACTCTCCTCTTTCACTTTCATCAAGAGGCTTTTTAGCTCCTCTTCACTTTCTGCCATAAGGGTGGTGTCATCTGCATATCTGAGGTTGTTGATATTTTTCCCGGCAATCTTGATTCCAGCTTGTGCTTCTTCCAGTCCAGCGTTTTTCATGATGTACTCTGCATAGAAGTTAAATAAGGAGGGTGACAATATACAGCCTTGACGTACTCCTTTTCCTATTTGGAACCAGTCTGTTGGTTCCATGTCCAGTTCTAACTGCTGCTTCCTGACCTGCATACAGATTTCTCAAGAGGCAGGTTAGGTGGTCTGGTATTCCCATCTCTTTCAGAATTTTCCACAGTTTATTGTGATCCACACAATCAAAGTCTTTGTCATAGTCGATAAAGCAGAAGTAGATGTTTTTCTGGAACTCTCTTTGTTAGCCTGGTGAAATCACTTTGGAAGGGCTTGAACTTGGAGGAAGTCTACAATATGGAGAGGAAGTATAGCCTAGCAAGTCCAAGGCTCAAGAAGGAGCATTAGGCTGTATGACTGAGCACGGTCCAGCCTATTTTGGCAGGGATAGGGGGTATGTGGGAGGGTGCGGATGAGGAAGAATTCCTGCAGTGCTGTGGGAGGTAGCATCTGTCAGGGTGCTTTATAATTTGTTTGACCAGGCGTTTGACATGTTTGGCCATGTCTCTTTCCTCTTGGACTACATAGGGACAGTAAACCTATTACCCTATTTACTGAAAGCTGTGAAGTGAAATACTTGTCCAAAACTCTCAGCCAGGCCAAGCCCATGGGAGCTTAAACAAATAATGGTTGTATCAGAAACCTAGAAGACAGAAGGAAAAAAAAAAGAGACATTGTAGTCCTTGAATGATCAAAACCAGCGTTTTCCTGCTGGTTGACTTTTTTTTTTTTTTTAATTGCTTTAACCCAGTAAAATTAAGACCGATTAGTCAAAGAAATTGTATTGTTCAGAGGATAAGGCCCCCCCTCCTCTCATCTGCAAGCCCCTGGTCTCCACCTGACTATGCAAACAAGCAGATGGCAGATACTCGCTGCCCAGCAGGGGCCCTTTGAATGACGAAATGAGCTAGGATGTCTCTGACCTGGGATCTCATACTATCATTCAAACAATGTTTACAAAGTGGTCCTCCTGCTGTGAGTAGTTGCCTAGTGTATAGTTCTAAGCAAAAAGATTAAACTTTATAACTGTATGTGTAGAATGACTTTTAAAAGTTTATTTTTTAAACTTGAGTTTCTCCCTGCTTTTATCTTTAAAATGTTTATTTTTAACTGAAGGGTAATCACTTTGCAATATTGTGTTGGTTTCTGTCATACTTATGGCCCAGCTGGTAAAGAACCTGCCTGCAATGCGGGAGACCTGGGTTTGGGTTGGGAAAATCCCCTGGAGAAGGGCAAAAGGCTACCCACCCCAGTATTCTGGCCTGGAGAATTCCATGGACTCTCTAGTTCATGGGGTTGCAAAGAGTCGGACACGACTGAGCAACTTTCACTTCTGTCATACACCAACATGTCCCCTCCCTCTTGAAACTCCCTTCCACCTCCCACCCCATCCCACCCCGCTAGGTTGTCACAGAGCCCGGGTTTGAGCTCCCTGAGCCATATAACAAATCCCCACTGGCTATCTGTTTTACATATGGTAGTATATATGTTTCCATGTTACTCTCTACATTTGCGCCTCCCTCTCCTTCCCCGTCCTGCGGTCTCCACAAGTCTGTGCTCTGTGCTGCATCTCTATTAGTGCCTTGCAAATAGATTCATCAAATAGTACCATCTTTCTAGATTCCTTATATATGCATTAATATACAATATTTGTTTTTCTCTTTCTGACTTATTTCACTGTGTGTAAGAGGCTCTAGGTTCATCTACCTCATTAGAACTGACTCAAATGTATTCCTTTTTATAGTTGAGTCATATTCCATTGTATGTACATTATGTATATGTACCACATCTGTCGATGGACATCTAGGTTGCTTCCCTGTCCTGGCTATTGTAAATAGTGTGGCAATGAACACTGGGGTACATGTGTCTTTTTCAATTATAGTTTCCTCAGGGTATATGCCCAGTAGTGGGATTGTTGGATCATATGATAGTTTTACTCCTAGTTTTTAAAGGAATCTCCATATTGTCTTCCATAGTGGCTGTATCAGTTTACATTCCCACCAACAGTGCAAGAGGGTTCCCTTTTCTCCACATCCTCTCCAGCATTTACTATCTGTAGATTTTTGGTGATGGCCATCCTGACCCATGTGAGGTGATATCTAACTGTAGTTTCGATTTGCATTTCTCTAATAATGAGTGATGTTGATCATCGGGTTAAAGCGTCTGCCTGCAATGTGGGAGATCTGGGTTCGATCCCTGGGTCGGGAGGATCCCCTGGAGAAGGAAATGGCAACCCACTCCAGTATTCTTGCCTGGAGAATCCCATGGACGGAGGAGCTTGGTGGGCTACAGTCCATGGGTCGCAAAGAGTCGGACACGACTGAGTGACTTCACTTCAATAATGAGTGATGTTGATCATCTTTTCATGTGTCTTTTAGCCGTCTGTATTTCTTCTTTGGAGAAGTGTCTATTTAGGCCTTCTGCCCACTTTTTGATTGGGTTGTTTGTTTTTCTGGTATTGAGTTATATTAACTGCTTGTATATTTTGGAAATTAATCCTTTGTCAGTTGTTTCATTTGCTATTATTTTTTCTCATTCTGAGGGCTATCTTTTCACCTTGTTCATAGTTTCCTTCATTGTACAAAAACTTTTAATTAGTTCCCACTTGTTTGTCTTTATTTCCATTACTCTAGGAATCTAGGATAGATTCCGTTACATCTGTCTATATTTAGATATATTACCACACTTTCTTGACCATTGAGTCTGTCCCCCACTCTCACTATAAAAGGTTAAAAACATCATCCAAACCAATCTAGCCTCCATGATCTTAAGTTTGACTCTTTTTTCTCTTTTTATTTTATACAATCTAAAGTGGATAAACTTCTAATTTTTCTAGAGATTTTTTGATGCATGACTTATAAATGAATTTTTTTTTCTTTTTTTAATTTACCAATGTTGTGTTGGTTTCTGCTGTACAACAATGCAAATCAGCCATAACTATACATGTATCCCCTTCCTCTTGAGCCTCCCTCTCATCCCCCCTTCCCACTTCTCTAGGTCATCACAGAGTACCAGACTGGGCTCCCTGCATTATTTCGCAACTTCTCACCAGCTATCCATTTTAAACATGATAGTGTATATATGTTGATGCTACCTTCTCTATTCGTCCCACTTTTCCCCTCCCCAGCTGTGTCCATAAGTTCATTCTCTACATCTGCGTCTCCATTCCTTCCATTCAAATAGGTTCATCAATACCATTTTTCTAGATTCCATATCTGTGTGTTTATATATGATATTTGTTTTCTGACTGACTTCTTCTGTAAGTGAATTTCTAAAGTCTGTATTGCAATCTAAAACTCATAAGTGATTCCTCATCCCCCTCAGTAGACAAGCCTTCCAATCTCCAGAATAGAACATTTATTTCAAATACTGTGCAGTACACTTTCTCCCCAAACCTGTTTGAAGTTAAGTCCTCTCTTGAAAGAGAAAGCAATCCATGAAACAAGATTAACTTACAGGCTAAATATTATAATTTCTTTGGAAGGAATGATGCTAACGCTGAGACTCCAGTACTTTGGCCACCTCATGAGAAGAGTTGACTCACTGGAAAAGACTCTGATGCTGGGAGGGATTGGGGGCAGGAGGAGAAGGGGACGACCGGGGATGAGATGGCTGGATGGCATCACTGACTCGATGGATGTGAGTCTGAGTGAACTCTGGGAGTTGGTGATGGACAGGGAGGCCTGGTGTGCTGCGATTCATGGGGTCGCAAAGAGTCGGACACCACTGAGCAACTGAACTGAACTGAACTTTTTCGATTCTGCCTCCTAACAACCATCTCTAGAATCTGACGGCCATTTTCCCCAGCTTCAGGAGAGGACAGGTAGTGGTTGAGAGCACCGGTGGATTCTGACTCTGTCCTCTCTGCTGTGCAGCAAAGGGGAGATTGTTGAGCTCCTCTCCGCCTCATTTCAAATGTAAGGAACTGCTAGTGATAGTGCCTTCCTCGTGGGCTTGCTGTGGGGATAAATGATCAGTGCCTATAATGTGCATGGCCCCATGCCTAGCTCTGTGAGTGTGTTAGGCAAGTTCTGATAGTGTTGCTCTCCCAGGTGGCTTTATTTTACGGAGAGCTAGTCTAACACACTCCTACCTGGGTCCTCTGCTCTAGTCTTACTCAGGTGTATATCCACCCCACCGACAGACAGGTGATTATACAGCTTCTTCTCACCTTAGCCTGAAAGGCATCTCATGAACGAGCTGCTTGTTCACACTGCCAGCCTCATCTGTGGCTGTTGTCCCCACTCGAGATCTTCAGCCTCTTGTCATCTGTCCTACTGGAAGCCTCCCCCTGTCTCCACACATTCAGAGAAGTCCATGAGTTGTCCCTCTGTCTAGAAAGCCCCTTCCCTCCCCTCCTTCCCATGGCCAGACGGCCTTCCAATGTCCCAGGCAGTCGCATTCCCTGGGAAGCCTTCCCAGATCCCATTTTCCCAGCAGAAGTCAGCTGGCCAGTGCAGTTCGCGAGGGGAACCAGGTTCCTTATCCATCCGGGAACACCATGGTCTCACCCTCAGGCCACGTTGCACCTGAAAGGATGAGAACAGAACAGATAGGGCCTGGATAGCTGCTTTAGAGATGATTTTAAATTCCTTGTCCTGTTTTTGTTCTTTTATTCATTGTTTGTAGAACTGTTCAACAGGGCCAGATTATTTCTTTACAATTAACAGGACATCCCTCTGGGAACCACTCTTTTAGGGGAGGCTGTTCAGGATTCCCTCCCCAGCAGACGTGGAGCAGCCCAGCCTGTTTCTTGGTCTTGAGCTCCTGCAGAGAGCCCATTCACCAGCTGGCTTGGTGGTCAAGTCTGGGGCTGAAGTCAGAAAGCCTGGGATTGCCTCTTTCTTTTGCCAGTTTCTTCAGTCCAAACTCAGCTTGCCCTTGGGGTTGTCCTCATCTAGCCTTGCCAGGTACAGGAGCAGATCTGCTTACCTGAGATAGATTCCCTTTTCCATCCCTGTTTTAGAGTCTGTGTGCACTGGATCAGGCTTCTGAGATGGCTCAGCAGTGGTAAAGAATCTGCCTGCCAGTGTGGGAGATATGGGTTCAATCCCTGGGTCAGGAAGATCCCCTGGAGAAGGAAACGACAACTCATTCCAAGTATTCTTGTCTGGGAAATTCCATGGATGGAGGAGCATTGGATCAGTTAATAGAGGCCAGGCAGGGGGAAACTCAGGGTAACTAAATGTGGATTTCAAGTCCAAGAGTTGTAACTGGGCACATGCCGCTCTATTTCAGGGTACCCAGAACCACACATCCTGAAGCTGGTGCCCAGCTCCTGACTTGGGGATGGGAGCAAGACTGGGCAGCAGCATCTATGTCCCTGAGCCTCTGCTTGTTCTGAGGGCAGCACTCCCAGCTCAGAGTGGGTACATTTATCATAGTCCCTGCAGAAAACAGGACAAGAGCATGGATCTGCTGTTGCAAAAGGGGAGTGGGAAAGTAGGCATCTGCTGTTCTGGTCCACTCCTCCTGAGGGTTGGCCTGCACCCACTGGGATCTGGGCTGGCACCTGCAAGCACTGTGGTCAGGTCTCAGAGTTGTTTCCAAAGAAGCAACAGCCAGAGTTAGGGCCCAGCCTTGCCCTCTGCCTATCTCACTGCCATCACCTATCCTCAATCAAGTAGCTAAATTAGGTAAAAATTGAAAATTTAATTGGTTTAATTACTTTGCAGAATAATTTCTGTACTTATTTTATTGCCACGTAGTGCTTAAGAGTTTAATTTTCAAGGTATGGCTATAAGTTACTTGGTTTATCAAAAAATAGCTATTTGGTCATTGAGAATGTTGCTGAGTGTGCCCTTCTTTTAATACATTATTCTTTTTTTAAGATTTATTTATTTTTTGACTGTGGTGAGTCTTTGCTGCTGCACGTGGGCTTTCTTTAGTTGTGGTAAGTGGGGTGCCCTCTTCACTGTGGTGTGTACACTTCTCACTGCGGCGGCTTCTCTTGTGGAGCGTGGGCTCTAGACACGTGGGTTTCAGTAGTTGTGGCACACAGTTTTAGTTGCCCTGATGCATGTGGGATCTTCCCATGCTGCTGCTGCTGCTAAGTCGCTTCAGTCGTGTCCGACTCTATGCGACCCCATAGATGGCAGCCACCAGGCTCCCCCGACCCCGGGAGTCTCCAGGCAAGAACACTGGAGTGGATGCCGTTTCCTTCTCCAGTGCAGGAAAGTGAAAGGGAAGTAGCTCAGTCGTGTCCAACTCCTAGCGACCCCATGGACTGCAGCCTACCAGGCTCCTCCGCCCATGGGATTTTCCAGGCAAGAGTACTGGAGTGGGGTGCCATTGCCTTCTCCGGGGATCTTCCCATGCTGCTGCTGCTAAGTCGCTTCAGTCGTGTCCGACTCTGTGCGACCCCATAGATGGCAGCCCATGAGGCTCCCCCGTCCCTGGGATTCTCCAGGCAAGAACACTGGAGTGGGTTGCCAGTTCCTTTTCCAATGCATGAAAGTGAAAAGTGAAAGTGAAGTTGCTCAGTCGTGTCTGACTCTTCGCGACTCCATGGACTGCAGCCTACCAGGCTCCTCTGTCCATGGGATTTTCAGGCAAGAGTGCTGGAGTGGGGGTGCCATTGCCTTCTCCAGGATCTTCCCATACTGGGGATCAAATCCATGTCTCTTGCAATGCAAGGTGGATTCTTAATGACTGGACCACCAGGGAAGCCCCTTAACACCTTATTGACTGGGGGATTTTTGTAGACGCTAATGCCTGTGGCCAGTGTGATTTGTTATATGAGTTAATACTGAAACACTCTGGTCGAATAACGTTTGGATAACAAAAGACATATTAATACATCTCTGGTCAATAAGTTATTAACAGAGAGATGGTAAATAGTTTTACTGTTGCTTTTTCCCACCTCCAATCTTAGAGCAGCTATTAGTGCTACTTAATCCTGCTTTATGGAGCTGGACACACATAAGCTCTTGCCAGTCTGGTAACATGCATAAATCTTTCTTTTTTAATTAAGAGATGATTGACCTAGAACATTATGTTAGTTTCAGGTATGCAATGAGGATTCATTATATGTAATATTGAAAAATGATCATCACAATAATCTAGTTGACATCTATTACCATGCATAGTTATACAATTTTTCTTCTTGTGATAAAAACTTAACAAAATATATTCTCTTAGCAACTTTCAAAAATACAGTTGAGTATTATCAACTATAGTCACCATGCTGTACATTGCATCCCCAGGCCTTATTTATTTTATAACTGGGAGTGTATACCTGTCGACCCCTTCATCCATTTTTGCCCATCCCTAACTTCCTGCTTCTGATAACCACTAATCTCTTCTCTGCATCTGTGGGTTTGGAGTTTTCATTTGTTTTTAGAATCCACATGTAAGTGAGATCATACAATATTTGTCTTTCTCAGTTTGCTTTGTTTCACTTAGTATAAATGCCCTCATCCCTGTTGTCGTAAATGCAAGATTTTATTTATATGGCTTAATATTCCATTATGTGTGGAATAATGCACATAAAGAATCTGCCTACAATGCAGGAGACCAGGGGTTCAATCCCTGGGTCAGGAAGATCCCCTGGAGAAGGGAATGGCTATATTGCACATTATTTTTATCCATTTATCCAACAGAGGACATTTAGATTGTTTGCATGTCTTGGCTATTGTACATAATACTGCAATAACATGGGATTACAGTTATTGTTTTAGTTTCCTTTGGATAAATCCCCAAAAGTGGAATTGCTGGATCATATGGTAGTTCTATTTAAAAAGTTTTTTAAAGAAACTTCCATACTGTTTTCCATAGTGACTACACCAATTTATCTTTCCACCAACAAATGAGCAAGGGTTCTCTTTTCTCCACATCCTGGCCAATATTTGTTATTTGTAGACTTTTTGATAATAGTCATTCTCACAGGATAATAGTCATTCTCTGGCTCAGCTCCTGTGAGTCCTTCACATGGGACCTGATACCTCACTGTTGTTTTGATTTGTATTTCTCTAACAATTAGCAATGTTGTGCATCTTTTTGTGTACTTGTTAGCCATCATTATTTCTTCTTCATGAAACTGTTCAGATTGGCCTGTTTTTAATCAGACTTTTTTTTTTTGCTATNACTTTCTTCATACACATACAAAGGGTGTGATATTGACCAAAGATGATGGCAAAATTTCTCTATGTGCTCTCACTGGTTGAGGGTGGACTATGGTGTTGGAAATGAATTCCTGAATTCTGGTGTCCGGAATGAGCCCACCATAGGCCTGGCGGCTGTTAGGGAGGGAGGAACCCATCCCCTTCCTGGCAGTTGTACCTTGCCCAGGGACATCTGGGAAACAAAAGTTGCCTGATCCCAGTCCAGAGTCCCCAGTCTCAGTTGTGGCCCTGAGCAGAGAGATCACACCAGGAAGATCAGGACCAAGCTGTGCGCCTGGGGGTCCAGCAGTGAGTCCCCATCAGCCCTGATCCTGATGCATCTTGCTCGCTCAACTGCCATTTGTCATGTCTCCTTCAGTTTCTTTCATCAGTCTTATGGTGTTCAGCCTTTAAGTCTTTCAGCTCCTTGGTTAAATTTATTCTTAGGTATTTTATTCCTTTTGATGCAATTGTAAATGGGAGTTAAAAAATAAATTCTCTTCCCGATAGTTTTTACTAGTGTATAGAAGTGCTAGAAGTGCAGCTGATTTTCGTATGTTGATTTTTTTATCCTACAACTTTACTGAACATTTTTATTCTGACAGTCTTTTACTTTTCAGAAAGTTTTGGGCTGCTCTGGGTCTTCATTGCTGCTCAGGAGCGTTCTGCAGTAGCCGCAGTGAGTGGGAGCTATTGTCTAGTTGCGGTGTTCAGGTTTCTCCTTGCGAAGGCTTCTCCTGTTGCGGAACACAGGCTGTAGGGCCTGTGGGCTTCAGTAGTTGCGGCTCAGGGGCTCTAGAGAATAGGCTCAGCAGCTGTGGGGCATGGGCTTAGTTGCCCTGAAGCATATGGAATCTTCCTGGACCAGGGACTGAACCTGTGCCCCTGCATTGGCATGTGAATTCTGAACCTTTGGAACACTAGAGGAGTCCTAACAGGGGTGGGTGGGTGTAGCCTTTAGAGTTTTCTGCATATATTACAGTGTCATCTGCAAATAGAGACAGTTTTATTTCTTTTTGATTTGGTTTTTCTTTCTTTTTATTGCCTAATTGTTCTTGCTAGGACTACCAATACTATGACAAATAAGTTGTCTTATTCCTTATTTAAGAGGAAATGTTTCAGCTCTTCCCTGTTGAGTATGATGTTAGCCATTGCCTTGCCATGTGTGACTTTTATTGTGTTGAAATACATTCCTTCTATACCCAATTTATTGAGAGTTTTTCTTTTATCATAAGTGAATGCTGAATTTTGTCAAATGCCATTTCTGCATCTGTTAAGATGATCATGTGATGTTTACCCTTCATTTTATTAGTGTTGGGTATCACATTGATTTCTTTGTGGATGCTGAACCATCCTGCATCCCTGGAATGAATCCCACTTGATTCCAGCGTATGCTCCTTTTAAAGTATTGCTAAATTTGGTTTGTTAATATTTGTTGATTATTTTGCATCTATGTTAATTAGGGATATTGGTTTGACCTGTAGTTTTCTTTCCTTATAGTGACCTTATCAGATTTTGATATCCTGGTAATGCTGGCCTCATAAAATGAGTTTGGGGATTTTCCTTCCTCATTTATTTTTGGAAGAGTTGAGAAGGATTGGTGTTAATTCTCTGAAAGTTTGTAGAATTCACCAGTGAAGTCATGTGATTTCTGGACTTTTGTCTGTTGGGAGATTTTTGGGTTACTGATTCACTCTTCTTACTGATAATGCATCTGTTCAGATTTTCAGGTTTTTCATGATTTAGCCTTGGTAGGTTGTATGTTTTATCTATTTGGGACATATCTAAAAATAATATTTCAAGGTTTTCTATGAATCAAATGAAATAATATGTGAATGCATTTTATAAATAGTTTAAGAAAGTATATAGATTTTATTATTATCATTAATTTTCTGAGGTTTGTTCATTCTCTTCTGATTATCTCTTCAAATCTGCTGTTATATAGGGATCAGGCCAGTATGCTCTGAGTAATAGTTGGAGGTTTTTTCATATATATAAAATGTGTGAACTTCAAAAAAAATGTATCCATTTGTTCTACATTGTCCAATTTTGTGTGTAATTGTTCATAGTAGTCTTTTATGGTCCCTTGATTTCTTTGGTATGCATGGTAACATCTCCTCTTATAGTCATCTTCTTACTACTTTCAATGCTGTTGGCAGTATTTCTTCTTGATAGTAGAAATGAAAAAGTTAACAGAATATCTAGAGAAAGAATCATGTGAAACTTGAACCTACTTGCCATTGCTCTGGAAGTCACTCCTAACTTTGTTTGCCAGATTTTATGTTGAGGGGAAAGCAAGGGCAACAGAGCCAGAAATCCTAAGACTGATTACAGGCACCAGCCTTGAAAGAGCGTGTCTGAGTTGGATAAAAGACATGTAAGCCAGCTGTCTCAAACTTTTCCGCCTAGTAGGGGTCACCTTCCCTTTTTACCCAAATAACACAACTCTCCTGTCTATGATGGAGCTAGGATTTCCCCCTGTTTTCTCTCCCACAAGTGTTTCAGAGACCACCCAGATGATATGAACTTGTCTCCCTCTCTGTCCTAAGGTTGTGCCTGCATCAGTCATGGCTGTTGCTTCTGACACTCCCTGGAAGAATAGTCTAGCCATCACTAGATGGCTTTTCCAAGGTGTTGCCATCCCTGCCCTCAAGCAAGGACACTGGCTTTTTGCCTAGTAAAGTTGGTTATCTATTTTACACATGAGTGTATGTATCCAATGATACTTTTTCAATTTGTCCTACTTGCTCCTTCCCCCACTGTGTCCATCAGACCTTCCTCTACATCTCTACATCTGTGTCTCCATTTCATCTTTGTAAATAAGTTCATCAGTACTGTTTTTCTAGATTCCATATATATGCTTTATATATTTTTCTTTCTGACTTATATTTGTTTTTCTCTTTTCTGACATCACTGTATATAATGGATTCTAGTTTCATCCACCTCACTACAATTATAGCTGGGTAATATTCCATTGTATATATGCACCACAACTTCTCTATCCATTCACCTGTCAGTGAACATCTAAGTTGCTCCCATGTCCTGGCTATTGTAAATAGTACTGCAGTGAACATTGGAGCACATGTGTCTTTATTTTTAATTGAAGGATAATTGCTTTACAATATTGGTTTCATTTCTGCCACACATCAACATGTATTAACCATAGGTGTACATATATCCCCTCTCTATTGAACCTCCCTGCCACCTCCCACCTTTTCTCACCCCTCTAGGTTATTACAGACCCCTGGTTTCAGTTCCCTGAGTCATACAGCAAATTTCCATTGGCTATCAAAGGAGAAGCCCCAGCAAGGTGGTAGGAGGGGCTAAATCACACTTAAAATCAAACCCCATCCCCAGCAGAGATACTCGCGGAGGACTCAAACAAAACCTTGTATGGACTAGGAGACCTAACAGAGACTGAGCCAGCCCTACCTTTGAATGTTTGAGTGTCTCCTGCAGAGGTACTGGTCATCAGTAGACTGTGCAGGGGCAGGGGCTCTGGGTGCAGTAGACCTGGGTATGCCATAAGCCCTCTTGGAGGAGGTCACCATTAACCCCACCATAGAGCCACCAGAACTTACTTAGGATTGGGGAAACAGACTCTTGGAAGGCACAAACAAAACCTTGTGTGCACCAGGACCCAGGAGAAAGGAGCAATGACCCCACAAGAGACTGACCCAGACTTGCCTGTGAGTGTCCAGGAGTCCCCAGTGGAGGCATGGCTCAGCGGTGGCCTGCTGCAGGGTCTGGAGGCACTGAGAGTGGCAGTGCGTCCATGGGACCTTTTGAAGGAGGTTGCCATTATATGCATTAATGCCACCATAGTTTGGCCTTAGGTCAAAAAACAGGGAGGGAACATAGCACTGCCCATCAACAGAAAATTGGATTAAAGATTTACTGAGCATGGCCCATCAGAACAAGACCCAGTTTCCTCCATAGTCAGTCTCTCCCATAATCCTCTTATCCTTATCTCTCAGAGGGCAGACAGAATGAAAACTAACAATCACAGAAAACTAATCAAACTGATCGCCTGGACCACAGCCTTGTCTAATCAATGAAACTATTAGCCAAGCCATGTAGGGCCACCCAAGATGGACAGGTCATGGTGGGGAGTCCTGACAAAACGTGGTCCACTGGAGAAAGGGAATGGCAAACCACTTCAGTATTCTTGCTTTGAGAACCCCATGAACAGTATGAAAAGGCAAATAGATAGGACACTGAAGGATGAACTCCCCAGGCTAGTAGTTGCCCAATGTGCTGCTGGAGAACAGTGGAGAAATAACTTCAGAAATAATGAAGAGACAGAGCCAAAGCAAAAAACACCCAGTTGTGGATGTGACTGGTGATAGTTGTAAAGTCCGATGCTGTAAAGAAAAATATTGCATAGGAACCTGGAATGTTAGGTCCATAAATCAAGGTAAATTGGAAGTGGTCAAACAGGAGACGGTAAGAATGAACATCGACATTTTAGAAATCAGTGAACTAAAATGGACTGGAATGGGTGAATTTAACTCAGATGATCCTCATATCTACTACTGTGGGCAAGAATCCCTTAGAAGAAATGGAGTAGCCATCATAGTCAACAGAAGAGCCTGAAATGCAGTACTTGGATGCAATCTCAAAACAACAGAATGATCTTGGTTCGTTTCCAAGGCAAACCATTCAATACCACAGTAATCCAAATCTATGCCCCAACCAAAATGCCAAAGAAGCTGAAGTTGAATGGTTCTATGAAGACCTACAAGACCTTCTAGAACTAACACAAAAAAAGATGTCCTTTTCATCATAGGGAATTGGAATATAAAAGNGGAATTCCAGCTGAGCTCTTTCAAATCCTAAAAGATGATGCTATGAAAGTGCTACACTCAATATGCCAGCAAATTTGGAAAACTCAGAGGTGGCCACAGGACTGGAAAAGGTCAGTTTTCATTCCAGTCCCAAAGAAAGGCAATGCTAAAGAATGCTCAAACTACCACACAATTGCACTCATTTCACATGCTAGCAAAGTAATGCTCAAAATTCTCCAAGCCAGGCTTCAACAGTACGTGTACCATGAACATCCAGATGTTTAAGTTGGATTTAGAAAAGGCAGAGGAACCAGAGATCTAATTGCTAACATCTGCTGGATCATAGAAGAAACAAGAGAATTCCAGAAAAACATCCATATCTGCTTTATTGACTATGCCAAAGCCTTTGACTGTGTGGATCACAACTAACTGGAAAATTCTGAAAGAGATGGGAATACCAGACCACCTTACCTGCCTCCTGATAAATCTGTATGCAGATCAAGAAGCAACTGTTAGAACTGGACATGGAACGACAGACTGGTTCCAAATAGGAAAAGGAGTACGTCAAGGCTGTATATTGTCACCCTGCTTATTTAACTTATATGCAGAGTACATAATGAGAAACACTGGGCTGGAAGAGGCACAAGCTGGAATCAAGATTGCTGGGAGAAATATCAATAATCTAAGATATGCAGATGACACCACCCTTATGGCAGAAAGCTAAGAAGAACTAAAGAGCCTCTTGATGAAGTTGAAAGAGGAGAGTGGAAAAGCTGGCCTAAAACTCAGCTTTCAGAAAATGAAGATCATGGCATCTGGTCCCATCACTTCATGGCAAATAGATGGGGAAACAATGGAAACAGTTGACAAGCTTTATTTTTTTGGTCTTCAAACTCACTGCAGATGGTGACTGCAGCCATGATATTAAAAGACGCTTGCTCCTTGAAAGGAAAGCTATGACCAACCTAGATAGCATATTAAAAAGCAGAGACATTACTTTACCACCAAAGGTCCATGTAGTCAAAACTATGGTTTTTCCAGTATTTATGTATGGATGTGAGAGGTGGACTATAAAGAAAGCTGAACACTGAAGAATTGATGCTTTTGAACTGTGGTGTTGGAGAAGACTCTTGAAAGCCCCTTGGACTTCAAGGAGATCAAACTAGTCCATCCTGAAGGAATTCAATCCTAAATAGTCATTGGAAGGACTGATGCTGAAGCTGAAACTCCAATACTTTGGTCATCTCATGTGAAAAACTAACTCATTGGAAAAGATCCTGATGCTGGGAACGATTGAAGGCAGGAGGAGAAGGGGATGACAGAAGATGAGATGGTTGGATGGCATCACCAACTCAATGGACATGAGTTTAAATAAGCTCCGGGAGTTGGTGATGGACAAGGAAGCCTGGTGTGCTGCAGTGCATGGGTTTGCAAAGAGTTGGACATGACTGAGTGAGTGAACTGAACTGATCCATTTTACGTATGGTAGTGTATATGCTTCCATGCTACTCTCTCCTTTCACCTCACCCTCTCCTTCCTCCCCCAACCCGAGTCCATAAGTCTGTTTTCTATGTCTGCGTCTCTATTGCTGTCCTGCAAATAGGTTCATCAGTACCATCCTTCTAGATTCCATATATATACGTTAATTATGGTATTTGTTTTTATCTTTCTGACTCTTTTCACTCTGTATTTTGGGCTCTAGGCTATCTACATTATTAGAACTGACTCAAATGCATTCCTTTTTATAGCTGAGTAGTGTTCCATTGTGTATATGTACCACAGCTTCTTTATCCAGTCATCTGTTGATGCATATCTAGGTTGCGTCCAAATTCTAGCTATTGGAAATAGTGCTTCGGTGAACACTGGGGTACATGTGTCTTTTAAAACTAGTTTTCGCAGGGTATAAGCCTAGAAGTGGTACTGCTGGGTTGTATGGTAGTTTTATTCTAGTTTTTTAAGGAATCTCCATACTGTCTTCCATAGTGGCTGTATCAATATACATTCCCACCAGCAGTGCAAGAGGGTTCCCTTTTCTCCACACCCTCTCCAGCACTTGTTTGTACATTTTCTGATGATGGCCATTCTGACCAGTGTGACATGATATCATCTCATTTTAGCTTTGATTTGCATTTCTCTAATAATAAGTGATATTGAACATTTTTTTCATGTGCTTGTTAGCCATGAGTCGTCTTTGGAGAAATGTCTGTTTACGTCTTTTCCCCACTTTTTGATTAGGTTGTCTTTTTTTTTTTTTTCTGGTATTGAGTTGCATGAGTTGTTTGTATATTTTGGAAATTAATCCTTTGTCAGTTGTTTTATTTGCTATTATTTTCTCCCATTCTGAGGGCTGTCTTTTCACCTTGTTTATAGTTTCCCTCATTGTACAACATCTTTTAAGTTTAATCAGGTCCCACTTATTTTCGTTTTTATCTCCATTGCTCTAGGAGGTGGGTCATAGAGGCTCTTGCTATGGTTTATGTCATACGGTGTTCTGCCTATGTTTTCTTCTAAGAGTTTTATAGTTTCTGGTTTTATATTCAGGTCTTTAGTCCATTCCGAGTATACAGTGGGGAAAAGATAGTCTCTTCAATAAGTGGTACTGGGAGAACTGGAAAACTAAGTGCAAAAGAATGAAATTAGAACACTTCCTAAAACCATATGCATGCGTCTTTTTGAATTGTGGTTTTCTCAGGGTATATGCCCTGTAGTAGGATTCCTGGATCATATGGTAATTTTTACTCTCTCTAATCTTATGGTTGGTGTTCTGACCCGCAGCCCCCAACCTTTCAAAAGTCACTTCATTAACACAATGAAAGACACTTTTGCTGCTCTAAAAACAGAAGATTCTAAGAGTTTTAGGAGTCCAGTGCCAGAAAAAGGGCTGAAGACTAAATATGTATTTCTTACTATAAACCACAGTACCACGCCCAGGAAGGAAGAAATCCTCCCCTTCCATCCTCAGCTTCCCTTTGGATAGGTACCTCTACCCTCAGGGATGCCACCCCTTCAGATTCAAGCCTCCTCTTCTTGGGCAGGGTCTGTCTATTTACTTTGCAACTCTAGAACAGCCCCGAAGTATTCCAAAATAAAAGATTAACTTTAGCACCAAAGCTGAATACTGCCTTTCCTTTAAACGTAAAACCCCTGGCAGTGTAGACATAGGGGTCTCTGCAGCTTCTAGCTGGTAAGGTACCGGAATTGTTGGGTGCATCAGTCACTGCGTTGGGAGCCTTGGGAGCTTGAGTCCTCTGGAGGCGGGTGCAAGTGGTCACCGTAAGTTCACGTGCAGAAGGCTGAGGAGATTTGCTGACAGGAACTCACCTCGGGGAAAGAGAAGTTCAATTGCGGGGGTGTGGCTGGGCGCCGGCTTGGGTGAAGAGGAGTGGGAGCTGAGAGCACAGCTCTGCAACATTGTGCCTGGGTCCAGTGAAGAGGGTGAAGCAGGGAACAGCAACTATGTATAGCAATGGTAATAGCCAAACCAGAAGAGCTGATTTTTTTGGTTAGAGACACAATGTTGAAGAGGCTGAGCTAGCATTAAGCTCAGTTTGACAGTTGGGGCATGCTGGTGAAGGAAGCAATTAATTCTTTGGGAAAGATCTTCAAGATAGTCTCAAAGTACTAGCAGGCTCAGCTGTGTGGACCTGTGACCTGTGCCATCTCCCAGGACCCTGCACTCACGAGGGCCCTGTGCTTGATTTAATAGTGCCACTGTCTTGATATTCTTAATTTTTTTTTTGGCATGGGACCCTCTATTATCATTTTGCTCCAGGCCGTGCAATTACATAGCCAGTCCTGGGTGTCGATAAGAGGGATGGTGCGGGCACAGTTGTACTTCCTTTGCCAGCAGTAGCTAAAATGTGCTGTCTTGGTGAAACATTGGAGGCGGGGTCTCCTAGCAATGTTGGCTCAGCTTGTTCTAAGCTCAGCACCAGCAAGGCATCTGTGTCTTTGAAGGCAGTGGGTGACAGGGACTTGGCTTGGGCAACAGTGCCGTTAACAGGTGACATGAACTACAAAGGAAGCTGTAAGGTTCTTGCAGGTAGCTCTTCAGTCTGGAGATGGTTCAAAAGAATAGTTCAAGAAAGGAGAATTTGGCATCCCGGTGACATACCCCCAGGGATGACTTTAAAGGGCAAAGCGTGGTGGTCCCCAAAGCCTGTGGGGACTGGAGCCAGAGACAGACTTCTAAAAATTTCATTTTTACCCCAAGGCTGGTGCAGCCTGGGGAAACAGGTATGACACAAGAAAAGTGTAGATTCCAGTACAGATCTGTTCACTAATTTCTGCAGCTGATCCTTCGTCGTCGCTAAGTTGTGTCCAACTCTGCGACCCCATGGACACCAGGCTTCCCTGTCCTTCACTGTCTCCCAGTGTTTGCTCAAATACATGTCCATGGAGTTGGTGATGCTGATCCTTACCAGACCCTAGAAAGGGGGGATCCTCTAACCCATTGCTATATTTGTAGTGGAGATAAACATAGTTCGCTGGTGGCTCAGACAGGTAAAGAATCTGCCTGCAGTGCGGGAGATGTGGGTTTGATCCCTGGCTTGGGAAGATCCCCTGGAGAAGGGAATGGCTACCCACTCCAGTATTCTTGCCTGGAGAATTCCAAGGACAGAGAGGGGTCAGGAGGGCTGCAATCTATGGGGTTGCAAAGTGTTGGACACAACTGAGCAACTAACACTTTCAAACATAGTTCTAGACTCTAGGCCAATATGAATGAGTAATGACAGTAATACCAGTTTTTGCTCATGTCTATTATTGTTTCAAGGCGTTTTCATAAACTTTGACATAAATGAGCAAGAGAACCAACCTGTGAGGCAGGTCAGATAGGAACTATGCCCGGTGAGGCTAAAAACATCAGCTGATGTGCACACTGGGACCCTGCAGGTGGAATGTGGGTGAGTGTGTTCTTGCCTCTCCAGACTGGCTAGGGGAATGCTTTCTTTATTTTGGCAACTTGGAACCCGGAATAGAAACTGGGACACAAAGAATACATTGAATAAATCCTTGCCAGTTTCACTGAACTTGAAGTGAAATGAGAATGTGTGGAATCCAGTCCCTACTTTTCTGGTTGAGACTTGATGACCCAAAGAACTGTAGTGCTTCATGCTTGGGGAGTGAGGTCTTAAGAAAAACTGTGGCAGCAGAAACTAACACAGTGTTGTAAAGCAATCAGACTCCAATAAAAAATAAATGAAAAAATGAATTTAAAACAAAACTCAAAAACAACAAAGAATAGAAAAACCATGTAAAACAGAAATGAGGCAAAGAATTCTGTACACCTTTTCAAAATCGTACTAGTCACTTTAGGCATTGTCTAACACACCTGCTAAATCATCTGATAGAGAGAAGATTTTAGGCTGCTATTTTCTACTGATTAGGGCCCAGAGTCCATAAAATTAATGTTGTGGATTTTTGTCTTGAATAGATGAAAATGATTGTGTCTTTTAGAAAAGATAACCTGAAAGCTTACAGTTGATTTATCTTGTGCAACATTGACCAGAAGGTTTATTTTGGCATTCTTTTTTTCCTTTATTTATGTATTTACCTATCATATCTTCCTTGGAATCAGCTCTAATATTCTACTGATTCTCTTATTAATGAGTTAAGTATGTCTTTGTGTTAAACTTCTTGAAATTTATACTTTGATAGTTCAAATCTGTATTACTAAAATTTTGCTTGGACTGAGTTATATTTTAGATTTTTAAAAAATGCGACTATGTTAAAAATCAGATTTGTCCATTACTATTCTGTTCTTTGGTACATGTAATTATAAATCTCCAAGAAATAGCTGTAATCACATCAGCATTGCATCAATACATTGGATGTTATCTTTCACAGTACCATGTATTCCTAAAAACCTTCATTATGAAGAATTTTGAGCATGCATAAAAATGGACATAATAGTAAAACAAGACTCAATGAAACCATCATATAGCTTCAGTATTTATTAAGCTATTAGCCAATCTTGACCTTTTTATCCCTCCATTTACTGTTAATTTGAAGCATTCCAAGATATATCATCTTATCTGTAAATATATTCTTAAATTACTATATAAAAGTAATTATCAATATATCCAATCTAAAATGCTTATGTACTCAGTTTTGTCAGATGAAGCAAATGTCTGTCTTGGGAATTCCCTGGCAGTACAGTGGCTGGGGCTTGGCACTATCACTGTGGAGATTCTGTGTTTGATCCCTGGCTGGAAGACTAACATCCTCAAAGCCACATGACTCATCCAATTGAAAAAAAAAAAAACAACAACAAAAAAAACTGTCTTTTTTTCAGTTGATATAACATGAACATATTTCTCTCACTGTCATTAGAAAACATTGCCTAGAAAAGATTCACTAATAAATCCATCTGATTTTAAAACTATACATATTACATATGTTATGTAACATGGTCAAACATGGTCATGTTGATTTAAATATTTTTGTTTATTTTACATTTTTAGGTAATAAAGCCTAAGGGTAATGGTAGGGAAAAAAAGATGAAAGAAAAAGAGGAACTGATCTGTAGTTTCTTAACTTACAAGATAGACTAGGTAGCACAAGGGAACTATTCTGGTAGTATAGTTGATCTTTGAACAACACAGGTTTAACTGCGTGGGTCCACTTATATTTTTTCAGTAAGTATATTGGAAATTTGTTTGGAGATGAGCAACAATTTGAAAAAGTGAGTAGATGAACAGTGCAGCTTTCTCCTTCCCTTAGGGAAAAAATAGCATATCAGTCTGTCATCACAATGGCTTAAAAAAAAGTAACACAGTTTTCAATGCTATTTGATGAATATAACTGTAATACAGTGTACCATAAACATTTTATAAGGATTCATCCATTAGGGTATCAACTAGTCTTCTGTGAAGCAGCTGTGTTGATTATACTAGGCTACCATACAGCAATTGTACTGCTGCTTTTCAATGCATGAGTCATTATACCTGTAAATATGAATTTATTTTCCACATTATCTTTCCACTTTTGATGTCTCATGTTGTTTATACATATAATACCTACATATTTTGTTTCCTATGAGGCAATATTGATATAGGCACTAACAGATAATTCATCCCATAAACAGACAATACAAACGTATAGTATCAATAAATACAATGCCATAAATTATTTTCCTTGTGATTTTATTAACAGTTTCTTTTCACTAGCTTACTTTACTGTAAGAACATAGTATATCATGCATATAACATATAAAATATGTATTAATTGACTGTGTTATCAGTAAAGCTTCTGGTTAACAGTAGGCTATTACTAGTTAACTTTGGCGGGAGTCAAATTTTCAACCTTGAGGGCAGTCAGCATGCCTAACCCCACGCCGTTCAAGGGTCAGCATTGTAAGAGTAGCAGAGGAGCTTAAGGGAGATACAGAGCATGATTGCGTGGGATCAAGTCCTGGTCCTCCAGGAAGCAGCTATGTAACCCTCAACAGCTTAATCTGTCTGTGTCCTCATCCACAAAACAGGGGAAATTGCAGTACCAGCTTTGTTCGGAGGTTGTTAGGTTGTTATAAGGATTAAGTGATATTTCTAAACCCCAAAGAACCTGATGCATGGCAAGGACCAAGAAGATATTAATAACAAGAGGTCATGATGCTCATTTTTTCAGATTGTCTTCCAGATCTCACCCAGACTTGTAATTTACATTCTCAAGATTATAGTGGGCATACAGTTTTGTAATCTGTTTTTATTTCCTGTCTTTTTTCAAATTACTATTATATACACTATCCTTTGTGTTGAATTAGCTTTCACAATAATAATACTGTTTAATATTTCATAGTGATATGGCCTGCTTCGTTAACCTCTTACTCTGGTACACATGTCCACTCAGTTTCTAAGTTGTGTTTGACTCTTTGTGGCCCCATGGACTGTAGCCCACCAGGCTCCTCTGTCTATGATATTTCCCAGGCAAGAATATTGGAGTGGGTTGCCAATTTCTTCTCCAGAGGATCTTTCCAACCCAAGGATTGAACCGGCATCTCCTGCATTGGCAGGTAGATTATTTAGGTTATTTCTCTTGTTGTTCAGTCACTAATTTGTGTCTGACTCTTTGCGACCGCATAGACTGCAGCACGCCAGATTTCCCTGTCCTTCACTATCTCCCAGAGTTTACTCAAACTTATGTCCATTGAGTCAGTGATGCCATCCAACCATTTCACTCTCTGTCGTCCCCTTCTCCGCCTGCCTTCAATTTTTCCCAGCATCAGGGTCTTTTCAAATGAATCAGCTCTTCACGTCAGGTGGCCAAAGTATTGGCGCTTCAGAATCAGTCTTTCCAGTGATTATTCAGGACTGGTTTCCTTTAGGATTGACTGGTTTGATCTCCTTGCAGTCCAAGGGACTCTCGAGTTTTCTCCAACAGCACAGTTCAAAAGCATCAATTTTGGGGTATTCAGCATTCTTTATGGTCCAACTCTTCACCCATACATGACTACAGAAAAAAACAGAGACTTGTCTATATGAACCTTTGTCAGCAAAGTAATGCTTCTTTCTGCTTTTTAATATGCTGTCTGGGTTTGTCATAGCTTTTCTTCCAAAGAGCAGCTGTCTTAATTTCATGGCTACAGTCTCTGTCTGCAGGGATTTTGAAGCCCAAGAAAATAAAGTCTGTCAGTGTTTCCATTATTTCCCCATCTATTTGATATGAAGTGATGGGATCAGATGCCATGATCTTAGTTTTCTGAATGTCGAGTTTTAAGCCAACTTTTTCATTTTCCTCTTTCAACTTCATCAAGAGACTCATTAAGGTTCCCCTTCACTTTCTGCCATAACGTGGTGTCATCTGCATATCTGAGGTTATTGATATTTCTCCCAGCAATCTTGTGCTTCATCCAGCCTGGCATTTCTTATGATGTACTCTGTGTATATGTTAAATAAGCAGGGTGACAATACATACTCCTTGACATACTCCTTTCCCAATTTGGAAGCAGTCTGTTGTCCCACAGTTTGTTGTGATCCACATAATCAAAGGTTTTGGCATAGTCAATAAAGCAGGTTTTGGCATAGTCAATTTTCTGGAATTCTCTTGCTTATTTGATGATACAATAGATGTTGGCAACTTGATTTCTGGTTTCTCCCCTTTTCTAAATCCAGCTTGAATATCTGGAATTTCACAGTTCATGTACTGTTGAAGTCTGGCTTGAAGAATTTTGAGCATTACTTTGCTAGCATGTGAAATGAGTGCGATTGTGTGGTAGTTTGAGCATTCTTTAGCATTGCCTTTCTTTGGGACTGGAATGAAAACTGACCTTTTCCAGTCCTGTGGCCACCTCTGAGTTTTCCAAATTTGCTGGCATATTGAGTGCAGCACTTTCACAGCATCATCTTTTAGGATTTGAAAGAGCTCAGCTGGAATTCCATCACCTCCACTAGCTTTGTTCATAGTGATGCTTCCTAAGGTCCACTTGACTTCGCATTTAAGGATGTCTGGCTGTACATGAGTGATCACACCATGGTGATTATCTGGGTCGTGAAGCTCTTTTTTGTACAGTTCTTCTGTGTATTCTTGCCACCTCTTTTAATATCTTCTGCTTCTGTTATGTCCATACGATTTCTGTCCTTTATTGTGCCCATCTTTGCATGAAATATTCCCTTGGTATCTCTAATTTTCTTGAAGAGATCTCTAGTCTTTCCTATTCTATTGTTTTCCTCTATTTCTTTGCATTGATCACCGAGAAAGGCTTTCTTATCTCTCCTTGCTATTCTTTGGAACTCTGCATTCAAATGAATATATATTTCCTTTTCTCCTTTGCCTTTTGCTTCCTTTCTTTTCTCAGCTATTTGTAAGGCCTCCTCAGACAACCATTTTGCCTTTTGCAATTCTTTTTCTTGGGTATGGTCTTGATCACTGCCTCCTGTACAATGTCACAAACCTTCTTCAATAGTTCTTCAGGCACTGTCTATCAGATCTAATCCCTTCAATCTGTCACTTCCACTGTAAGGGATTGATTTAGGTCATACCTGAATGGCCTAGTGGTTTTCCCTACTTTCTTCGATTTAAGTCTGAATTTGCCAATAAGGAGTTCATGATCTGAGCCACAGTCAGCTCCCTGACTTGTTTTTGTTGACTGTATAGAACTTCTCTATCTTTGGCTGCAGAGATATAATCAGTCTGATTTTGGTATTGACCATCTGGTGATGTCCATGTGTAGATTTGTCTGTTGTGTTGTTGGAAGAGGGTGTTTGCTATCACCAGTGCGTTCTCTTGGCAAAACTCTGTTAGCCTTTGCCCTGCTTCATTTTGTACTCCAAGGCCAAACTTGTCTGTTACTCCAGGTATCTCTTGACTTCCTACTTTTGTATTCCAATTCCCTATGATGAAAAGGACATCTTTTTTTGTGTTAGTTCTAGAAGGTCCTGTAGGTCTTCACAGAACCATTCAACTTCAGCTTCTTCAGCATCAGTGGTTGTGGCATAGACTTGAATTACTGTAGTATTGAATAGTTTGCCTTGGAAAAGAACAGAGATCATTCTGTCATTTTTGAGATTGCACCCAAGTACTGCACTTTGGACTCTCTTGTTGACTATGATGGCTACTCCATTTCTTCTAAGGGATTCTTGCCCACAGTAGTAGATATGAGGATCATCTGAGTTAAATTCGCCCATTCTTGTCCATGTTAGTTCACTGACTCCTAAAATGTTGATGTTCACTCTTGCCATCTCTCGTTTGACCACTTCCAATTTACCTTGACTCATGGACCTAAAATTCCAGGTTCCTATGTAATGTTCTTTATAGCATCAGACTTTTACTACCATCACCAGTCATATCTACAACTGGGTGTTGTTTCCGCTTTGGCTCAGGCTCTTCATTCCTTTGTAGCTGTTTCTCTGCTCTTCTCCAGTAGCATATTAGGCACCTACTGACATGGGGAGATCATCTTTCAGTGTCATATCTTTTTTCTTTTCCATAATGTTCCTGGGGTCCTCAAGGCAAGAATGATGAAGTGGCTTGCTATGACCTTCTGCAGTGGACCACGTTTGTCAGAACTCTCCACCATGACCCGTCTATCTTGGTGGCCCCACATGGCTTGGCTCATAGTTTCACTGAGTTAGACAAGGCTGTGATCCATGTGACCAGTTGGTTAGTTTTCTGTGGTTTTAATTTTCATTCTGTCTGCCCTCTGATGGATGAGGTTGAGACTCTTGTGGAAACCTCCTGATGGCAGGGACTGGCTGTGGGAAAACCGGATCTTGCTCTGGTGGGCAAGACCATGCTCAGTAAATCTTTAATCCAATTTTGTGCTCCAGACAGGGAACACAGCTCTGGCCTCAGGTCAAACTACAGAGAGTGATTTCTAAAGTCTTGCTATTATACAAAAGTTAGATCTTTTTTAAGGAATGACAGAGAAAAAGAGGTGCCAGGAATGTGTAGGGGACATCAAAAAGGGGGAAAGGGCTATTGATGAGGAAGGTAGAAAAAGTGTTCCTAAATACCCCCACCCCCACCTCTGTAAAAGCAGAAAAATATAGGTGCTGAAAAATAGTAACAGTTTGAGAAGGTTAACAGAGGCCTTAGAGGTCAAAGCCACTGAACCCAGGACCAGAAGATGTGTCTTAGTATGGGGACCCCAGCCCACCATCGGCATGCTGCTCAGCTCCTGTGCAACCCGGTGGTCTCACCAAGGTCCAGGGACCCCCACCTGCCACACAGGACGATAGGAACCTGGAGAGCAGCCAAAACACTGAACATCACAGGGATTGTTCTGGCTGCCAAACCTGCCATCCAGGAGGAGTTGGTAAATTACTTCAGGAACAATTTCACTGTTTCTTGGAGCAATAGGGTGACAGGAGAGAGAGAGAGGGATTGTGTAACCCATGAATAATCCAGAACTGAAACAAGGAAGCATATAGCCCTCTCCTCTGACAGCTGACCCAGGGAGGCTGAGCTCCAGTGGCTTTACCTGTGGCTGGCCAGGACCTCTGTCCTACAGTGTCTAGGAAACTGCCTTTGGCATAAATTCTAGAAATGGCAAATCTCTGCTGAAATCTCTGGGCATCCCTGGTGGCTTACTGGTAAAGAATCTGCCTGCAATGCAGGAGGCCCAGGTTCAATAGCTGGGGAAGATCCCCTGGAGAAAGGAATGGCAACCCAATCCAGTATTCTTGTCCGAAGAATCCCATGGGCAGAGGAGCCTGTTAGGCTACAGACTATGGGGTCGCAAACGAGTCAGGCAAGACTTAGCAACTCAACAGCAACTGCTCTGAAACCTTCGGTTCCAGTCCTCTAGGCGCTGGCCTTGCCACACCCTTTCCATGATCTGCTAACAGGAAAGTGAGGTTAGTGAACCCTGGGGATTTATAGCACAGACAAAAGAAGCTGTCACTGAATACCATATTTTTTTTTTTAAGTAGTGAAGTTATTTGTAAAAATACATGCATAATTCACATAACTCTGTAAGTGATTTGCTTTTCTCTTTCTGTAGAAAATAAGCTTCATACCATCAAATCAGATTAATGTGAGACTTTACCTTTTCTCTGGCTTGCTACTCCACACAAAAAGGAGCCTGGGGGGGGGGCGGGGTAGGAAGGAGGGAGTTTGAAGGTCCTGGGTAATTTCCCCACTTCTGCTTCTCTTCCTTCTCCTCCTTTCTCTCCTCTTGCTAGAATACTTACGTGTTTTAAAAACTTTTTAGATTGTAATAAAAATATATTCAAACTGCTTTTATTTTTTAATTAAATAAATACATTCAGGCTAACAGAAAAGTTGCCAAAATAGTACCCAAAAATCCCATGTATGTTTCATTTCCCTAAATGTTAACATTTCGCTACTTTTGCTTTGTTGTTTTTTCTCCCTCCCTTATCCTAACTCCCTGGACACACAAAAGCACTGATTCTTCTTTTCTGGGCATCATTTGAGAATATGTTACTTACTCATGAGGCTTCCCTGATGGCTCTGCAGTAAAGAATCTGCCTGGAAATTCAGGAGACACGGGTTTTGATCCCTGAGTAGGGAAGATCTCCTGGAGGAGGTAATGGCAACCCACTCCAGTATTCCTACCTGGAGAATTCCATGGATAGAGGAGCCTGGCGGGCTACAGACCATGGGGTCGCAAAGAGTTGGATACTACCATACAACAACAATACTTTATACCCCCTGATCATCAAGTCTGTATATTGTCACACTGCTGATTTAAATTATATGCAGAGTACATCATGAGAAACGCTGGGCTGGAGGAAGCACAAGCTGGAATCAAGATTGCTGGGAGAAATATCAATCACCTCAGATATGCAGATAACACCACCCTTATGGCAGAAAGCGAAGAAGAACTATAAGAGCCTCTTGATGAAAATGAAAGAGGAGAGTGAAGTTATCTTAAAACAACATTCAGAAAACTAAGATCCTGGCATCCAGTCACATCCCTTCATAGATGGGGAAACAATGGAAATGGTGACAGACTTTATTTTTGGGGGGCTCCAAAATCACAGCAGATGGTGACTGCAGCCATGAAATAAAAAGAGGCTTACTCCTTGGAAGGAAAGTTATGACCAACCTAGCTGCTGCTGCTGCGTCGCTTCAGTTATGTCCCACTCTGTGCGACCCCATAGACGGCAGCCCACCTGGCTCCTCCGTCCCTGGGATTCTCCAGGCAAGAACACTGGAGTGGGTTGCCATTTCCTTCTCCAATGCATGAAAGTGAAAAGTGAAAGTGAAGTTGCTCAGTCGTGTCTGACTCTTAGCAACTCCATGGACTGTAGCCTAACAAGCTCCTCCGTCCATGGGATTTTCCAGGCAAGAGTACTGGAGTGGGTTGCCATTGCCTTCTCTGAACCTAGACAGCATATTAAAAGGCAGAGATGTTACTTTGCCAATAAAGGTCTGTCTAGTGAAGGCTATGGTTTTTCCAGTAGTCATGTATGGATGTGAGAGTTGGACTGTGAAGAAGGCTGAATGCTGAAGAATTGATGCTTTTGAACTGTGGTGTTGGAGAAGACTCTTGAGAGTGCCTTGGACTGCAAGGAGATCCAACCAGTCCTTCCTGAAGGAATTCAGTCCTGAGAGTTCATTGGAAGGACTGATGTTGAAGCTGAAACTCCAATACTTTGGCCACCTGATGCAAAGAGCTGACTCGTTTGAAAAGACCCTGATGCTGGGAAAGATTGAAGGCAGAGGAAGAAGGGGACAACAGAGAGTGAAATGGTTGGATGGCATCACTGACTCAATGGACATGAATTTGGGTCAACTCCAGGAGTTGGTGACAGACAGGCCTGGTGTGCTGCAGTCTATGGGGTTACAAAGAGTTGGACACGACTGAGTAACTGAACTGATCCATAACCCTTAAGACTTACTTAATTGTGTATTTTGTAATTAGAATATTCTCTTTCATGACCACAGTTAGCACGTTAGCACTGTTAGCACGTTCAGGAAACCGACCTCGTCTGCATACTAATTTTGTCAGTTTTTCCCTTAGTGTTCTTTACAGCACATTTTTGTTTATAGTACATTTTTCTATCTAGTATTTTTCCTATCCCAATGCAGGATTGTGTGTTACATTTGCTTTCCGATCTCTTTAGGCTGCTTTAGTCTGGAACTCTTGCTCAGTCTTTCTTTAGCTTTTCAGACATTGACTTTTATTTTTTTTAATGTGGGCTATTTATGTTACAGAATGTTTCTCAGTTTAGGAATGCCCTATGTTTCCTCCTCATTATAGTCAAATCTGGCTGGAACATTATGTAAGAGAGTGTGTGTCTTTCTCAGGATGTTGCATCTGAAGGCAAGTTATATCTATTTGCCCCTCATTGGAGATGATAATTTGTCTCCAGGTATGGGTGTCAAGCTGTTGTCCAGTTTCTCCACTGTGTTAATTATTTTACCCTTTGGAATCAATAAATAATCTGTGGGGACATGTTAAGATCATGTAGATATCCTGATCCTCTTCAAACTCTACCTTGTATTTAGAATCTGTCCTATATTTAGAATCCATGATGGTCCCTGCATAGACCAACATTTACTTTGATAGTAGCAAAATAATGGTTTTTACCATTCTACCACTCCCTACAGTAGAATGCCAATATCAGTTGGTATTCTTCTGTAGGGAAGGGCACTCCCTCCTCTCATTTGCCTGCTTGCCGTTCTGTCCATCCATCCACCCATCCAATCTATCCATCATATAGTGATTGATCTATTTTATCAGTATAAACTCATGGATTTCTATTCAATTTGTTAAACTCTAATACTATTTAATATATTTTAATGCTCAGCTGTTTTGGATGACTTCACATTGGTTCCTGTGTTTTTTGAACTTGCTTCCATTAGGTTTTATGTACTCCCTTACTTTGTGGCACAGTAAGATATTCCAGTCTCATGTTGTCCTTCCTTAACCCAGCTCTAGAATTATCCGCTTCTCTGAGGAGCCCCAGTTCCTTTTAGCTGAGAAGCCAAAAATCTGGGCACTAGGTGTGCTCACGGTTTTGGGGGTATAATTGCTCCTAGGCTCTGTCAGAGGATGGAGGTTTGTATATATACAAAAACTGATTGATAATTTCTAAAATTATACACGTACATATTCTAGAAACCATGAGTTCATCTTGGTACTCTAATTTTTCCCCGCAAGAATTCTTTTCCTTTTTTCCCTTTCCTACATTTTATTTTCCTTCTTCCATAGTTGGGAGACTGGTTCTCAACAATGTCAACATATTTATCATGTTACTTATTTGCTCAGACCTACAATAGTTTTAGATTTTCAGGCTCAACCACTGTGAAAAACAAACTTAGTAGAAACAATTCAAGGTTTGTTTGCAGTTCTTTTGTCTTTAGCCTAAAGGTACATAAATCAAACTGCTTCATTCAGAGTTATTTGGATCAGTTCTCCCCCTTACCATCTTCAGTGGGGTTATGTCACTCATTTGAAATACAGTATGGTTTATTTATTTCTATTTGTCTTTAGTTTTATTCCGGCTACCCTCAGCTGCTTAACTTTATTTTTTGAACACATAGAACATTATCATGCTTCCAATAGGTAAAACTGTTCAAAAAGATATACTCAAGAGAAGTATTCCTTTCACCCATATCCTTTCCATCTTCCCTCTCTTTCCTCTTCCCTTTTAGGTTTCATTACTTCTTTTTCTGTACATAAAAAAAGGTAGATACATATATATTCCCCCCCCCTTTCTCTTTTATTTTGCTTTTTTTACTTGACTGTATATCATGGAAATTATTCCTTGTTAGTTTAGGAAGGTCTTCCTCATTCCTTTGTACCACTGCAGAATATTCCATTGTGTTGATGTACCATAGTACAAACATCTCCTATGTTTGGTCACTTTCATAGTAGTTTCAATTATTTTGCAATTGTAAAAAATACTGCACTAAGTAACTATGTACATTTTTTTTCCCAAATTATTCAGTATGTAACTTCAGGGCAAATTCCTAGTGGTGAAAATTGTTACATCAAAAGATAAATGTGTATATAATTTTGTTGTTCAGTTCTTATCAGTTGCCAAGTTGTGTCTGACTCTGTAATTTTGTTAGATACTGTCAAATTCCTTTCTCAAAAGATTACACTATTTTGTGTTCTCACCAGAAATGTTTGAGAGGGTTATTTCCTCAGACTCATCAACATGTGTTGTCAAGGTCTGGAATTGTTAACTAGTATTTTTCTTATTCAGTTCAGTTCAGTCGCTCAGTCGTGTCTGACTCTTGCGACCCCCATGAATCGCAGCACACCAGGCCTCCCTGTCCATCACCAACTCCCGGAGTTCACTCAGACTCACGTCCATCGAGTCCGTGATGCCATCCAGCCATCTCATCCTCTGTCATCCCCTTCTCCTCCTGCCCCCAATCTCTCCCAGCATCAGAGTCTTTTCCAATGAGTCAACTCTTCGCATGAGGTGGCCAAAGTACTGGAGCTTCAGCTTTAGCATCATTCCTTCCAAAGAAATCCCAGGGTTGATCTCCTTCAGAATGGACTGGTTGGATCTCCTTGCAGTCCAAGGGCTCTCAAGAGTCTTCTCCAACACCACAGTTCAAACACATCAATTCTTCGGCGCTCAGTCCAACTCTCATATCCATACATGGCCACAGGAAAAACCATAGCCTTGACTAGACGGACCTTAGTCGGCAAAGTAATGTCTCTGCTTTTGATATGCTATCTAGGTTGGTCATAACTTTTCTTCCAAGGAGTAAGTGTCTTTTAATTTCATGGCTGCAA